>OZ020310.1:24865844-25315307 GCA_963971305.1 Arcuatula senhousia | reverse complement strand
TAGAATGAAAATTATTGCAGGTAGAGAAAAGCTGTTGCTTGCTCAAATGTTCAGCTTATTTAGCTCCACAAAAAATCTCCATAGGGTTGAAGTTGTCAGATTACACTTTTATAGGGGTTATGGCCCCTTAAAAGTGAAAAATGATGTTTTATACGACCGCAAAAAAATTGTGTACGTAGTATGGTATGATGCTGTCGTCCGTTTAAAATGTGAACAGAAAGTCCAAAAGCTGCATCTGTCAAAAACCTTTGTCAGTTCAACATGGGTTGCATGTGTCCATAGCAATTGACTATCCATTTTGGGCCTATAAAATGTACAGGATTCAACATGTTGCGGTCGTATCATGCTGCGCTTGGCGAAGCTTTTTACAAAAATCTTCATAGGGTCGAAGTTTTCAGATGACCCCTTAAAGGGGTTGCGGCCCCTAAAATAATTTTTTTAAAATTCTTCATAGGGTTAAAGTTGTCAAACATCCACCACATATGTAATAAAAGTTCATCTCTTTCCTCCCCTCTATCAATTAAAATATATAGCTATTTTCAAAACAATGGTTTTTAGGCCAAACAGAATTAGTAACTTGTTCTTCGGATATCCCTTATCAAAAATTTGAAAAGCTGAAATAAAATTTAACATTTTATCGCCCGCTCTGAGGGCTGTTCCAGAAAGTACATATAGAACATTGGATTTTTAGAAGGTAGAGACAGGGATTAGCACAGTATATCGGCGAGTCCGCTAGGATTTACTTACCTTTTTATGCTCATCTTAAATTCCAAATTGTGCACGAAGTTGATAAGCTGATGATCATGATGTTAGAGTTACATAAAATGTTTTATAAATGATTGAAAGTATATCCATTCTAAATTTTTTTTCGAGGTTTTGGGGGGGTTAGGGTATTGTTTATTTCTAAGGGGTAATAAATCTACACCATCCTTTACCTAGGATGCCAATGAGGTACCAAAGGGGCATCTGAATTAGAATATCAAAGTAATCATGTATCATGACAGTCCTACTCCTATGATTTCTATTTCTATTTACATGGGTTATCTCTCATATGCATGAGTTATCTATCTTTACAGCAGGTATGAGGTTTCATTTTCTCTGGATTTATTGTTAATATCCTATGTAAAAGAAAGGGGTTTCCCAACATTTAGACATAGATACATTCATGTACAGTAATTAAAAAAAACATTTCCTTAAATTTATTAAAAGGTTTTAATTTACTATCAGCTATTGATTTGTAAACTTTTAAGCTTTTTATAACAGATTTGTTGTAAAATTTAAGAAAATCCATAATTTCTTTCAGCCCTCTCTAGATTGTTTCTTTAATTTCCCATGAAAAAAAAACAGTGATTTAGAAAGTATACATATTGTAAGGTTAGATAACTCCTGCATATGGGAGATAACCTATGTTAGCTGAAAAGAGGGAATTGTTACTCCGAATCAAATTTGATATTGGAATATAAATCGCATTGAAATGTTCAAATTTTATTTCATTCAAATCAACTGGATTGCATTTAAGTTGTGTTCTGAGTCAAACAATTTTAAAGAAGGTCTTTTTGGTTGTAATTATCTCATAAATATTTCAATTTTTAATTTCAGCTCTGATATTACTAAAAGGAAGAGAAGAGATGATTATGGATGTAATTGACAGTAAATGAAAATGTTTTTGTGCAATAAACTGTTTATGATAAAAAAAGTTTTTGGCTTTCTCTAGGAAAAAACCATTTGATTTTTAGGGGGATAGGGATAACTTTGAAATCAGAACACAGGATGCCCAAGTTTATAGAACAGTGAGGGTAGGTAGGACCTTTTGCTGGACAGCGGAAAAGCACATTTATTTTCAGGGATTCGGTAAAACCCTTAATGGGAACAGGATTTAGCCATTTTCATTTTTCTTGATGTGGGAATCACAAATTTATTTTCACAGGAATCCAGGATTTCTTGTTTTATTTGCGGGATATCAGGATCATACCCCCTCCTAACCTCCCTCAATAGCGCTTCAGTTAAAAAAAATGGCAGTATGGTAATTAATAGCTCAAATTATTACTATTACTTAGTAAGAAAAAAGTCCAGGCTTTAATTAATTTTTTTCCAAAAATTTCAGGATGAAAAAATCCATAGCCCCATGCAAATCAAATGGTTGCTCCTGTATATTCAACCTTTATTGGATATTTTTTTTGTTCTATACATATTTTTGTCAAATAAACGTACAGGTTTCAGTAAAAATCTTATAAAACATGGTATTTGGTATGTAGATGCATTTTTAGGAACATTTAATGCTGTTAAACACATGATATTTCTCTCAAGTCACCCTAAGCTAGTCATGATGTGGACATGTGGTCTTTAAATGGACTATGTTGAAATTTTTTAAATATATTATTAAGATGTGGGGTAGGAGGTGTAGACACTTGTTAAACACAATTTTACTCTTTTTTTCTTTATATGTTGCGATCCACCATTTCTCCGGTATGACTACTTTGTCTTTGTCTTTTTCTCTGGACATTGAGATTGATTAATCCAGTTCGGTAGTTTTGTTATTACCTTTATTTGCATTGAAGGAATCTTAAGAATATCCCCACATATAAAATTTAATAATGGAAGTTGCAATTTTAGGCCTGTGAAATTTCCCTACTGCACAGCCTTTATGGTTGATGTTAACACTAACTAGCATCTCCTAATCATAAAGTATACAAATAATGCAAGCTATTTTTTTCATTTGAAAAGTTTATAGCACCCCCTATTTCAAAGTTAATTCAATTTTAAAATGGCAAAGGGAGATAACAAAATTTTCATCAAAATACTGTTAGCAGAAAAGGATAATATATATGCATTGTGATACACTAGAAGTAATACTTATATATGGGAGAATTGGAAAAAGGCAATATGTAGTGCTAAAACAGCAGTGTGAACACGGTTTCTGCTTCCACCAACAAGATTTCATTTTGTTGTATCAGCATTGCGGTATTACATATAAAGCAAAATAAGTAAATGCACAGCACTGCAGTTGTGGTCAAAGTAAAGAAAACAACATTAAAATAAAAATAAAATATTCAGGAAGAATATTGACCACTACAAATTAAAAAAAAATGTGTACATGAGATTATCAAAAACACTAAAAGGCAACAAATATTTGATATTTAAGAGGGGGCATGGATTTTTTTCTTTAGTGAAAACTTTGATTTTTGGAAAATTTGTCTGGAAACCCCACTCTTTTTAGCCCTAGCCCACAGAACCCAGTATGTGGACCCCCCCTTCCCTTTTTCAAAAATATCAGTATCCGCCCCTGATTATCAAATTATTTTGACGGACGGAAACCACCCACCCCCCCTCCTTTGAATTTTTCCTTATAAATCTAAATACGAGTCCATGCCCCACCTTAAATGAATTGGTTGTAGAATGTTGCCTTGTATATATATACTTGGTGGTGCAATGGATTTATCATGGAATGCAATGGAACTATGCCAAAAGAAAGGTATGTGGAGGCCTTTATAACTCAGTAGACTTACAATATGTCTTGTATAGATTCAAATATCAATGGTTTCATGTTGCTATTGATGCTTAAGAGTGTTGTTTTTGACATCCCTGGTCATCTCGGATTCTCCGGGTTTTGTTTTATGAGGTATCTGCCATATCTAGACAGGTCTTTAATATTTTTGAATTTTGGTCACTGGTGTTTCCTCTGTTGGAATGTTCCATTTAAAAAAGTGGGCCGAAGTGTATTTTTTTTTATTAGAAAATCTGTAAAGATTCTGATTAAAAAAAAATATGTATTGTTAAGAAACTATCAATGGAAATAACTTTAAATATGACCCGACTTGAATCTCGGTTCCACTGCTTAAGCTCACTAGTGTAGTGCAAGTATCGAGTCCAACCCGTAGGCGAAAAAATGGTACTGTCTTGCTGCACATACTCTTTTTTTTTTTAAATCAGAACGATAAACATTTATTTAAAGCAGACTAGTATCTTCATAAAAAAGGGTATACAACGACTTTTAAAAAAAAATTATTTGTATGTCTATTGTGGTCTCGTAGCGTCATTTTTGTATGCAGCAATGACGTCCGAAAACCCATCGATTCTATTCCGATATCCGTTCCTGCAACGCTGCTTCATTCTAGCGTTTTTTTCTTCTCATGACGTTCCTAAAATGTAAACAAACAGTAGGAAGCCAAGTAAGATATAAAAAGTCCAAGTTGTTCTACTGGACCGATTTTTTTCATTCATGGATCAAATTAAAGAGCAAAATATTTTCTTAAATAAAAATGGTGTGATAATTTTTTTCGCTGTATCAAAGAGGAACAAAAACGAGGATATTTTATGGCATTGCAAGTCAAAGCTACTGACACACCCATATTTTTAGCTTTAATTGTTCTTAAACGGGTGTTACCCTATTTGTCATAGCAGTTTTATGAATATTTGCAACCTAATGAATACATTTATTCTTGTCTAGGTAAAATTTTCATAGATTTACATCTTGGACTTTTTGATGAAAAGTTGGTTGGGGGTTATTTGGCTAAATGAGGTCACGTGACCCTACCCGACCCCCGGGCAAAATTTTTTAACAGGTTTTTATTTTCTTGAATATATATTATCTTACATTAAAAAGAAGTGGGACTGATCTGGGGTATGGAAAGGCAACGCAAATTCATATTTTTTCACATAAGAAAAAATGCACATGCAAGATAAAAAAAATGTGAAAAATAGCCTTATCGTACATTCTTTTGGAACGGGCACTTTTGTTTGATTCTTGATATCAAGAATCAAACAAAAGTGCCCGTTCCAAAAGAATTCACTAAGGCTATAACAGAGGCCATAAACTATGCCAGAAGGCAAATTAAAAAGAAAACAATGCACTGATAATTTTGATTTTTTTTACTATTTGTATTGTACATAATTTAATTATATTTTGACAAATTAAAATATATAAAAAATGAAGCATCAGTTATCAAGAGAAGTTATAATTAAATTTTGGAATCACATTGTCACCACACACTTTCATAATGGATTTCTTGAGTGCAACTAAAGGAATTTTTTTTCTGTCAAGCAACTCTGAGAAACAGAGGTACCAATGGGGCATCCGAATGTCAAAAGTCCGAAAGGGTCGAGACTAAAACAGTAAACACTAACAAGAACATGACAAAATCAGACAACATGCAAAACATGGAAACACAAAAATCTCTCCCCTAAGTCCTAATTCACAGGACAACTTTTTATTGTCCCTTCTGAAGGACTAGCATCGTTTCATGCATGTGACAAACTAACCCCTGGTCTTTTAAATGTTTTGAAAAAGTTGACATAGGAACATTGAATCAATACGTTTGATAGTTAGTTAGTTATTGCTTTACTCCCAAGCAGCACGATTTCGGCTATATCCGAGAGATGAACATGAAGTGGTGATACAATGAACATGAAATGATGATGAAGTGGAGGAAATGGGGACACAAGGCCAATCGGGAAGGAGAGTTTTGACTGCCACTGGAAAAAGGAGTGATGGGTAGGGACGGGAAATTTTGCCTCCTGCATGGGGATCCTACGGGTCCTACTCGTACCGAGACCTGCAGCTGGGTTATTTAACGTGCGAGGAACGTGACATTTTTCCCAACACGGTGCACCACTTTGGTTTGCGGTCAGGTTTTCCGCATTATCGCCTGACGACCCCGCATCTCTCGATATCAGGGCTGCCCCATTCAACCACCTGGGGCACACATCCCAGTCGCTTCGTGGGCAAAGCGGCCTGACCCCGATGTCAGGTTTCTGAGCGCTCTTTAGTGGACTTTTACCGACAAGCTTAGCGCTGCTGCGGGCTTATTCGCCTCCCGGGCCCCGCACGGGACTTGAATCAATACGCACCATGTGATATGGGACTATAGGATTAAGCTATATGTAAAACATCAAACCTCTAGGCCTAATAAAAATATGGGTGTTTCTGGTTTCCCTACCGCCCCTAGTTTTTTGTGCCACCACTAGACTTTTTATTGCCATTTTTTTTATTAAGCCCTATTAAACTAGAAATCTGCATCCCATTAACGCATTTTTATTTTTTTTTTTAAAATAATCCCTACCAATTGACCCTATTTTTTCAAGCATGAAAACAAAAAACACATATATGTGTATATATTTTTTGGTCCTACAATGTATTTCTTGTAGTTGCTGAGAAAACAGACAAAAAATTGTTTTTATATATTCAAGGGTAAAACAATATTGAAGTGGGGGTATAATTAATTTATTTTTAAATAGCAATAACGCTGGGCTGATTACTGGTATTCAGACAATTTAGACTCTATCTTAAAACCAATGATTAAACCAAGTTAGTGGCAATGAATGGTCTAAAGTATTTTGTGTAAAAACATGTAAGCTTCGGTATCAAAGTGTGTCTGCAGTATTCCTCATCATAAGTTCAACAAACAAATCTGCAAATGTATAGACAACGAGGTAACACTTTTTAGAATTTGCAATATGCATCTGGCCCTGAACTTGATCAAAGTACTTGTGTCCTTTTTATAGTTTGCATTGACCATCTACAAATCTCAAGAATGGGAAAAAATTTCCGGGCTGATTTGTCTCTTTTCTGCCAGCATATGGACATTTTACTTCAACCAGACTTGTTCCATTTTCATCTTTAATTATGGCATCTGGACTTGCACCAAGATAAGGTTCTGACAAGCTGACATATTAAATGATCAAATTTAAAAGCAAAATTTCTCTGTATGTGAAGTGGTTGTAATTGAACCCTGACAAACCGAACAAATCCTTAAGTCCCATTGCTGTTCAGTTTGGACATGTTTCACTGTAGATGGATTTTATAATAGCTAATACATGTACATTCTGATACATATGATACTTGTCATGATAAAGTTTATCTAAAAAACAAAAATCTACCGGTATATTCATATTTTTCTCATGTTTTGGATTTATACTCCTCGCTCGCATAAATATTTCAATTTTTAATTTCAGCTCTGATATTACTACAAGGAAGAGAAGAGATGATTATGGATGTAATTGACAGTAAATGAAAATGTTTTTGTGCAATAAACTGTTTATGATAAAAAAAAGTTTTTGGCTTTCTCTAGGAAAAAACCATTTGATTTTTAGGGGGATAGGGATAACTTTGAAATCAGAACACAGGATGCTCAAGTTTATAGAACAGTGAGGGTAGGTAGGACCTTTTGCTGGACAGCGGAAAAGCACATTTATTTTCAGGGATTCGGTAAAACCCTTAATGGGAACAGGATTTAGCCATTTTCATTTTTCTTGATGTGGGAATCACAAATTTATTTTCACAGGAATCCAGGATTTCTTGTTTTATTTGCGGGATATCAGGATCATACCCCCTCCTAACCTCCCTCAATAGCGCTTCAGTTAAAAAAAATGGCAGTATGGTAATTAATAGCTCAAATTATTACTATTACTTAGTAAGAAAAAAGTCCAGGCTTTAATTAATTTTTTTCCAAAAATTTCAGGATGAAAAAATCCATAGCCCCATGCAAATCAAATGGTTGCTCCTGTATATTCAACCTTTATTGGATATTTTTTTTGTTCTATACATATTTTTATCAAATAAACGTACAGGTTTCAGTAAAAATCTTATAAAACATGGTATTTGGTATGTAGATGCATTTTTAGGAACATTTAATGCTGTTAAACACATGATATTTCTCTTAAGTCACCCTAAGCTAGTCATGATGTGGACATGTGGTCTTTAAATGGACTATGTTGAAATTTTTTAAATATATTATTAAGATGTGGGGTAGGAGGTGTAGACACTTGTTAAACACAATTTTACTCTTTTTTTTCTTTATATGTTGCGATCCACCATTTCTCCGACATGACTACTTTGTCTTTGTCTTTTTCTCTGGACATTGAGATTGATTAATCCAGTTCGGTAGTTTTGTTATTACCTTTATTTGCATTGAAGGAAACTTAAGAATATCCCCACATATAAAATTTAATAATGGAAGTTGCGATTTTAGGCCTGTGAAATTTCCCTACTGCACAGCCTTTATGGTTGATGTTAACACTAACTAGCATCTCCTAATCATAAAGTATACAAATAATGCAAGCTATTTTTTTCATTTGAAAAGTTTATAGCACCCCCTATTTCAAAGTTAATTCAATTTTAAAATGGCAAAGGGAGATAACAAAATTTTCATCAAAATACTGTTAGCAGAAAAGGATAATATATATGCATTGTGATACACTAGAAGTAATACTTATATATGGGAGAATTGGAAAAAGGCAATATGTAGTGCTAAAACAGCAGTGTGAACACTGTTTCTGCTTCCACCAACAAGATTTCATTTTGTTGTATCAGCATTGCGGTATTACATATAAAGCAAAATAAGTAAATGCACAGCACTGCAGTTGTGGTCAAAGTAAAGAAAACAACATTAAAATAAAAATAAAATATTCAGGAAGAATATTGACCACTACAAATTAAAAAAAATGTGTACATGAGATTATCAAAAACACTAAAAGGCAACAAATATTTGATATTTAAGAGGGGGCATGGATTTTTTTCTTTAGTGAAAACTTTGATTTTTGGAAAATTTGTCTGGAAACCCCACTCTTTTTAGCCCTAGCCCACAGAACCCAGAATGTGGACCCCCCCTTCCCTTTTTCAAAAATATCAGTATCCGCCCCTGATTATCAAATTATTTTGACGGACGGAAACCACCCACCCCCCCCTCCTTTGAATTTTTCCTTATAAATCTAAATACGAGTCCATGCCCCACCTTAAATGAATTGGTTGTAGAATGTTGCCTTGTATATATATACTTGGCGGTGCAATGGATTTATCATGGAATGCAATGGAACTATGCCAAAAGAAAGGTATGTGGAGGCCTTTATAACTCAGTAGACTTACAATATGTCTTGTATAGATTCAAATATCAATGGTTTCATGTTGCTATTGATGCTTAAGAGTGTTGTTTTTGACATCCCTGGTCATCTCGGATTCTCCAGGTTTTGTTTTATGAGGTATCTGCCATATCTAGACAGGTCTTTAATATTTTTGAATTTTGGTCACTTAAAAATCCTCGGACTTATTACCATGTGACATGTATCAGCCAATTATTACATGTCATGTGACAGGTATCGGCCAATCAATTTATCAATACTTTGTTTTGATTGGTTGACCTGAATTTGGGGTGGAGCTCCTTCATAAAAATATCGACATAATCGTATAAACATTCTTATACCGAAAAAGATTTTCCAAGATATCAGACGCAATGGACAACGGGATTTTTGCTGAGCGTAAATAGTGGTTCGTGGTAAAAGACAAGATTATTTTCCTCTTAACTTCTGATGAATCATCCCTAAGTAATATTGGTACAGTAGAGATGGGTGACATTGAATCCAACGTGAAAGTAATAACACAGACCTCAAATGTAAGTCAGAGTTAAAAATTACTACCATTAATATGAAATATACATATTAAGCTTTAAGTTTGAATTGTAAAAAGATCTAGTATCATATAATGAGCAAATATATGCTAGTTATTGTAATTTATATATATTCAATGTGACCGTGACACCACCAAAGAAATATACCGGCAGTCTACCGTTCAACTAAAAAACAGTTAATATAAATGTTTATATGTAAAGCTCTATATGACACACGCAGGTCTATTTATTTACACCGACATCGAATCTAATTTATTTTCTACACTTTTTAAATAAATAACGTTCGATGTATGGAAAAGTGAACGAAATACAAGTTAGATCTACACAAGTCCGTATAAATGGTATTCTTGTAAACTAGATTCAGGAGTTTTGAATAAATTCAACTGATTATTAATTTCATGCTTAATCTTTTTTATGCTTTTCTTATTTGTAGGTCTCACTGCCTTTGAACCAATTTCATGCCACAGACATGAGATTTAAGCAGCTTGAAGGCGTTTCCTCAAGGAGACGATTTTGTAGCATTTTTAAGAAACTACAAGAAAAGTATTCGCCCGTTATAGAGGTTTATGAATCAGGTAGATTATATTGTATTTTTCTTATTAAAGATAATAGTGAAACACATTTTATTTCAACATTAGCAATTTTACTACATTATTTAAATTAAATTTATACTTGAATAAAACATACTTTTCTGAGTATACTAGTAGTCATAAACCTATTCCTGTCTATGTGATTTTAAGAAATCTGCAATCCGAATCCTTAAGATAAAAATATGAATTAAATACAATCAAAGATCATGCATAATAATATGTATCAAGATTTCAGAATTAAAATGGTAAAGTTCTTTATTTAGGGACAAATTAAACTTAGCAACAGTAATTATTATGTTTATTTTATTATTTTTTTTGTGTGTGTGCGCGTGTGAAATAAATATTTTTCACTATTTCAGATGATGACTTGCCGGGATTGGTTCAATCCGAACAAAGAAATACTCAAAAAAGAACCTTCAAGGAAGAAATAGAGGTACAATATCCTTTTTAGCTCACCTGGCCAAAGGCCATGTGAGCTATTGCCATCACTTGGCGTCCGTCGTCGTCGTCGTCGTCGTCGTCCGTCGTCGTCGTCCGTCGTCGTCGTTAACTTTTCTTCAAACTTCTTCTCCTCTGAAACGGCTGCACAGATTCAAACCAAATTTGGTCTGGTGGTACATTAGGGTATCCCCCACAGAACTGATGTGGGGATTTTTGATTTGTCGAAAAACATGGCCGCCGTTGCTAAAAATAGACCAGGGGGGTCAGACTACTGTTTTTGGCTTGTAAATCAAAAAGTATAAGAGATAGATGAAATCTGATGCCACGCTACTGCTTCAGCATCAAAAGCTCTACAAAAGTCTCCATTGAGTCGAAGTTGTCAGATGATGCCTTATGGGAGTTACGGCCCCTTAAAGGTAAAAAATAGCATTTTTTCATGTTTTTGGCCTATGGAATGAAAACTATTGCAGATAGAGAGAAGCTGTTGCTTGCTTAAATGTTCAGCTCATTAAGCTCTACAAAAGTCTCCATAAGGTCAAAGTTGTCAGATGACCCCTTATAGGGGTTACGGCCCCTTAAAGGCAAAAAATAGTGTTTTTGGCCTATAGAATGAAAACTATTGCAGATAGAGAGAAGCTGTTGCTTGCTTAAATGTTCAGCTCATTAAGCTCTACAAAAGTCTCCATAAGGTCAAAGTTGTCAGATGACCCCTTATAGGGGTAATGGCCCCTTAAAGGCAAAAAATAGAGTTTTTGGCCTATAGAATGAAAACTATTGCAGATAGAGAAAAGCTGTTGCTTGCTTAAATGTTCAGCTCGTTTAGCTCTACACAAGCCTCCATAGGGTCGAAGTTGTCAGATGACCCCTTAGAGGGGTTACGGCCCCTTAAAGGCAAAAAATAGTGTTTTTGGCCTATAGAATGAAAACTATTGCAGATAGAGAAAAGCTGTTTCTTGCTTAAATGTTCAGCTCATTTAGCTCTACAAAAGTCTCCATAAGGTCAAAGTTGTCAGATGACCCCTTATAGGGGTTATGGCCCCTTTTAGGCAAAAAATAGAGTTTTTGGCCTATAGAATGAATACTATTGCAGATAGAGAAAAGCTGTTTTTTGCTTAAATGTTCAGCTCATTTAGCTCTACAAAAGTCTCCATATGGTCGAAGTTGTCAGATGACCCCTTTAAAGGTGAAAAATAGTGTTTTTTGCATTGGAATGAAAACTATTGCAGATAGAGAAAAGCTTTTTATTGCTTAAACATTCAGCTCATTTAGCTATACAAAAGTCTTCAAAGGGTTGACATTAAACCAGGTGAGCGATTCAGGCTCCTGGGAGCCTCTTGTTTCTAACTTAACTTCATATGTGATTTTCAGTGGTATACTAATTGAACAAAATATATAGCAAAACATTAGAACAAAAAAATCCACTACGACGGTCCTTGGTCCGCCTTTGAGTCATTAATGCAAAATATAACAATGATTGTTGATAAAGGCAGCCAAAATGATATTTCTTTCCGATCCAAATGCACTTGTTTCTAGGGAAAGAAATATATACTAACCATACCGCCTTGTGAGAGCCATCAGGATGGATATCTCTCACAAGATGGTATGGTTAGAATATAAAATAATCAAAAAATTCTAGAAACAGATCCGCCCTATCGAAATTATTTTTCCCGGAAAGTCGGGAAATACCGGTTTCAAATTTAATTTCGGTTCATTTCGATCCCTATATTTTCTTTCCCCGTTAAGAGAATAAAACAACCCTAGATCATAAAAATACTATGTAACTAGTAAGAAATATATCTTTAATGAACCCTTTTTGAAATTGACGCTTTAGTTATTTTATAATAGTTAATATGTATGGTATACTTTATTTTAGCTGATGAGAGACCTCCATCCATCCTGACTCAAGAGACCCAGAAAGAATAACAAACTTTCTTGATTCTTCAAAGAAGAACTGGAGAAAAGCTTGCTCGGAGCTGTTTAGGTGTGATGATTTGGTATGGAATTTATTTTATACATTTATGTCTGTGTAAACTAAAATTACCTTTGTACAATATCTTAAAACAAAGCAAAAATCAAGACATTTGCATCATAGTAATCATAGTTGGCATAAAAGCTCTACGGAGCTTATGTTTGTAATTATTACATCCGACTCAAAATAATATTTCTGTCTGTCTGTCTCAACAACTAATAATCTAAGCCTCGTGATATTTGGCATTAGCATGGAGTCCTGTACCGTCCATTTCCTGTTTAACAGTGACAAAAAAAAAACTTACAAAAAACGTTACTTTCTAAGAGAATGTTACATTACAATAAAAATGTTGAATACAGATGCAAATGTCTTTGTACATGCATGACATTTGAACACAAAATACAAGTATTAAGAGAAAACGTACCATGATATATACAATATATGTGATGTACTTCCTTGTTTTCTTTGGGAGGACTTGTTAATTCATTTATCCCTATTGGCATATTTCCATGGCTGCTCCGTCACACAACAATAAAAAAGACCGAAGAATTTTACCTCTCCAGAGAAATCCTTTGCTCTTTCTAAAAGAACTTTTGATTTATCAGTATTTATAATAATATCTGATTAAAATGTTTAATAATGTCAAATTTATATTTGCAATCTTATTTTTTGCAGGCAACTTTAGGGAACAAATATATTGTTCAAGTCTCCCAACCTGTTGTTGGGATGAGCTGTAGCTTATCTTCAGGGCGTACGAATCAAAGACCTTGCTGTCAAACAACCTTCTCAAAGAAATAAGACCAGGCCTATTTAGGGATTTTGTTGGTGTCAAGGAGGAACCTAGGGTTGTTTTGTTGTGATGAGTTTTTGTCTGCCGGTTTTGTCTTTGTCTTTACGGTTTTATGATACTGATTACCCCTTTGGTACACCTTTGCTTCTTTCACGGGTTATTGAGCCAGCTTAGTTGTGGATTGGTAACAGTTGAGGAATTCAGAAAGAATGCCAAAAAGTTGAAGGTATGAAATTGCATAATGAGCAGAAAATTAAACCTAAAGTCAAAATGTTTTAAACATGACAAAACAAAAGAACATTTTATGTGAAACACCAAATAATGAGAACTATTTTATGCCTGATGCAAAGGATTTGAATGTATAAAACGTCTGAAATACAACACAAACTTGAGAACAGAAAATATATAAAAAAGCACATACTTAAGATTATCCAACTGTAATTGCATTTATTTTGCAATGGAAATTCAAATCAAAATGGCTCAGATGCTCTGGAAGGTTAAGCAATGCTTGTTATAACAAGCTTTTTATGTTGCAACTTTTAATTCTATTTAGTATTTAGTTATACAAAATGAGTTTAAGATTCCCATACGTAGCATCCTGAAAACGAAAGAAAGTATTGTAACTTACATTTTTTGTTGTTATAATTCTTGTCCATATATGTTTTCTGAGGTTGGCAGATCAGATCTTAGTGTTTAACTCTGCTCTTTACATGTTTAACCAAAATTATAATCAATATTAGGATGCTAAATGGTAAAAGAATTGAAATATTTTTATATTTTACAGGAACAGAAGACCAGGTTATCTGATGATTTTTGTTACAAGGTTTTTCCAAATAATGCGACATATTATAGTATAATGCTGTCTCTAACAGTATTTGTAATTCATGAATGTACATTTTCACTGATTTTCACCAAACTGGTTAAATACAACATTGTTCATGTTAAATGTATACAATTTGAAAAAAGTTGAGCACAACCAAGTATTTTGAGCTTTTCAATGACTGAGAGTACAATTTAATTATTATATAAAAAGCAATGTTATTTTTCAATTTAAAGCACAATTATGCCAGAAATAGCGGCAGATAAAGTTGCAACAAATATTAAACCTGCAGTATACAACAAGTTGCAGCAGTAACTTGTGCTAATGATGTTGATTCTTGAAGAATCTTTTGATTAGGATGTAAATTTTCAAGTGTGATTAGACAATTTCATAACAGTTTTGAGCTTTTGGTGACAACAATTTGTGTAAATTGTTGTGCAAAAAACTGGTCTTATTTTCATGTATTGTTACCGTAAGTAAATTAAAAAATGTTTTTCGTAATAAACATGTTCAATTGTGTATATTACAGTTTTTACAGTAATACCATTTTTTAAATGAAACTGGCAATCCAAGAATAGTCCAAAAATGTTTTTAAATGAATAACATGAAAAAGAACCTCCAGTTGTATATTTATTGATGGATGACATCTTCATAAAGTAAAAAAAAATGCAATATTGCAATTATGTAAAAAAAAATAAGTGAAGAAAACGGGTATTTAAAACGAACACATCCTCTTAATGTTTTTGTTTTGACAGTTTTTGTTATGAACAATATATATATATATTTTTAGGAAGAGAATTCTCGACTAAAGAGGGAGAATAAACGTCTTAAAGAAGAAATTAATGATCTAAGAGAAAGCTCAATGAAAAGGTAAGTTTATGCCTGTTCAAGTTATCCCAATAAAATGCGTAGGACTTAAACTGTGTATTAAAACAGCTTTGGATTTTATTCCAGACTCAATTTAATTTTTCATTTGTATTAGCACTATAAAAAAATAATTGGCTACTGAATGGCATACAGACGGGACAAGTCTTGGTCTTTATCCTTTATGGCTATGATAATCTACCATAAAAGTCTAAAAAACACTTGTTAAAAATGTTTTTGACACCGTATTTAAACAAAAATTACATCAAACTGTTAAACAAGACCTAAGAAAAAAAAGTTAAATGGGTTCCAATAATGATATCAGTCCAGTCTGTATGCCATTCGGTAACCAATGTATTTTTCAAAGCGCTTATACAACGAAAAATTAAATCGATACCAGAATAAAATCAGAAGCTAATAGGCAAATAGACTATTATACCTTGCTTTAAATAAAACTTGAAATTTTGTTTATGACTCAGTGCAAGGTCCTTTATAGTGAGTACTGATTTTAGGCCTGTCACATATCATGGCCAGCAAGTCATTTTCTATAATAAAGGTTATAAAAGTTATGAGGAAAAACAGTTTACAGATCTAAGTAGTTTAATAGAATGTAACAGATCTAAGTAGTTAAATAGAATGTAATGAGATGTGGAATAAGTGTACGTGACACATCGTACATATATTAATGTGTATTTAAACGTCCACAATGGAAAATAGTCAGCAGCATTTAATGAGACTAGAGATTGCCATACAATTTTAAACCAATCCAAAAAAAAAAATGAAATAAAACAATATCTAATTAGCTAGTTAGTTAGTACTCCCAAGCAGCGCGATTTCGGCTATATCCGGGAGTGGTGATACAATGAACATGAAACGATGATGAAGTGAAGGAAATGGGGACACAAGGCCAATCGGGTAGGAGAGTTTTGACTGCCACTGGAAAAAGGAGTGATGGGTAGGGACGGGCAATTTCGCCTCCTGCATGGGGATCCTACGGGTCCTACTCTTACCGAGACCTGCAGCAGGGTTTTTTAACGTGCGAGGAACGTGACATTTTTCCCAACACGGTGCACCACTATGGTTTGCGGTCAGGTTTTCCGCATTATCGCCTGACGACCCCGCATCTCTCAATGTCAGGGCTGCCCCATTCAACCACCTGGGGCACACATCCCAGTCGCTTTATGGGCAAAGCGCCCTGACCCCGATGTCAGGTTTCTGAGCGCTCTTTATTGGACTTTTACCGACAAGCTTAGCGCTGCTGCGGGCCTATTCGCCACCCGGGCCCCGTACGGGACAAACAATATCTAACTTATATAAGATAAAAATCTTAATTTTGCATTTTCAGGATGTTTTTGAGTTTATAGAAGATCCTGAAGGAAATACAAGGTAAGGTTAATTAATTATTGAGAAATGAAAAAAATGTACTAGTTATATAAAGCAAATATGTTTTTTTGTAATAGAATACCATTTTTTTACACGGTTTTATTTTAAAAGCTATGAGGAAAAAAGAAGGGTTTCTCGATTTTTAACGTGTTGTCTAATTTGGTTGAACTCATAGAAAAACTGTCTGTGTAATTTAGACATAATGATTTATTAACTATTGATAGTTTTTTTTACACTCAAGATTATTGTGACACAAACCTTCAGCAACAATTCAAGCATTTTAATAAGACAGCCTGCAGCCACTAAGAATATTTTCTAAAAAGGGAAAATGGCTTTTAAAATATATTTTATAAAAATATACATACTGTATGAATGAATGACTTATTTTGAAAGATTTCTATATTTTTATTTTTTAGACCCCAAAGAGTTATTTTACCAAAAAGACAGAACTCTAGAAAACCCTGAAGATCAGGTAAGTCTTAAAGCCGTTTAAGAAGTATAGGGAACATTTGGATTCCATATGAAAATAAACACCAGTAATTGTCTACCACATATCAAAAGGCATTGCTGATCACATTTTTTTGGTCCCCAATTTTTAATGTTATTTTGACCAAAATGAAATAAAAGAAAACTTTGAATATCAATGTGTTACCAAATGCGCCTTGGTTTATTTTGTTCAAAATTATTCGCCAATGTTGACTGATTATTTGTTTACATTCATGATGTATTTTTAGTGTATTTAATGTGGCCTTCAATCGGGATCTCAGTTGTTTTGTTCCTGAGGACTTTAATATGGTGACACATTAAACAAATTTAATGTAACCTATCTAAATCATCTTCATTTATTATATATGAGCCATAAATGTCATTTTCTTTGTTTGGTGAATTTGACGTTTTCATGAATATTTCTATTTTACAGACTAAAATCTCAAGATACAGTGTACTGCCACGATTTTGAATAGTGCCCATGCTTAAAGCGGAAATAAGATCATGAATATGAATTATTGTAAAGCTTTAAAAGATATGATAGTTAATTGTTTTAATTAGTGTTTGACTGGTCTGCTGTACTGAGATGATCACCTCAATATCCTTATTGTGTCTCACAACTATGTTGTGTTCTATGGTCATTGCCGGATCCTAAGATCGCAATGGAAGAGGGAGGTTTGGCGCCATGGGACCTGGTTTAACCCACCATTTCGTTTGAAGTGCCTGTACCGAGTCAGGACCATTGCGATCCACCAGTTCTCCGGTATGACTGATTCGTTTTTGTCATTTTCTCTGGACTATGAGATTGATCATTCAAGTTCGGTAGTTTTGTTATTACCTTTATTTACAAATATTATTAAGTGATCATTATTGTTTTTCGATTAATTTGGTACCATAGCCATATTTTTGTTGTTCATATGATTAAAATTAGACAAATAAGTTGTCTGTTGGCCTTTTTATGTCAGTAAACAAAAATATTGTTCCGTAGACAATATCCTTTTAAAAAAGAAAATACACAAACCAAATGAAGAGGACACAGTAAAAACAAAATTGTGTGTGTCTGTCGTTGTCTGCCTTTCCTATCCAATTAATTTATGCAGTGGTTGTTGAATTTTTTTAAAGTGTATCTAACACCTTTCCTGATTTATTTGAAACAATAAGTTGGAACACAAAATTTAATCAAAACAGGAACTAATAGAACATGGTACACATTGATGCAAAAATTATGCAATTCTAATAGATGAGGAATAGTCCATCCATGCAAATGGGGACGTTTTTTTTTGGTTTGTTTATATATCTACACATCTTACATTGGATAAATTCTAGTTCAAGTAAAACAAATACCAAGAAAACAGCAAATAACAAAGTTATCTTTAATACTTATAATCTGTTTTACAGTTGGATCAAATATTCGACCAAATAAGAGATATTGAGGTAAGTCGATTTCATCTTTATTAACCCTTTGTAACAAAAATTAAATGGATTTAAATAACAATACTTTCTATTATAATTGTTTTAATATGCCTAAGAAATGTACATTATATGAACATGTGACGAAAAAGAAGAGCGGGGGGGGGGGGGGGGGGAAACAGGAACACAGCCGGGTTGACTAGGTGACTAAGAATGTAAAATACGGAGTGTCTAATGTTGTACACAAAAGTTAGTTGTGATGACGACTGCCCTTTAGTACGACTTCGACGACTTATGCTAGTGCTGGTACTCTCTTTTATACAAGTAATCTCCAGTAGCGTGAGAAAGGAGAGTCCTTGGTCACATAAATTTATATTTCGTGGATCCTTGTGAAGTCTGGCAACTTACTTTCACAAGATAAAGAGTCAATGTTCAGTAAACTTGTATTGATGAGATATGCATGAAATATGTACACAATTTAACAATCCACCCCGATACGCAGATCGGTATATTAAAGTAATACGGACGGACTAATATAAACTCCAAACAAATAAAAGTGGCTGACTACAGCTTAACGTGTTTTGAGCTATTCCGAGCTAGCAAGACTAAAGAATAAAGTTAACCTGCCTATTTATACCAAGTCAATTAAGTCTATTTTCTGATGCAATGAATCTGATGAAATATATTCTGATGCAAGAATTATGGACCCTGGGGTCCTCCCTGTAGGACCCTTCAGGACCCTACTAGGACTCCAGAGTACCAAATATCAATGACCTAGAGTTCCAAGTAAACAACATATATGCTAAAACAACCCAAATGGACTCTAGTTAACTTTCAACAATCATAAATGTTGATACCTAAAGCAGGACCCACACAATATTGAAAGGACTCTCAGGATACCTAACAGGACCCTTGGAGTAACCTAATAACCTAGTTTACAGACACATATGGTTGACCTAATTCAAGACATAAAGTGATGAAATTCTAGCAAACACAGCATGATACTGCTAATATTAGCTAAACAAAATTACACATGATGAAATATTATGAACTTTGAAACCCTGAGTATGTAAAATACAAAGCTGTGTAATAAGTAAATACAAAGCTGGTTGGAACTACAGACAGAAACAGGTTAAACACTATTCCCCATCGTCTTTTGTGGCGGTACAATATTAAACGATATATCCCGTTTTAATGTCACTTTTTATTGTGACTTAATAGGTTTACTACATATGAATACTATTTATTGTATGATTTTCATTAAAAAAAAAAAGTGAAATAGAATGGTATTATTTTTTAGTATATAATGTTACAAAATTCAAATTTATTGTGGAAAAACATAATAAGTGGGAGTCTTGTTTCCACAGAAATGGAGACTGATTCACACTTATCATACAATTATTACCAGTACAAATATACATGACCAATACATTACATCATAAAAGTATGATCTATGCATGTAATAAATATACAATATTTGCATACCGTCATGTTCATGATGATACAAGAAATTTAAACATGCATCATTAAATTATAAAATCACTATAATTTTTCTGCTTTCTTTGTCTTTTTACTTCACTTGTCTCGTCCTCACTCTCACTGGTTTCCACAGACGTTGTATCATTATATTTTTCGCATTCATATCTTTTGTCTGAAAAAAAAAGATACATGTATTTAAAAAAAAATTGTAATATCACAAAAAAATCTTGAGTACATTATTGTCTGATATTACAATGAATACATGCATAATAAAAGAATAAATAAAGGTAATAACAAAACTACTGAACTTGAAGGATCAGTATCATATGTCCATAGAAAAAGACAAAATAAGGTATACACACCGGGGAAATGGAATACCACAATGGTCCTGACTCGGTACAGGCATTTCAAAAGAAATGGTGGGTTGAACTAGCCAAATTTCTCTCTTCCATTGCGATCTTATGATTCAGTAGCAACTAACAAATAACACAACATGGTTGTGAGACAATCAGGATTCCATGCTGCATGAGACAACTGAACAAACCATGAAAAGTTGTGAAAGATTAATCCAAGCCCCCCCAAAACATATTTTGATTTCAAATTTTAATTGACATTACTTGGTGTATGTAATTTTATCCCAAACTAATTACTACATGTAGGCTTATCAGTAAAACAACTCATTTTAAGTGAGATAAAGAATATGACAAACAAGTAATTATATCCAAGCTTCTATTCCATATTCTTTCCCTTTTTATGCATGTATTAATATTAAATTGTGTAAAAACTACACCGATGTTCATTCAAAATTTGAACAAATTTTAATCATCAAAAATGAAATGAAATGAGTAGATAACCTAATAATATCACTAACCTGAGCAGAATTTTACTTTCAGAAGTTCAAACTTGATCCAATCATTAGCTGGCACAGCCATCTGGTTGTATAATTTAGGGACATTAGCTCCTTCTGGAGGCCATAAAACAAATCTCCCTTGGACCTATGTAGTTGGTATAGTACCTTCTTCCTCCTGTTGGTCCTCCTGCCAAACAGCCTTACACCACCTCCCTTCCATTCTGTAAATAGCATCAAAATTATTTGAATAAGTTTTTTTTTATTTATACAGGAATATTTTATTACAAATTGTACACTAGGAACCTATTTCAAATCTGATACGGCCATTTCAGTCCATTTTTTTCTGGTTCAGATTATTTCAGAATTTCAGTCGTTTTTCAGATCGAAATGAACTTTCCCGGTTCAGTCTTGTTCAGTCCTGTGAAGATAAAATCAAACAATGTGCATGAAGACTTGTTCAGACTCGTTCAGTCTATGTCAGATTGGTTCAGTCAATTGGTAAATTTTCTTGTTCAGTCTCGTTCAGTATTGGTCAGTTTCGGTCAGACAAGTAAGGTTATTGGAGTTTATAACACATGTTTAGTATCAAATTAAGATTGAGTTATCTCCCTTTAAATTGCAGATATTTGATTTTCTTTCAATCATTTTGTTAAATCATTTTATGTAAACTTTGACAAATGTATTAATGTTTTTTTTCTTTCAGAATTAAAAATTTAGAACATTGTTTTTTTTATTTATATAAAAAAATACTCGGGAAACAGATCGACGTAATTTTTCCTTGGAACTCGCCTTTAAAGCAACTTGTGCCTTTAACACTTTGAATTTTCTTATTACTACTGACTTTGAAAAATTTTGATGGAAAAAAATATTTAACATCTTTGAAGGGGTAATAAATGGATATTCCAACACGTAAAGATGGTGAAAATATATAACGAACACCAGAAAATTAATTTAGATAGTTGAAAACACGCACGAGCAAAAAAACATGCCCCGAAAACGAAGCACACGAGTAATAAAAATCGGCAAAAGACGGAACAGAAATAAAGACAAAAAGGAGCACGTACAACCTCATTAACACGAAAGTGCGAAAATTGAAAATCAATATCACGAAAACACACATCATAAATACGTTTAAAATTTAGCTCGAAAATAAGCCTTTACCCCTCTTACATAAATGAGGATCCAGCAGGGTCAAAAACAACCTGCGACCTTATGGATTATGATTTTATACCTAACCCTAATTCATTTGTTCCAGTGAAGCAATCAAAGTACAATCTATTTGCAGATGTGGCATTTTAACAAGGAGGAGGTGGACCTTGATTTCTTTTTTTTAACTTTACCTTGATTTCTTAATCTTTCATGAAGAACGCAGAGTAAAGTATTTAGTGTTTTAACGCATGGCAACAAAATATTTAAAGTTATTACGTTCCATCATTTAGTATGATAGAAAACTGGTTCCAGAAATTTTTACTTCGGTCTTCGGCACTTTTCACAAAAAATCAGAAAATATACTCAAAATATGTGCTTTTAGAGAAAAAAAAACCAAGCCCCCTCTGTTTTTAAATGATCCGCCGGTCCCTAACTAGATATGAATGTTCTTGGTTGATATGCAGGCCGTTTCTTGCATTGACAAGTGCAATTTTATCGCGAATAATTTTAATAATTTAGGTATATATTTGATTAGTCCATCCTCGGTGTCTAGAAAAATGGACAGTAGGGTGGCCCAGCATGCTGGTAAAATGCTGGGACGTCAGTGCAATCTCGGACTATACTCCAGTATGTATATGTAGATCTAAACTTTCATCATTTTAATCAAATTCTTGAACGGAAATGTTCCCGTCCCTACCCATCACTCCTTTTTCCAGTGGCAGTCAAAACTATCCGACCCGATTGGCCTTGCGTCCCCATTTCCTCCACTTCATCATCATTTCATGTTCATTGTATCACCATTTTTATGTTCATCTCCCGGATATAGCCGAAATCGTGCTGCTTGGGAGTAAAGCAATAACTAACTAACTAACTAACTTACTTGAACGGAAATGCCCGGGGGGCATCATGGCATCATGCCTATTAGACAGGTCGGGTTTTCTAGATTTCGTTTGACCTATTAATCAATCAAAATTTTTAAAGATTGACCTTTCAAATGGGGAAAATAGTAAAATTTTTTCGTCGGTTTGATAGAAAAGTTCCCATCATAAACATGTATTCTTTAACTTCCTCGCTCATATTTCGCAAATACCAAATATCATTGGTTTTAAATGTTATTTTGTTTAACATGGATAAATTCTCCTTATAAAGTAATGTTATGTTCCACTTATTGACTTCTATTTTATTAAGTGTATTGGTCAATGGACAATCAAAAAGGTAAACATGGCCATAAAATCTCCCTACTTGTCAAAGCTGTTTGGGTGAAAAAGTGTTTCTTTAATATGTTTATTTTTAATATGACATTAATACAAATACAACAACCAATTTTTTTACCGCTCATTTTAAAGATTTGTTTTGCGAATCATGTTATATTTAATTATTTCATAAAAAGCACGTGTTGGCGATCGTATTTATTTATACTCTCTCAAAAACTATTGGTTAAAAGTTTGACGAAAACATTATCCTTAAAAGGTAAAATCTTCGACCTGTTAGATGACGATCGATCTCCCATGAATGTCGAAATGCTGTCTGTTGACTTTTAATTGCCTGACCCCTTGGGGTCAGGCAGTATAAGATTTAGTTGTTACATGGAGGCCGCCATGTTTGCTGTCAGGAAGGTACGGCTAAAATGTGCAATCAGAACCCGTACCTGCATCCAAATTCACATTATTCACTGTAAATAAAATCGATGTCAATCATTGTGATAAATGGGTTTGCTACTGGTTGCGTTTCAGCATCACTTTTATTCACATGCTTTTATTGTCTGTTAAAGTTTAATGTTTGTCATTATATTACAAGCAAATTGCCCTACTGAAGTAAATATAAATTTATTTATTCTTTTAATTAAATTTGCATCACTGTTCACATCATAAATGAATAATAATTTTGTTTTGTGTATATTATCAGTTGAAAATTAATTGTCATAAACGTTTATTTAATATGTAAACACATCAGCATGCAAAGATAAGGTCAGCCAGCGAACAAAACAATAAGTAGGTCATAAGCGTAAATTAAAAATCATGTTGGTGTTTTCTATTTAAACAAGAACAGCTATCAAGTGTGTTAATTTGACATATAATTAATTGATTTATTGAGCTTAATGCACGAGAAAGATGTCGGAGGGTAATGATTGATTGATTGATTTTGCCTATACTGTGGAGCAAGGTAAACGCACATGTACAGTTTCTTTTTTCATATAGTATACCACGCTCAATTGCAGGAAGTGTGCCAATATCAAAAATCTATTTAAAAATTATTATACGTGATAATTATATACTGAGGTCAGGCAAGCTTTTCTTAAAAGCTAATACTTGTTATTTTTTAAGATTTGGCCAATGCAAGAACAGCGACTGCTGGTTGATTTCTAGTGTATCTTCTGTTAAAAATCTTATTGTCTTCTTTACTTGTATTGATAGATGGCTGCAAGGTGCTAATAGCGCATTCTACTTTTTACATTCCCCCATAGACCTGTAATATACATGTCTATGATTCCCCTAAACATACCTACGTTAATATATCTATAGATTATCAGTTCAAAACAGTTTTGTTTTAATCTTTGTTCTTTTTAATTTGAATATTATTTCAGAGGTCGTATTAAAAACGAAAGAATAGTTGAACGAAAGAAAGCGTGTTGAAACGCTCAAGAATAGTTCGGAAACCTAGATGATCTTTCAAAGTAGTATATATTTTATAATAAAAGGCTATAACCCAATTAAAGCTAGTCTATAGTTTCACTCTCTAAAACATATATCACACTATGCCATGTTGGTACTCTATGAAATGTTATTTCACGTGCCGGGTACTGTTATTTCCCCAATTGTGCATCACGTGGTTTTCGTATATTGATTACCGACACCTAAATTTAAAGATTCTGAAGCAAAACGGTATTGCTAAGCTGTAAAATGGAAAGTATATTACTTTTATGAACATTTCAAATCAACCTTTAAAAAATTGAAAAGTAAAAATGTCTGTGTAAACTTTTATTTGATATTTCTTGCTGGAAAATTAGCACATTAACTGAAATATTTGATTGGTTGTCTCTTAAAAACAAATAAAACAATGACCATGCATTAAATCATGAATTAAACCCATCATGAAAATCATTTTTCTTCCTTTGTCATGCGTTTTGATATTGACATCAATATTATTTGTTGTGCTTTTCAACGATTAGTTGCAGTGGGTAATTCTAAAATTGTACTGTTATTTCGCGTGGTAAATGTGGTATGGTACTGTTATTTCTGGTTAGAAAATTTACTATGGTACTGTTATTTCCTGTAAAAGGGAAATTGTATTTTATGCCCTCGCTTAATTATGACGATAATATAGTGATAGAAATGTACGTCCGTGACACCTTTGAGTTACACTTTTATATCAACCACTTTATTGGGGTATATATGAAACATTTAAACAATCTGTAGTATTTATTTGTGATTGGCGGGTCACAGTCTGCTCAAAAGTTCATTCTTAATTTGGTACTTTTTCTAATCTGGTCTGCTTCGAGACTGGTCTACTCAAGGCCCGCTCTAAATATGGTTTGGTCTGAACTCAGGCGGACCAGTTTACCTTTAAAAAGTAAACCAGAGTTTCTCTAGGTCTAGATTGTTCTATGTAGGCCTGTTTTGTTTTGGCTACGAGTCGCAAAATAATGGTCATGTGCATATGAATTGGTCTTCCACCTCACAAAATTATGTGCACTGTCTAGAATATCTAGTGTTTTTTAATTCCCTATCGGCGACAGTCGAAAGGGACTATAGGTTTGCACGTCTAGCTGTCCGTCACGCCTCAGCTTTTCGCACTTTTTGTACTAAACCCTTACAGATAATGAACTGATTTTTATATGTGAGTCTACCATAACGAGTTACAGATCAAGTCCGCGTTTTGATCCGGTTTGCGCATTTTTACGGGTCCTTTGAACTTTAAGAAATTACTGAAGTTTGTTAACTGCACTTTTTTTATTAACACTTTTGTAAATAATAAACTGATCAAGTTTAACACTAATTTTTACCAGAGACTGAAATATGACGCCGGTAGGGGGACTATGTATTGTTTTGCAATACTATCAGAATGCTTGTTCAATTGTTAACCATCAATTCTTGCAAAAATTTGAACAAAATTTTAAGTAATCACATGAAATATCAGTATCAAACCACAGGAAATAACAGTACCTCATGCATATTTGCCACGCGAAATAACAGTACAATTTTAAAATTACCCACCACAACTAATCGTTGAAAATCACAACAAATAATATCGATGTCGATATCAAAACGCATGAGAAAGAAAGAAAAATGATTTTTATAAAAGGTTTTATTCATGATTTAATGCATGGTCATTGTTTTATTTGTTTTTAAGAGACAATCAATCAAATATTTCAGTTAATGTGCTAATTTTCCAGCAAGAAATATCAAAGAAAAGTTTACACAGACATTTTTACTTTTCAATTTTTAAAGGTTTGATTTGAAATGTTCATAAAAGTAATATACTTTCCACTTTACAGCTTAGCAATACCGTTTTGCTTCAGAATCTTTAAATTTAGGTGTCGGTAATCAATATAAGAAAACCACGTGATGCACAATTGGGGAAATAACAGTACCCGGCACGGGAAATAACATTTCATAGAGTACCAACATGGCATAGTGTGTATATTTCTCCCTAATGTAAAGTTTTCTTTTAAACATTATCATAGAACTATTCATCACTAAACGCATTGCATAATAGCAGATAATACCGGTCCTCGCGTCCTTTAGGTGCACAAATAATAATTTACACCGCTTTTTTCACTGCCTTAGATTAGATATGAAAATGGTGAATTTGATAAACGAATCGTCCTATGAATGCATACTTTTATCTGGGAGTCGGGTCACTCCCTCCGTCCGTCTGTCGCGCTATCATATCGGTCATAATCAAGTTACATAACTCTGTTAAATTACCTTGTACTGGTACAGTGTATCGCTTGTTCTCATTATATGAATAGTATCATTTATAAATATGATTAAATTATCTTTGTTGTAAAAATATAAATAATAACAAAAAGATAATATTTAAAAATGAAGATATAAGGATTTCTTGTTTACTTGTATTTATTTCATTTCAATTATAGAGTTTTAAATTTCTCAGATCGCAAGGGGATTTATTCGTATAAAATTCAGTTTAATGAAAACAATACTAAATTACACCTGGCACACTGCTGTGTTGTTTAATGGATATATAAAGTGGCTAGTCAAAGAAATTCCCGTGGGTCGATCCCTACTGTGAGACGCCCAGAAGGCAGGATGTTTATTTGTGTGAAAAGTCACATACCTGAACCAGTAGAGATCTAATTAACACCGTTAGGTAAATGCTAACATTACTCGAGTCATAAACTTGATTTGGAAAATAATTGATCAAAACAGAAAATTTATACAAAAAAGTTAATTGCACTGAAAAAGACAAAAATAGTAATAAAATTGGTTGAAAAAGTTTTTTGTCAGTTTTACAACTTTAAAATATAATTTTTATTTTGTTTTACTGTGTGGCCCCCTCAGGGTTAAAAACGACCTGCAACCTTGGGGCTTTTTAAGGGAAACTTCCGACCTACACTTCATAAAATCGACCCATGCCAAAACAAGAATATGTCCGAAAGACATAATGCCCCATTTCGCAACATTTATTTTGAGAATTTAAAAATCAAAAGACTATGTAGAGCTGTTAATTCTACAGAAACTATACGTACATATTTTTTTCTATTTATAATGGTTTTCAAGATAAAAGTCTGTATTTTTGGAAATTTATCCCAATATTTAAGTAACGACTGCCATGTCGGATCGGTTTAAAATGAGGATCATTGCTGTAAAGTTTCAAGCAAATCCGTTCAGTGGTTTCAGAGAACAAGATTGTTCAAAAGGTAACAACGACATACGACAACGAACAGCGTCAGACGCAAAGTAATGCTAAAACATTAATTTTACCGTTAAAGGACCATAACTATTATCAGGAACCATCTGCGAACTTTAACCTTGTGAATACATTGAAATATTAACAAAAATATACATAAATGTTGTTCAATCCAGGAAAACCAAAAACACGTTCGGAATCACTGAGTAATTTGCAATAAAAAGCTACGCCGAGCGCAGCATGATACGATCGCAACATGTTTAAAACTTTAAAACTTTAAAACTTTAAAACCTTAAATTTTCACTTTGTATCCACTGTATTATTTATAAGCACCACAGCGATCAAGTATGTCGGTTCTGTATGGTGATACAACTCTTAATCATTCATTGTTTTGACGTGGGGTGTCGGATTTAGAACTGATGTATTTGATTCTTTTACATCAATCGATAAATGTTTCTTAGCTAGTTGTCAGTAACTTCGAGCGTTCTCAAGAGAGTTCCTCCTAGTCTTGTTGTTTTCGTACAGTATTTTGTCTTAGGTTCTCTCTTGTTGAATTGAACTTTTGTCGATTGAGTTTTACAGTGTGTTTTATATGTAGCTTTGTGCAAGCTTATCAATAGGGGGAAGGTTGGATCCAAAAAACTAGTTTAACCCCGCCACATTTTATATGTGCCTGTCCTAAGCCAGGAAACTTTGCCAAAGCCTTTGTTTGTCCTTGTCATTCTATGTTAACTGTTTTATGTCAAGAATTGAGTCTTTCGTTGATGATTTAGGGATTGGTTTTGATACTTTTGTATTGTATTATAAGTCTTGGGCCAATGCAAGACGGTAAGCAGTGACCTATGGTCATGTTGAAGACTGCTTGCTGTTTTCCGTTGTGATTTTTTGAATTGCTGTTTGTTTATGTTTGTTGTGTCGCGTACACTTATTCCACATCTCAATAACGTATATGTTGAACCCTGTACGTTTTAGGCTCAATATGGGTAGTCAATTGCTCTGGACACATGCAGCCCATGATGGACTGTCAAAGGTTTTTGACACATGCAGCTTTTGGTGGACTTTCTGTTCACATTTCAAACGGAAATTTTTTTTCAAAAGGAAATGAAATAGCAATTGGCTCAACTAGGACCAAAGTTACTATGAGGACAAATAAATATTTATATTTTTTGTCACTGTTGGGCCTCTAATTATGTAACCGGTGTGAAAAAGGGGAGTCGCAAAATTTGATCAGGTCACAAAAATTTAATCTAAATTTCGGATTCACTACTTCACAAGAACAAACTTGCTAACAAAATATCAAAATCAGACCAAAAATTAAAAAAAATCGATTTTGACCCCTTTTGGCCCCTAATTTTCTGACGGGTGAAAGGGGGGGGGGGGGTCACAACAATTCATTTTTTTTTTGGAAAGGCTACTTGACAAGAACAAAAAGAACAAAAAAAAATAAAATCAGTAAGTCCTTTCGGGCATGTGAAATTTTGATAAAATTTATACTGAATATATAGGAAAAAATCCAAAAGTTTAGGATTCGGGCAAGTGAGTTGCAAATCCTAATTTCAAACACTGTTTAAGTATGATTTTTCAACCTGCAATGTTTTAAAAATATGTATCAATTTGATTATATGTACATCTAGGATGCTACAAATAGTTTTTGGGGAGATCACTGGGATACATCACACAAACCTGTGAATTTCGTTCATATATAAAGTTAGCAAGATTGTTTGTCATTTTTTTTAACATCAACAGGAAAACTAACCATATTCAATATAATTATGCAGTCAGATGTCTTTGACCATATCATATAATACTACAACACTCATTCCATATAAAATTAAATAAACACCTTTCAATGGTATTTCACAATATTTATGTCCATTTAAAAATGATAATCCTATCTTACCTTTAATGAAAGCAGATATTGCACTCTTGTCTCTTTCTTTATACTTTAAAAGCTACAAAAAGGAAGAAAAATGTTAATACTTAAATGTTGAAAATGCATCAAATTCACTTCTTAAAAAAACCAATATTCTAACAAATCATTTAAAACAATTTATGAATTGATACATTCTATACTCAAATAACTTCATAATTGACACATATATAATGCTATGCATGAATAAGAATGAAGCCTCCATGCTGTCGTTGACACTTGAGCTAAGTGGTATTCACCGTTAGGTTGCCACATGGATAAAAATTAACCATGTCAATTACTTCAAATAAATATTCATACAAACAATTAATTATCAATATATAAAATAATAGATATTCATACATACAATTCATTATCAATATCCATTACAATTACTAATGTTTTATGTGGTAAAAATATTTGCATAATTTTAAAAATTGATAAAAAAATGGTTGCTTTGTATTTATTTATTTATGAATTCATGACAAATACCCATTTATTTCTTATGACTGGGTTTTATTATTATGTACGGTCTATCAATTTTTGTGGTTTTAGGTATGAACGTAATTTTAGTCTGGCCTGTGGGTAGTGTAGACGGGTATGACGACTTTCGTTTTCCTCGATGTTTCGATAAAAAAATGTTCAAGAGCATTGTAAATATGTTAGAGTGCAAATTTCACATCTGAATTACTAAGTGTAAATTACCATCAATACAATATATACCACAGATGAGTCAATGTACTAATTTGAACCACAGCTGGTCACTATTATATGGAATGCCATGGTCACTGAAAGTAAAGAAAAATACATCTATACAATAAAATGCGATACATGTACAGTATTGCTTTATAAAATACTATTTTTTGCATGTATGTAATAATTTGATCTTGGACCATATAAGTAAATTTTGCAAACAGCATTACTTGGTCTTGTGCAATTTTTTTCTAATTTTTTTTTAATAACTAGTGTGAAAACCTACATGACATATGTCACATTTACTACACATCTCATTTAATATTTTACCATGGTCACTGAAAATATATAAAAAAAACATCTTTAGAGTGCAATGCTACTAATTGTTATATCAACCATAGATAATTTTTTTTCAGTGCAAATGTATGTGCTATCTTGGGAACATATATTTATTTAACTATAACATTAATCATGATTATGAAAAAATAACTTTATTTCCTTGAAAAAGCATCTTGTTTGACATAAAACCTGCTGTCAAAAGATTATGTTGCTAATACATGAAATAAAGACATATGTAGTCTGCAATTATATAAAATAATGTAACATTTACAATTCATAGTAAGATTTTCAACACATTGCAGCCGCCATAAAAAAACTAATAATTTAATTACTTGTACTATTAGTAAATGTAAATTACCTTCAATATAATATATACCACATATGAATCAATGTATTATTTTGAAGCACAGCTGGTCACTATAATATAAAATCCCATGGCCACTGAAAATATTAAAAAAAACATCTTAAGAGTGCAAAGCTATTAGTTGTTATATCAATCATTGATATTTTTTTTCAGTGCAAATGTATGTGCTATCTTGTAATAGTTATCTTACTTGTAATATATCTATTCTTTCTGCAAATATCCTGTATCCCAATATTTGAATAAACTAACCTATATACCCCTATTGGTATAATACCACTAATTCAGAGTCCCATTACTTTCTATGTTAAATTTTACATTTTCAAAACACTGTCAAATTTTTGTCTTAAGTTCAAACATAATAAAATTGGTCTTATTTTGAACAGTCATGGGGTATTACTTAAATGAGTGATTTTAAATCACTTATTCAAGTAGCATTCAAAATTTGAAAAAATATTTTAAAAAATCAAAATTTTCAAAAACAGTTGGAGATAATTTATATTTAATAATTAATATTGATAAAAGATGTATTAAACTTCCTAAAAATTACAATATCAAAGATTTAATTGCAATCTGTAATCAGCATTTCCACAAAAACATGCAATTTTCTTATAAATAAAGGGCAAATATAACAACATATTACTTCACTATATGAATTTTCCTAGCTGTGGCAATAATTTTCCCATTAACTTCAATATCTTAGGTTTCAGATGTTCGCGATCAAAATCTTAATGTTCGCGATGGCTGAAAATAGTAGGGGTTACCTAACAAAATAATATGATAATAGGTGCAACCTAAAATGGGACGCAGTTTTAGAATATTGTAATAATTGCCAAAAAATATCATGATCAATAACTGATAATTACAGATGTCGAATTATTTGTGCAAATTACAAATATTTGTAACATTCTAAAATAGTGTCAAAATGTAATAGGATGACGTTGACGGGACGAAATAACCTTCTTTTGGTGTTACGTTATCCATGACGTCATTTCCTGGTCAGAGTATTTCGCGCTCCAGCAGAAGTAAACAAAGCAACTTTTTTTTCTGTCAGGTTTTGGGTGATTTTCTGTATACCAATACATCTTTTTAGAAGTATTGGGTGGAGAAAATTGATATAAAAACCTGGCGGAAAATGACGACTTGTTTCAATCAGGATTTTGGAGGGAAAAAAACACTGGAACATGCACAGGATTGATTTAAAAATCTCCATGATCAGCTAAGGTAAGACCATCTTTTTTACTATTCAGTGTTGTTAAGCTTTATTTAAAATATTGTCTTAAACATCGCCATAATTTGGTTGAATTACCAGTAAACAATCACGTTTATTCCTAACGCACCTGTTTACAATGTCCATTCTCGCGAGAACTTGGCGAGATCATTCATCTCTTTGACAACGAGAGTTTCATTGAAAATATATTTAGAGAGTTTAGTTTTGACTTTCCATCCGTATTCTCCTGTACATTTTTAAAAGAAAATTAACTGTGGTTATTAAATCTGTCAATTTTAAAATTTATTCCAAAAAAAGCTTCGAATTTCTGGCCCCATAGAAATTCATGCCTAGTGCGCTTGCGCGCACTCGGCACATCCGTTTCGAAAAAATTACAAACCATTAACTTTTGGAAATTTCTACATATGTGGGACTGCGTCCCATATTACTTAAAAAAGTGATTTTTTGAAGGCAAAAATTGATATGATACTTAAACAAGTGATTTGGAAGGCAATTATCCAAAATTCAGTCCAGGGTCATGTCTGTCATGACTGGACAATACCATTATACAGATAGGGGTGTGTTCTATTGTTAATTACGCAGAATGAATATCAGATTTCTTTCTATAACATGAAGATTTTAATAAAATCACTGTAATAAGTGATTCATTTCTACTACTTGAACAAGTGATTTTGAAAGAGAGATAACTCTAGCATTAGTAGGAATAGAACGAAGTGTTACTTAAATAAGTGATTTAATAAATCACTCATTCAAGTAATGCCCTGACTGTTTGAAGGAAAATGATGTTGTCCACTCCAGTAAAAATCTCAGTATACCTTACAGAGGGTTGTAAAGGGGATGTTCATATTTGAGAATACGTGAAATAAAAGCAATAAATACGACAATACATGAAATTGACAGTGCCAAAAACAAAATACGTATAATTTGAAATTTCATGATAATTCTAGAAGTCCACCAAGGGTCCCGTCAGCAGCAATGTTCGACAAATCTTCTAATCATTAAGTACACGAAAAGAATCGCTGTGTAAAATTTCATCTTGTGTATAGTCTATGTAATTTTACAAAATACACAAAATCAATATGGACAAATACAAAACACGTAAAAATAAATATTGACAAATACGAAGTACGTGAAATAATTTCAGCTTCTTCCACTATAAAAATTCGTGATATTGAAAATTAAAAATACGTGAAATAAAACTCCAAATACGAAAATAACCCTTTAGGGGACGACCATTTGATTCTGTGGGGGGGGGGGGGGGGGGGGCTGGCAGTTTCGGTCGAGCCAGACTATTTATTTTCAACATTTTCTGTGTCAGAAAATTTATTTTTCGCCGCTTCACGGCAAGAATATTTATTTTTTATATACTATAATATAATATGGGATCTGGGGCCAGGATATTTATTTTATTTTCTTGAGAGTGATGACCAGAATATTTATTTTCAGCTTTGGCTAGGCCAGAATATTTATTTACAAAAACTGCCAGGCCCCCCTCTCAGAATCAAATGGTCGTCCCCTTACGACCCCCCCCCCCCCCTTACATTAAATTTCATATCGAAAGTAACTAGTTTCCGCTTTAAACCAAACTGAAGGTCTGGTATTTCTGACAAGAATGTGATTCCTAGGTAAAAGTACTTTAAAAATAATAAATGTTTTGAATTTAGGACTTAAATTGTTAAACGATAGCCAAGATTACATAATAGAAAATAAAGAGATGTGGAATAAGTGTACGCGACACAGCCCACAATCAAACGGCAATTTAGAAAAACCACAATGGACAACCGCCAGCAGCCTTCAACGAGGCCATCTGGCACTGCTCGCGGCTATGCAATTGGCCCATGGTCTAAATAAGATGCACATAATTCAAATCCAGCCCTGAAATAGTCACAGATAGACCCCCTTCTTAAACAAGGAACAGAAAACATCAAAAAGACAAGTACAAACGAAAGCTTTGTCAAGGATTCCTGGCTTAGGACAGGCACATGTAATATGTGGCGGGGTTAAACTAGTTTTTTGGGCCCAACCTTCCCCCTATCAATATTCCTAGACAAAGCACAAAAACTAAACACACAATAAAAATCAAATCGATCAATGCCCAATTCTCAAGTATTACACCGATGGATATGTACAAATTATGAATGACAAATAATAAAACTACCATTAATATGATGAAAAGGACAAACAAATTTTAAATTATTCCCATTAATCAACTTACCATTCCAATATGAAGGTTTTTTTTAACAAATATCAATATTTGTGCAATGACAACTTGGACAACTTCATCAACGTTCTACCTTTCACTTTCGAAAATGAATTATTACGCAATGCAATTTTGTATCTTTCTCAGAAGACAAAAACATTTAAACCAATTAAAAATATTAAAGATTAACATCATGTTTATCTATATTAATAATTAAAATATCTATTTCATGAAAACATATTTCACTATAAAAACAAGAATAAATGTACTATTTTTGCGGAAGTATAATACACAATGAAACCGATTCACTACACAAACACACAATCTCCAATTTTAAATAAATATGTACACACAAATTACTACGAATGCAATGACCTCCATACAAATTCCTTTAATTTAAATTGAACGCCAGTTTTAATTCGTTATTTTTCAATGTATGAAAAATATCACAATATTGTTATTAAAGTGGCTAATTAATTCATTGTAGTAAAGTTCCTGACCTAAATTGCAAGACCCCCCCCCTTTACCCACCGACGGTTCCATTCAACACAAGTTGACAATCTAAAATACATATACCTATGACCATTTAAATACAAGTACGAATATTTTTGCTAGCAGTATATAATCTAATCGTTACTTTTCACTGCCACATGCCATTTTAATTTTAAATATAAATAAACATGATGAACTTACCGTACATCTTCAAACATGGCCGATATCTCCATTCACTTCAGAAATACAATGTCCGATATTTAAAAAGTGTGACAATTATGATGCATAGAAATTACATTTCTACTTATATACACGTGTATATTTCTGGTATATCAAATAAAACAGTTATTAAAAAGTTATAAGTAATAACTTTTCTCAATCGGTTGAGAAGTAACCAAATCACTGAAATTCAAGAACCAAATCACTGAAATTCAGGAACACATCCACATTGCTCCTTCACATTTTAGATAAATTTAACTATCATATTTGATTCAATAACACGTTTGATACTTACCATTTAAATAACTATATATTTTTACTAAAACATTGCAGTTTTATGATATATACAGCTACTTAAATCACGCACTATTTCGTCAAAATATCATTACGCAATTTTCCGTAATAACCCAAAAGTAATAGTTATTCTCTTACAGGAATTGTTAGGAGTGATAGATGCGAGAATTACGAAAATCCACGAAAATTTATCCCCACCAATTCAGTTTTGTGCTCTAAACCACGAAATTTTATCCCCACGAAAATAAATGATTATACAGTAACCAGGAAAATGCGTATTTCCCTCAAAACGCAATCAATCTGATACTGGTGGGACTTAAGATTTAAGGGAATAATATGATAATAAAATATCAATAAGGAACATTTTGGTACCAGAAACACCACATAAAGATAACTAGAAGTTAAAAAATCTACCCTTCAAGATCTGACGTGCTAGATTTTGCCCTACTTCGCCGTAGGTTTTCCTTCAATAACTTGTTTAATACAACAGATAACATACAAAAGACGATATAAATACATTCCTGAACTATGCTAATACCGACTGGCAGTGTTTATTACACGATTCAAGAAAATATACGCTGGTAAGACACTAAAATCTACTGACCTGTCACTTTTCAAGCGGCGACAATCCGCCATATTTTACGTCACTTACCAAAATACACGTTTCACTTAACAATTCGATTGGACCCCCTTGCATGCCAACTTAATGTTAACGTTTATCTTACGTTATACCAGAAGGTTTGTATTTGTTTTTTTTTAAATGTATTCCATAACGTTTCATGAGAACTTAATGTTAACGTTTATCTAACGTTATATCAGAAGGTTTGTATTAAAAACGAAAGAATATGGAATATGTACCAGAAAGACACGATGTTTTTGATAAATGTACAACAGCAAAATTTCATTGCGTGTGAAGCGCTTTTCTGGATTAACCTTTATCAGACACGCTAGGGATAGGAAACTTGGAAAACCGGTAGAATATTAGATTTGATAAAACAAAAACAGATGCCAAAAATTACCAAACAGATAATATTATCAAATTTTAAAGAAACAACCAAATGTTGTCAAATTTTGGAAATATGTAAACCGTGTCTTTCCAACACATATTCCAGAACTCGAAAATATATAAGAGCATACAACTGAAGCACGGAGAAGCTTTGTACGAACTCCACACGGCACTTAAGCCAAACTCTGAAATAATATTAAAAACGAAAGAATATGGAATATGTGCCAGAAAGACACGATGTTTTTGATAAATGTACAACAGCAAAATTTCATTGCGTGTGAAGCGCTTTTCTGGATTAACCTTCATCAGACACGCTAGGGATAGGAAACTTGAAAAACCGGTAGAATATTAGATTTGATAAAACAAAAACAGAAGCCAAAAATGACCAAACAGATAATATTATCAAATTTTAAAGAAACAACCAAACGTTGTCAAATTTTGGAAATATGTAACTGTGTCTTTCCAACACATATTCCAGAACTCGAAAATATATAGGAGCATACAACTGAATGTATTTGGTTGCTTTAATGTATTCCATAACGTTACATGCTAACTTAATGTTAACGTTCATCTTACGTTATACAAGAATGTTTATTTTTGGTTGTTTAAAGGTAATTCATAACGTTACATCCAACTTAATGTTAACGTTCATCTTACGTTATACAAGAATGTTTATTTTTGGTTGTTTAAAGGTAATTCATAACGTTACATCCAACTTAATGTTAACGTTCATTGAACGTTATACCAAAAACGTTTTTTTTATTAGTAACAGTATAACGTTTTCTTTTTACCTTATACTTACTTTTAGTCCCGTGCGGGGCCCGGGTGGCGAATAGGCCCGCAGCAGAGCCTAGCTTGTCGTAAGAGGCGACTAAGGGTCTTGGGATTCCGACGTCGGGTCAGTGCTCAGCCCACAGAGCGACCAAGTGTGTACCCTAGGTGGCTGAATAGGGTAGCCCTCGTCCGCGGGGGTTGTCAGGTCTATAATACGGAAACCCTGACCGCCGACCATAGTGGGCCAACGAGTGTGGAGAGTGCCACGCTTCATGCACGTAAAAGACCCCTTTGTGGACCGCCCAGTAGTGCACCACATAGGCTAAATTTTTCCGCCCCTACCCACCTCTCCCCTTTTTCCTGTGGTTCTTCAAAATTTACCGGTCCTTTGTTTCCCACCCCATCTCCATATTTCATTTATCATCATCATTTCATGTTCATTTTATCATCCTTTTCATGTTCATCGCCTGTAGATAACTTATATAGCGTTGCACGGGCGTAAAAAACCAACTCACTCACTATACTTACGTTTGTATAACGTTAAAAGTAAACGTATGAAAAGAGTTACAATATAACTTTTATTGTTAACGTTAGAATGACGATATCTAAACGTTGTAATCCGACATAACATGTTTACGTTACTTGTTTGCTGGGACGCGACACAGCCCACAACCAAGCGGCAATTCAAAAACCACCATGTGTATACATGTAAGCGGGAATGGACTAAAACCTTTGTAAAGAGTTTAAATGGTCATCCATGCAGGAAAAATGTAAGTCTAAGCCAGAATTTGAAGCAAGCATCTTGCTAGGCATCATTCAATGCATCCACCATACCAACATGGTTACCTGGACCGAAGGTTCATGTGAGCTATTGCTATCACTTGGCGTCCGTCTTCTGTCGTCGTCTGTTAATAATTTTTCAATAAAAATCTACATCGAGCGCAGCATGACACAACCGCAACATGTTGAACCCTGTACGTTTTCCACTGACCTCCGCCATGTTTCTTTTGGTCCTCCTCTATTTCGTCTTCCAGCTGGTGTCCATCTTAATGCATCCTCGGAAACCCAGGGTATCTTCTCTCGCTTACTCATTCATCATGTGATGAAAGAGTATGCGAGAGAAAAAACCCTGGGTTTCCTAGGATGATCTTTATGCAATCCTTGGTATTTCGGATGCCTCCATTCTAGTTTCCATTTCTTCTCTTTAATCATCATTAATATGGGAAATGTCTTTTTTCATATAATTCGGCGTTCGTTATATTCATAGGCCAGAATATATAAGCATTTTGTCTGGAAGGAGTCGATTTAATGAATGGCCCTGGTTCGCGGGGGTTGTCAGGTCTATAATACGGAAAACCTGACCGCTGACCTTAGTGGGCAAACGTGTGTGGAGAGTGCCACGCTTCATGAACTTTAAAGACCCCTTGATTGACCGTCAAGTAGTGCATCACATAGTCCGAGATTGCTCTGACGTCCTCCGCATTTTTCCAGCAAGCTGGTGCCGTGATCTCGGACTACTGAAGGACAACAACCGTTATACAATTGGATACAGATTCTACTCTATTGGTTTTGCAGGGAATCCCGTTTTATTAGCAATACATGGTCTTCGTATTTTATTTTTTTTTGTATAGATTCGATGCATGAATTGCAAATCCACTTATACATACTTTGAGGTGTTTTGTCAATAGATACCCTAATGGACAAAGTGAGCGATTCAGGCGCCTTTAATTCAGGAAGCTTGGCCATAGCATTTATTTGTATTTGTGCATTCTATGCAGGCCTTACAATAAATGTCACCATACCAATTCCTGCCATTAACTGTAAACATACTGACAAGTCAGTCTCCTCTACTGTAATATTTTTTTTTCTGATACTATCTATACAAATTTCTTAAAGATCGAAACCCAATTATTTCAAAAATGAGCACCGTGGGTTGTCAGCTTTTCTTTAAAAGTTAAGTTTTGTTTGAATCAATAATATCTATGAATTACGAGAATACGAGGCAAAACTTACTAATCTTGCCTTTTCCTGAACAAGGGTACAACTTGCCCTGTAGGAGTAATCCCAAATGACATCCAAAGAATCTTTAAATGGTCTTTGAAATCAAATTTTCCCTCTGTGCATGTGCAAGGGGAGGCAAGTTCATTATAACCCATAAGATTGTTATGGCTTACTTGTAATATTGGATAGTCAAGAAATCCAGCCAAAAACATAACCTGAAGAGGACCTTGATTAAAAAAATAAAGACATATTATATAAATAAAAAACTCTAAAGCACACCATACAAACTTGAATAGGCATAAGCTGTACAATCTGAAAAAAAAAGTTAATTTAATGTCAAAATTCATTTATCATAAACTATGCTTACTATTCCAGAGCACCTCAGTTCACTCTCGTTACGCGTTGATTTCGGGTTGTTTATATAACTGTTCATTTTTTGTGTGTAGTTTTTATGTTTTATATTTCTTTGTGCTGTTCTTCTTCATTTTAACTGGTTTTGTTGTTGTCCTTTCAGACTTTTGACACTCAATGCCTCTTTAGTGCCTCTTTGCTTCCCTCATATGTAATGTATGCATATAGAAATGAATAATGATATTGTTGATAATAAGTAACCGCGTTTTTTTACATCAACATCACCTTATTTTATTTGGCCAATTATTATAGGCAATGTTAGTAAATTATAAACTTGTTCCACATTTCTATTTTGCAAATGAAAGAAAATTATCCTATTGCAAGATAAACATACCAAGCCTTTTATACATACTATTATGTTATGTTGTAATAGTTACAGTTTTATTCTAAAACTAGATTAGGATTAAGCTGTTGTCAACCATTTTCTCCTATTGTCCTTTTATTTGTAAAAATCATACACTGTTTATTTTTGATTGTCTGTGATTTCTTTATACCATTATACAGATAAAATATGCATTAATATACAACATTCATTGCTCTTATATAAAAAAGTATGAAACTATTACAATAACCTGAATCATTATTCAAATAATTTATGAAGTTTCAAAATCACTATGATACAAGAAACGACCCTTTGAAGATTAATTATATTCATGTACATAAAAGCTTGCATTGCAAAATTAAATGGTAACTAACTGCTGGATTATATCAATATGCATATGTCACATCAAAGTCTAAAACAATCCACGCTGTTTTCCTTTAACCATCTTGAATGTCTCCACGCTGAGTGTGTCAGTTTTCCCTAGACAATAAAAAATACAGTTCCTGTGCAGACTGTCCCGGTATAAATCCCCTCCAGATAGTTTCCACTTGATCAATTAGGTGCCCGACTTCTTCAAGTAGAAGACATCCATTTTAGTTTGCTAAACACTCTCTATCAGGTAAAAGTCTATTGGTTTACCACTTCTGTCAACACAAACAACATCCCCGACCTTCTGGTCCCCAGACAGTTCTCCTTGAATGACTCTACAGACAGAGTTGCTGAAAGTCTTGAATTGTCAATAAATGAAGAAGCTGGTGATGAAGCTTGGGATGGTATAGGGGACGACAGTGGAGATACATTGTCATGGACGACATGCTGCTGGCTTTGGTCAATATGTGGCTGCTTACTCCTGTTTTTCTTCCTCTGCAGCTGTCTGGCCCAAACACCAGTTGTTTCTTTAGCTAACTGCCTCAAAATAGAAAAAAACAAATAACTAAACATAAAGAACAGAATATACAGGGTCACCTTAATAATATTCAAATAATAAAGACCGGGCTTACGGACGGACCTGTCCCGTGCGGGGGCCGGGAGGCGAATAGGCCCGCAGCAGCACTAAGCTTGTCGGTAAAAGTCCACTTAAGAGCGCTCAGAAACCTGACATCGGGGTCAGGCCGCTTTGCCCCCAAAGCGACTGGGATGTGTGCTTCAGGTGGTTGAATGGGGCAGCCCTGACATCGAGAGATGCGGGGTCGTCAGGCGATAATGCGGAAAACCTGACCGCAAACCATAGTGGTTCACCGTGTTGGGAAAATTGTCACGTTCCTCGCACGTTAAAGAACCCTGCTGCAGGTCTCGGTAAGAGTAGGACCCGTAGTGCCCAAAAAGTCATGTACAGATTATGGTTTTATTTTGGTATCATACAACATGATAATTTAAATATTGCAAAAGTATAAGTTCTGCATCAATGGGCCCAACATTTCATGAATTCAGTTTATTGAATTATAAACTCTTACAACACAAAGCTATGAAAAACTAAAATTATTTAATTACCAATCCAGTTGACACTGGCATTCCATATATACATGTACATCCCTAGTATTTTTTGTTCTGGCATCGCTTTCTGTGCCAGTTCAGACAATGGTAAACCTCAAAAAAATACATGTACAGCTATAATTAAGTTTATGAGTACCAAAAACAGAAACTCTCTGAACAGACAAGATTAGTCGTGGCATAGGGATATGAACATTCAAATTATTTTTTCTAAATAACTTTATCATGTTTATAAGATATCAGATTTGGAATTTTAAGTTTTATTGTAGTTAAATTATGATACAGTCTGAATATATTCAAGTGCACAAAACAAGAAACGTTGTCAGAGACGGATGTTGCACTGAGTGTCTGTTTGTTTGACACATCTTTATTCTTAGGGTGGTTGTAATCTATATGCTGATATTAAAATGAGTTTATAAAATTATATGAAGATCCAACATGAAGTTTCCAGCGAAATCAATTAAAACACAAAGGTGAACCGGAGTGTGACATATGAATGTACAGATTTAAAAACAATTTGTCTTGCAACAAGTTTAACTGGATGTAATTATCAACATACCTGTACAAGTATATTCCTTAACAATGGAGGCTTTCTTTCCAACCCTCTGGGCATTTCATCTCCTTTTCCGTGGTAAAGGCCTGATGGTGGTTCTTAGCGGAAGACCGTCTTCGGTGTCACAACCCTTTGACAGAATTTCTTTTAATTTTAGTATGGTGTCCTTGGCTTGGGTTAATACTTCAATATCACTAGTATTATATACCAATGATTGAGCAGCCTTCAACTCTGACAATACTTCATTTTGATGATATCGAAGTGATTTTGTCAAGTCTGTAGAATCTTTGCTGTTTATTTCTGTTGTGGTATTCTCTTGGATTCTGAAATCTTTGCAATCGTTGTAATGTTGCAATGCATCACAATCTAAAATGAGGAATGGACTTTCTCTATAAAGTTTAGATAAGTCATCCCAGGTTTTACCCTTATTTTCAAATACCACAAAAAAATGCTTGCATGGAAGTTAGTTTTTTTCTAAAGTCATCACACTGGCAATATGGAAATGTGTCTTCACTGCCCAAGTCAACCATATACTTGGTGTCATGACTTCTTACTTCAAAGGTCTGATCATTAATCAATGCTATGCTATCCTCAGAGAATGCATCACACGAGCATAATCTCTTCATGCAATGCTCAACTACATGTCTAGGTCTATTGGTCAGGAAGTCTGGTATGTAACTGCTATAGGCTTTGTAGTTACTGCTTGATCTTAAAAGGAAAACAGGTTGAAAATTAAAGCCTGTTCAAGATTTGGGATGCATTATAAATACCAATGAGAAATCATATCCACCTACAAATAAATAAGTTTCACAAGAAAGCATATGTCTCATTTCGTCCGCTTCAGCTTATGGAGTTTACAAATCACACTTGATTTGTTATCCCAGAGCTTACAGGTCTTACATCCACTTTCTTGGCAGAGCGTCATGTCTAACACAAAGTTATGTTGCTGTCTTCGCTCAAGAAATTTTATAGAAGACATCATGCTCTCCTGGACAAATTAGGGATTTCTATCTCTCAGATGAGTGCAGATGTTTGTTGTCATAGGGTTTGACAGCCCGACAGGTGTGCTATAGCAAGCAGGAACTGCTTACTCTTTCGAAGCACCTGAGTTGTTTTTGGTTTTTTTACGTTTAGTGTTTCCTCATGCTGTTCTTGTTCATGTTTACTGGTTTTGTCGTTGCCCTTTGGACTTTTGACACTTGAATGCCTTATTGGTGCCTCTTTTCTTTTGTCAAGAGTCAAATGTCATGTGCCTAAACATAAATTTTTCGAATAATCTAAATTCTTGTGATGATCATTCTGTAAGTTGTGCATATGCTGATTAATTAGTGTACATAATTTCATGAAGATCGATCTGAAATAATGTTTCCCAAAAATTCCAAAATTAATACTATGCTATTAACCAGACAAGTAAATATATAAATCTTATGATTTAGAAAAGAGGAGGAGAAGCTATAAGGATATGCATAATCTGGTAAAATGACAATCATTACCTGAAGTTAAGCATTGCATAGGTCTGGAAAAGATTAGTCAGGAAATCCTTAATTACTATTTCAAACAGGTTGGTTAATGCACTTGTTCCAGACAGCTTCGAATGAGAATGCTTCAAAGATTTATTAAGTGTTTCCACACCATTTGTAGTTGGTACTACAGAATGAAAACCCAAATCTTTAAATGATGCACACCAACGCTGAAAAAAACATAAGCCAATCAACAAATTCAATCAAATAAAAATAATTTAAATATTTTTTATCTTTGCATATGTATTATGAATATTAACCTTTATTCATTCTTTAGTGGTAAAAAACTTTAAAAATGCAATAATATTCACTAATTATACAATAAATCATTAAATTTCAAATGTATGATATAATTAGAACAAAAATAATAATGAATCAGATTGTTAAGCTAGATTTTCTGAAAATTTCTTCACTGGAAAAGCAAAATTATGGCAACTATATAACAGAAAACTGATAAAAACATAAAAGAGTAATGGTACAGTGTGAGAATGATGATGAAAACATAGATACATAGGAATATATAATTTGGTAAAAGAACCACACCATTTAAATGATCATCTTACCAACACTCATGCATGCAACCTGAAAGATTAAAAAAGTAACTCTTTATACTAAAATTATCAAAAACTAAATGCAATATAGTGTTAATAGTACATTTAACCCCCAAAAAATGTTTTCAGGATTGTCTTTTTAGAGAATTATCATATTGACTTTTGGAAACAATCAAATGTAGTTAGGGCTATTCCATAAATGAACAGATGTGGGGGTTGGAAGGCACTTTTTTCCAGACCCCACCACCCATACGAATATATATAAAGTTTATAATAATGAGTAATGAAAGTCGACATAATTTACTCCACGACCCATCTAAATCAAATATAAAGTGCCTTTCAATCCCCTCCCCCCCATCCAACTATTAATGGAATAGCCTTTAGATAAAAATATTACAAGTTTTGTCGAAATTACATTTCCCCATCATAGCATATATATATATATATATATTCCTTATTCTTCAAGTGGGTGAATTAAAATGTGACATATTATATATAACAGGAAAAAAAGAATTCAAATATGGGGGAAGTGCTCAAATACAGTTTTTATCTGAGAACCTCTCAAAACTTTTAAGTTAGTCAGTAAAATTGTAGTTATATTATTTAGTAATACAAATGACAACAAAGTTCCAGACAATAAATTTTGCTACGCCTGACGCGCGTTTCGTCTATTCAAGACTCATCAGAGGCGCTCTACCAAAAATATTGAAAATGCCAAACACTGTATGAATATGACAAAGAAAGTTAAATTTTGATATCTGCCCTTTATGCAAATTTCCAAAGATGTCCCACAAGGTTACACAGGGCTTTTTATCAGAAATAAGTTTCCATCAGATTTTAAAATTAAGGCTTTAAATTTATCTTCTTTAAACACTTTAGAATATTTATTGCAAAAAAACCTACACTTTATCGTTAAGTAAAACAGTCCACAAGCTTAAAAGTAAAAATCCACAAACTTCAGACATCTGTGGCACATCATCGCCACTTTGATAAGAAAAACCTAGATAAAATTACTTAATCATAGTTCAACTGAGGCAAGTAACATAGTAACACTAAGCTGAGATAAGCTGAAAAATATAAGAAAATCTTAGTTAGTTTTCAGTTGTTTAGTTTAAATATATTTATTTATCTTGGATTGGGAAACAAGCTTAATGCTTATGTGAATCCCTCTCAAGCTAGCAGTTTTCGAGTGTGGCCTATGTAGCGGGGTATTGCTTTCCACATACACGGGACAACCTTTTTTCGTCCCTTCCGAAGGACTAGCATCGTTCCTTGAGAACATTCTCACAAATGGTGTCAAGAGAGAGTCGGAAAATTGGTTCATGAAATTTTCACCCCGGACGAAGATTGAACTACAAACCTAGGTGTTAGTAGCCCGACGCGTTAACGTCCCGTGCGGGGCCCGGCTGGCGAATAGGCCCGCAGCAAAGCCTAGCTTGTCGTAAAAGGCGACTAAGGGTCTTGGGATTCTGACGTCGGGTCAGTGCTCAGCCCACAGAGCAACCAAGTGTGTACCCTAGGTGGCTGAATAGGGTAGCCCTCGTCCGCGGGGGTTGTCAGGTCTATAATACGGAAACCCTGACCGCCGACCATAGTGGGCCAACGTGTGTGGAGAGTGCCACGCTTCATGCACGTAAAAGACCCCTTTGTGGACCGCCAAGTAGTGCACCACATAGGCTAAATTTCCGCCCCTACCCACCTCTCCCCTTTTCCTGTGGTTCTTCAAAATTTACCGGTCCTTTGTGTCCCACCCCACCCCCATATTTCATTTATCATCATCATTTCATGTTCATTTTATCATCCTTTTCATGTTCATCGCCTGTAAATAACCTATATAGCGTTGCACGGGCGTAAAACACCAACTCACTCACTCACCGACGCGTTAACCATTATACCAACGGCTCTCTAATTTTAGTTTTAGTATTATTTCTTGAGAAAATCTCAGTTTTTCTCAGCTTAATAATAGTAAGGTAAATTTATCCTAGATAAAGCTCAGTTACTCTAGGATTAAGTGACATATAATGTAATCAAGGTTTTCTTTTTATTGTGGTTGTGACATGCCATATACTTCTTATTGTTTTTTTTTTCAAAGTATTTAAACTAAAAATCATTAATTTATCACCTCTTTGATGTTGATCCATTTGTTCTGGATATAGTTCTGAACAGACCTATTCTCAATTTACCAAGATGTTGTCTTTAGATCACCTAAAGCCTTCTCAAAATCCTCTTGTGAAGCAGCATAGGCAAGATGGCGCATTTTCTCCAAAAAAAAATCTTCTCGAATGACTTTGTAATCTGTAAGAACAAATTATAATATATCTTTAATATGTTTAGTTCTTTAACTTGATTTGAGTGTAAAAATTATTTACAAGTAATTACAGTTGGAATTCCTTTCTGTGTCCAATGCAACAATCATTGCAGCAGTGGTATGTCATGAGCTGGTTGGCATCTATCAAGTCTTTCTATTACATGTAGTTGCTAAAGATAGAATAGAACTTTTCACTGTTGTCACATTTATAATCACCCACTTGAAGAATAAGGAATTCTCAGTTTACTTTCTTTATTGCATATGCAAAACTGGTTTAGTTTGAATTGTTTGTTTATGTTGTATTGTTTTACACTTCTTGGTCATGTTGGTCTTAGTCAGCATTTTCAGACTTATAGAGTCTGTTGAAGTATAAAAATAGCAAGGAATCGTCTAAAAAGAAATAGGTGACCAACCTGAAATAGAATCGTGATGCTTATGCCGATAGTCAGTGTAAAAACTTGCCGTATGCTCACACAACATTTATCACTAAGATTGAGATCACAAATGTATGTTTCCGGTTTGACCAGAATTTTAGAAAATTAAGCTTTTTCCATTTTCTGGGTACAAATTTGGATAAGGATAAAATTTTCTTAAAATTTATGAATTTTTCATTTCAGAAAAAAAATAAATAATTGCAGGGAATAATGTCCTGGACCCCAAACATACTGTGCCAAAATCTTAGATCATTCAGACATCTACTTTAAGAGATGTTTGGTATTAAACTTTGAAGTTATAGGAAAGGAATGGAAGTCAATACCATGGTCAAGTGGTGCGTTTCTTGTTGTGTTTGGTATATTTATTTTTTGTGTGTCAAAATTTTATTATTTTTGCAATTTAGATTGGTCTTGTCTACAGGAAACTTTGGTCTCAGTGTTCAGACAATTTATAAAGATATTGCTGTTTTTATTTTCATTAAAACAAATACTTTTTGACAAATGCACCAAATAACTGAATTTTTACCTGATTTTGACCATCTCTCCCATGACTGCTCCCTATGGAATGCAAATTGTAGCACATTACTGTTTGGGAACTCAGCTTCGATAGCATTGATCTCTGCCTCACAGTAATCAACCATTAAGTATGATGGGTTCCATGTTGGATTCCAGGACTTCAAAATGTTGAGTGCCTCCCGGATGGATGAAGAGACCTCATCTTCTGTTACAAACTGTGCAACAGGCAAGTAATCAACATTAGTCCTCACAACAAGAAGGAATAATGGCAAAGCATACTTCGTTGTTTTATAGGTGGCATCCAATAGGCAGAAGGTGTTGCAATACAAATTTAGAATTCTTTTTTGCCAGCTTTCCTGGTGAACAAAAAGAAATTTATTGCTGGGATGGGTATCATCTGCTGTGGCTGGTCGAAAGTGAAAACTTCTACTGCTGTCTTCTTGTTCCCATTCTTTTATCTTCATGGCTAAATTTTCTTGATCATCACCAGCAAGTCTTTTGGACACCATAGCACTGTAAACATGGTTATTAATATCCTTTGACAAAGGGTAATAAGACCTGTCAAAAGGTGATGGTTTTATTATATCCTTTGAAAACTCTGTGTCAACAAAGATTTTAAGTGTTTTCTTAATCAAGGATACATTTGTTATTCCCGATGATTCCAACTCATGTATTTTATCTATAACTGTTTTATGAAGGCGTTTACTAAAGACAGATTCAGCCTTGATTTGATGATTGGTATGTTGTGTCTTCATTGGTAAAGATATGTAAATTCTTTTTAGACCATTGTAGGTAGAATCTGTACGGATGACATCACGTACATCTTTTAAGGATCTTTTTCTGGCACGTCGATCACCCTCAGTACCAAACTGATCATGGAATGTAACATATCTGATCACTATTTGTGCACCACAGTTAACTTTTCTGGTAGATTGCACTGCTACCTTTTTGATTTGACTGTAGGAGTGCAAATCTTCAACCTGGAAACAAAGATAAAATAAAAATATCTTATACTAACAGGCAAAAAAAAGGAAATTCATGTAATAATTGCAATACTCAGTTGAAATATTAAGTCAATATAAAAATATAATTTATTCAACAATAAAAAAAACATATGTTAACCCTCACCCTAATTATACGTTTTTGTACTAACCCTTATCATAATTGTATTTTTTGTACTAACCCCTACTACTATAACCCTAATTGTATAATTTTCTACTAACCCTAACCGTAAATGTATTTTTATATGCTAACCCCTAACCCTAATTGTGTGTTTTAGACTAACCCTAACCCTAATTACATGTTTTACACTAACCCTTACCCTAATTATGCGTTTTTATACTAACCCTTACCCTAATTGTATAATTTTGTACTAACCCTAACCCTAAATGTATCTTTAAATGCTAACCTTAACTGTGTGTTTCACACTGAACCCAACCCTAATGATACGTTTTTGGACTAACCCTTATCATAAATGTATTTTTTGTACTAACCCCTACCACTAATTTTGTGTTTTCATCGAATATAACCCTAATTGTATAATTTTGTACTAACCCTAACCCTAAATGTATCTTATATGCTAACCCCTCAACCTTATTGTGCGTTTTATACTAACCCTAACCCTAATAATATGTTTAACACTTATCCTAACCCTAGTTATACGTTTTTGTACTAAAATTTACCCCAATTGAATAATCTTGAACTAACCCTAACTCTACATGTATCTTTAAATGCTAACCCCTAACCCTAGCTGTGCATTTTACAGTAACCCTAACCCTAATTATATGTTTCACACTAAACCCAACCCTAATTATACGTTTTTGTACTAACCCTTATCATAAATGTATTTTTTGTACTAACCCCTACCATTAATTTTGTGTTTTCATCGACTATAACCCTAATTGTATAATTTAGCACTAGCCCTAACCCTAAATGTATCTTATATGCTCACCCCATCCCTAAGTGTATGTTTTATACTAACCCTAACCCTAATAATATGTTTTACACTAAACCTAACCCTTATTGTGCGTTTTGTACTAACCCTTACCCTAATTGTATAATTTTGTACTAACCCAAACCCTAAATGCATATTTATATGCTAACCCCTAACTGTGAGTTTTATACTAACCCTAACCCTAATTATATGTTTTACACTTACCCTTACCCTTATTATGCGGTTTTGTCTTAACCCTTACCCAAATTGTATAATTTTGTACTTACCCTAACCCTAAATGTATCTTTATTTGCTAACCCCAAACTGTGTGTTTTATACTAACCCAAACTGTGTGTTTTATACTTACCGTAACTCTAATTATATGTCTATCACTAACCTCAACCCTTATTATACGCCTTTGTACTAATCCTTATCATAAATGTATTTTTTGTACTAACCCCTACCACTAATTTTGTGTTTTCATCGACTATAAGCCTAACAATATTCCTAATTGTATAATTTACAGTGTCACACTATTCTATGTAACTATATAGATTATGGACTTGAAGATCGCAATGGAAGAGGGAGGTTTGGCGCCATAAAACCTGGTTTAACCCACCATTTCGTTTGAAATGCCTGTACCAAGTCAGGACCATTGCGATCCACCAGTTCTCCGGTATGAATGATTCGTTTTTGTCATTTTCCCTGGACTATGAGATTGATCATTCAAGTTCGGTAGTTTTGTTATTACCTTTATTTGTACTAACCCTAACCCTAAATGTATCTAAAATGCTAACCCCTAACCCTAATTGTGTGTTTTATACTAACCCTAACCCAATTTATGCGTTTTTGTACTAACCATTACCCTAATTGTATAATTTTGTTCTAACCCTAACCCTCAATGTTTTTTATATGCTAACCCTCAACCTTATTGTGTGTTTTATACTAACCCTAGCCCTAGTTATATGTTTCACACTAACCCTAACCCTTATTATACGTTTTTGTACTAACCCTTATCATAAATGTATTTTGTGTACTAACCCCTACCACTAATTTTGTGTTTTCATCGACTATAACCCTAATTGTATAATTTTGTACTAACCCTTACTCTATTAATATGTTTTACAATTATCCGTACCCTAATTATACGTTTATGTATTAACCCTAACCCTAATTGTATAATTTTGTACTAACCCTTACCCTAAATGTATCTTTTTATGCTAAACCCTAACCCTAATTGTGTGTTTTATACTAACTCTAACCCTAATTATATGTTTTACATTAACCCTAACCCTAACCCTAAATGTTTCTTTATATGCTAACCCTAACTGTGTGTTTTATACAAACCCTAACCCCAATAATATGTTTCACACTAACCCTAACCCTAATTATACGTTTTTGTACTAACCCTTATCATAAATTTATTTTTTGTCCTAACCCCAACCACTCATTTTGTGTTTTCATCGACAATAACCCTAATTGTATAATTTTGTACTAACCCAAACCGTAAATGTATCTGTATATGCTAACCTCTAACTGTGTGTTTTATACTAACCCAAACTGTGTGTTCTATACTTACCCTAACTCTAATTATATGTTTAACACTAACCTTAACCCTTATTATACGTTTTTGAAACTAATCCTTATCATAAATGTATTATTTGTACTAACCCCTACCACTTATTTTGTGTTTTCATCGACTATAAGCATAATAATAGTATAATTAAGTACTAACCCTAACCCTAACAAAACTACCGAACTTGAATGATCAATCTCATAGTCCAGAGAAAATGACAAAAACGAATCAGTCATACCGGAGAACTGGTGGATCGCAATGGTCCTGACTTGGTACAGGCATTTCAAACGAAATGGTGGGTTAAACCAGGTTTTATGGCGCCAAACCTCCCTCTTCCATTGCGATCTTAGGATCCGGTAATGACCATAGAACACAACATAGTTGTGAGACACAATAGGGATATTGAGGTGATCATCTCAGTACAGCAGACCATTCAAACACTAATTAAAACAATTAACTATCATATCTTTTAACTCAATTTTGAACTTTTCTACTAGTGGCTGATAACGAAGAAAGAATTTTTTTAGTGATCGTATGAGACGTATTTTCTTATAGCCCTGCTTTAAAAGTCGGTCACGAAGAAACCGGTGTCTGATCAAAAAATCTGTGAAATGTGTGCAAGCTCTGGCATATCGAATAAGTTGAGAAATATAAACACCGTATGCAGGAGAAGTGGGTATATTGCTCTGTAGATTAGGAAAATTAATAATTTGAAAATTAAATTTTTTGTACTGAGATGACCACCTGGGTCAAATTCGAGGTGCAAATCCAAGAAAGACGTGAAGCAATTAGATTCGGTGGTCTCTTTAATCTCCAATTCTGGAGGATATATTGAAGGAATCCAACTACCAAATGAAGTGTTATTGACAGAAAGGACATCATCAATATATCTGAATGTAAGATTAAATGACCGTGCCTCTTTCATCTTCTTGTCCTTTACGAGTCCCTGAAGAAATTCAGTCTCGTAAGAGTATAAAAACAAATCGGCGAGGAGAGGAGCACAGTTTGTGCCCATTGGAATGCCGATTTGTTGTTGAAAAATCTCTCCTCCGAAGGTGACAAATATGTTGTCAATGAGGAAATCAAGCATACTGCAAACTTGTTCCAGTGTGTAACAAATTTTATCTTTGAAAGATGTTTTGGAAAAGAATGTAGAATTATAACCCAAAACAACAAAATTCCTTGAGTTTGAAAAGGCTTTTTCGAGAAGTTTTTTCAGGCGACATTTTAGTTTATCGTGTGGCAAGGTAGTGTATAAAGTTGAAAAATCGAACGTTTTCAAAGAGTGAACCTCAGAAAATGATCTAGATTTAAAATGATCTAACAAATCTTTTGAGTTTTTCAAAATCCACATATGGTTAATCCCACTACGATTATAAATAGTGTCGCAGTATGCTTGTTGACCTTCTTTGACAGCAGACAAGATTTTAGTTAAATGAACGGACAGCTCTGTAGTTGAACATGATGAAGATCCAGCTATATACCTTTCTTTGTACGGATTTTTGTGAAGTTTAGGTATCCAGTACAATGTATCTTATATGCTAACCCCTAACCCTAATTGTGTGTTTCATACTAACCCTATCCCTAATAATATGTTTTACAATTATCCGAACCCTAATTATACATTACATTTTTGTATTAACCCTAATCCTAATTGTATATTTTTTTACTAACCCTAACCCTAAATGTATCTTTTAATGCTAAACCCTAACCCTAATTGTGTGTTTTATACTAACCCTAACCCTAATTATATGTTTTACACTAACCATAACCCTAACCCTAAATGTGTGTTTTATACTAACTCTAACCCTAATTATATGTTTTACACTAACCATAACCCTAACCCTAAATGTTTCTTTATATGCTAACCCTAACTGTGTGTTTTATACTAACCCTAACCCTAATTATATGTTTCACACTAACCCTAACCCTAATTATACGTTTTTGTACTAACCCTTATCATAAATTTATTTTTTGTACTAACCCCTACCACTCATTTTGTGTTTTCATCGACTATAACCCTAATTGTATAATTTTGGACTAAACCTAACCCTAAATGTATCTTATATGCTTACCCCTCACCCTTATTGTGTGTTTATACTTACCCTAACCCTGATAATATGTTTAACACTTATCCTAACCCTAAGTATACCTTTTTGAAATAACCTTTACCATGATTCAATAATTTTGAACTAACACTAACTCTACATGTATCTTTATATGCTAACCCCTAACATTAGCTGTGTGTTTTACACTAACCATAACCCTAATTATTTGTTTCACACTGACCCTAACCCTAATTATACGTTTTTGTACTAACCCTTATCATAAATGTATTTTTTGTACTAACTCCTACCACCAATTTTGTGTTTTCATCGACTATGACCCTAATTGTTTAATTTGGTACTCTCCCTAACCCTAAATGTATCTTTATATGCTTACCCCTAACTGTGTGTTTTATACTAACCCTAACCCTAATTATATGTTTAACACTAACCCTAACCCTTATTATGCGTTTTTGTACTAACCCTTACCCTAATTGTATAATTTTGTACTAACCCAAACCCTAAATGCATCTTTATATGCTTACCCCTAACTGTGTGTTTTATACTTACCCTAACCCTAATTATATGTTTTACACTTACCCTTACCCTAACCTTAAATGTTTCTTTATATGCTAACCCTAACTGTGTGTTTTATACTAACCCTAACCCTAATTATATGTTTCACACTAACCCTAACCCTAATTATACGTTTTTGTAGTGACCCTTATCATAAATTAATTTTTTGTACTAACCCCAGCCACTAATTTTGTGTTTTCATCGACAATAACCCTAATTGTATAATTTTGTACTAACCCTAACCCTAAATGTATCTTATATGCTAACCCCTCAACCTTATTGTGTGTTTTATACTAACCCTAACCCTAATAATATGTTTAACACTTATCCTTACCCTAATTATACGTTATTGTACTAACTTTTACACTAATTGAATAATCTTGAACTAACCCTAACTCTACATGTATCTTTATATGATAACCCCTAACCCTAGCTGTGTATTTTACAGTAACCCTAACCCTAATTATATGTTTCACTCTGAGCCTAACCCTAATTATACGTTTTTGTACTAACCCTTATCATAGATGTATTTTTGTACTAACCCCTTCCACTAATTTTGTGTTTTCATCGACTATAACCCTAATTGTATAATTTTGTACTAACCCTTACTCTATTAATATGTTTTACAATTATCCGTACCCTAATTATACGTTTTTGTATTAACCCTTACTCTATTAATATGTTTCACAATTATCCGTACCCTAATTATACGTTTATGTATTAACCCTAACCCTAATTGTATAATTTTGTACTAACCCTAACCCTAAATGTATCTTTTTATGCTAAACCCTAACCCTAATTGTGTGTTTTATACTAACCCTAACCCTAATTATATGTTTAACACTACCCCTAACCCTAACCCTAAATGTTTCTTTATATGCTAACCCTAACTGTGTGTTTTATACAAACCCTAACCCTAATAATATGTTTCACACTAATCCTAACCCTAATTATACGTTTTTGTACTAAACCTTATCATAAATGTATTTTTTGTACTAACCCCTACCACTAATTTTGTGTTTTCATCGACTATTACCCTAATAGTATAATTTGGTACTCTCCCTAACCCTAAATGTATCTTATATGCTCACCCCTAACCCTAAGTGTAGGTTTTTAACTAATCTTAACCCTAATAATATGTTTTACACTAACCCTAACCCTTATTATGCGTTTTTGTACTAACCCTTACCCTAATTGTATAATTTTGTACTAACCCAAACCCCAAATGCATCTTTATATGCTAACCCCTAACTGTGTGTTTTATACTAACCCTAACCCTAATTATATGTTTTACACTTACCCTTACCCTTATTATGCGGTTTTGTACTAACCCTTACCCAAATTGTATAATTTTGTACTTACCCTAACCGTAAATGTATCTTTATTTGCTAACCCCAAACTGTGTGTTTTATACTAACCCAAACTGTGTGTTTTATACTTACCCTAACTCTTATTATATGTTTATCACTAAACTCAACCCTTATTATACGCCTTTGTACTAATCCTTATCATAAATGTATTTTTTGTACTAACCCCTACCACTAATTTTGTGTTTTCATCGACTATAAGCCTAACAATATTCCTAATTGTATAATTTTGTACTAACCCTAACCCTAAATGTATCTAAAATGCTAACCCCTAACCCTAATTGTGTGTTTAATACTAACCCTAACCCAATTTATGCGTTTTTGTACTAACCATTACCCTATTTATATAATTTTGTTCTAACCCTAACCCTCAATGTTTTTTATATGCTAACCCTCAACCTTATTGTGTGTTTTATACTAACCCTAGCCCTAGTTATTTGTTTCACACTAACCCTAACCCTTATACGTTTTTGTACTAACCCTTATCATAAATGTATTTTTTGTACTAACCCCTACCACTAATTTTGTGTTTTCATCGACAATAACCCTAATTGTATAATTTTGTACTAACCCTTACTCTATTAATATGTTTTACAATTATCCGTACCCATATGATACGTTTTTGTATTAACCCTTACTCTATTAATATGTTTTACAATTATCCGTACCCTAATTATACATTTATGTATTAACCTTAACCCTAATTGTATAATTTTGTACTAACCCTAACCCTAAATGTATCTTTTTATGCTAAACCCTAACCCTAATTGTGTGTTTTATACTAACTCTAACCCTAATTATATGTTTTACATTAACCCTTACCCTAACCCTAACTGTGTGTTTTATACAAACCCTAACCCTAATAATATGTTTCACACTAACCCTAACCCTAATTATACGTTTTTGTACTAACCCTTATCATAAATTTATTTTTTGTCCTAACCCCAACCACTAATTTTGTGTTTTCATCGACTATAACCCTAATTGTATAATTTTGTACTAACCCTAACCCTAAATGTATCTTATATGCTAACCCCTAACCCTAAGTGTATGTTTTATACTAACCTTAACCTTATAATAGGTTTTACACTAATCTTAACCCTAATTATGCGTTTTTGTTCTAACCCTAACTCTGCGTTTTTGTACTAACCCTTACCCTAATTGTATAATTTTGTACTAACCCAAACCCTGAATGTATATGTATACGCTAACCTCTAATTGTGTGTTTTATACTAACCCAAACTGTGTGTTCTATACTTACCCTAACTCTAATTATATGTTTAACACTAACCTTAACCCTTATTATACGTTTTAGTACTAATCCTTATCATAAATGTATTATTTGTACAAACCCCTACCACTTATTTTGTGTTTTAATCGACTATAAGCATAATTGTATAATAAAGTACTAACCCTAACCCTAAATGTATCTTATATGCTAACCCCTAACCCTAATTGTGTGTTTCATACTAACCCTATCCCTAATAATATGTTTTACAATTATCCGTACCCTAATTATACATTTTTGTATTAACCCTAATCCTAATTGTATAATTTTTTACTAACCCTAACCCTAAATGTATCTTTTTATGCTAAACCCTAACCCTAATTGTGTGTTTTATACTAACCCTAACCCTAAATATATGTTTTACACTAACCCTAACTCTATCCCTAAATGTTTCTATATATGCTAACCATAACTGTGTTTTGTACTAACCCTAACCCTAATTATATTTTTCACACTAAACCTAACCCTAATTATACGTTTTTGTACTAACCCTTATCATAAATTTGTTTTTGTACTAACACCTACCACTCATTTTGTGTTTTCATCGACTATAACCCTAATTGTATAATTTTGGACTAAACCTAACCCTAAATGTATCTTATATGCTAACCCCTCACCCTTATTGTGTGTTTATACTTACCCTAACCGTGATAATATGTTTAACACTTATCCTAACCCTAAGTATACGTTTTTGAAATAACCTTTCCCCTAATTGAATAATTTTGAACTTACACTAATTCTACATGTATCTTTATATGCTAACCCCTAACATTAGCTGTGTGTTTTACACTAACCCTAACCCTAATTATTTGTTTCACACTGACCCTAACCCTAATTATACGTTTTTGTACTAAACCTTATCATAAATGTATTTTTTGTACTAACCCCTACCACTAATTTTGTGTTTTCATCGACTATAACCCTAATTGTTTAATTTGATACTCTCCCTAACCCTAAATGTATCTTATATGCTCACCCCTAACCCTAATTATATGTTTCACACTAACCCTAACCCTAACTAGTTCTAATTGTGATCGCAAGCGAGTCACATATATGTCCCCTCACGTACCCCTCTTTGTCAATATGTCTCTTGGCATTTGAGATCACTTAATATACCCAATATTCATCAAAATAGGAGTAAGTTTAATTTTGGCGGAAAACGGCGGCCATTTTTGAAATGGCCGACAATAAAAATATTTCGATGTCAAAAATCAACTCACCGTACATATATTACCTTATATACCAATTAAAATCTGAGTAAATTTAATTTTGGCGGGAAATGGCGGCCATTTTGAAAATGGCCGACGATAAAAAAAAATTGATGCCAAAAATCAACTTGCCATACCACTATTACCTTATATACCAATTTTCATTAAAATCGGAGTAATTTTCATTTTGGCGGGAAATGGCGGCCATTTTGAAAATGGAGGCCAAAAAAAAATTTCGATTCCAAAATTGAACTCGGCATACCACTATTACCTTGTAAACCAATTTTCATCAAAATCAGAATAACTTTAATTTTGGCGGGAAACGGCGGCCATTTTGAAAATGGCCGACGATAAAAAAATTTTGATGTCAAAAATCAACTTGCCATACCACTATTACCTTATATACCAATTTTCATTAAAATCGGAGTAATTTTAATTTTGGCGGGAAATGGCGGCCATTTTGAAAATGGCGGCCCAAAAAAAATTTCGATTCCAAAATTGAACTCGGCATACCACTATTACCTTGTTAACCAATTTTCATTAAGAAATAACAAATTTGAGAATTTTTTTCATTAATATCACAAAATATATGGTACAAAGAAAGATAACTCAATCTAACAAAAAAAATAATTTTCGATTTTTTGCAAAATTTTGAAAACGGTAAGTCCGATTTTCAAAATTTTTTTTTCAAATGAAAGGTATTGTATATCCGCACTTAACCTATAAGGGAATTTTTCCTACCCCTGCCGCATCAGAAATGCCAGGAAAAATTCAACTTCGGTTTCGAGGAGCCATTTTGAGGCCCTTTTTTTACCTATATGGGGTCGTTCGATTTCGGCGAAAAATACAAAAAGCACAATCTCCCATTCCATACTCTTGATTTATGAATTTTCAGCTTCCTACCTTAAAAGATGTCGAAAAAATGAGGTGGACAAGTTCACGATCCAGAATACCGAGAATAATAATAATAATAACTAGTTCTAATTGTGATCGCAAGCGAGTCACATACATGTCCCCTCACGTACCCCTCTTTGACAATATTTCTGGCTTTTGTGGGAACCCTGTTTAAGCAATGACGCCCTTATCATTCCATTGAAGCACCCTTTTTACAAGCATTGGTAGCGTACTTGTAAACTATTGTAGCGACTAGCGAGCAAAACTACCGCTCTCGTCCTCTACAATGGAGCCACTCTTCAATGAAATGCTAAAAACGTTACGGAGAAGCTTTTGGTTGACATCCATATGAGATATTATTCTCCCTTAATCTCATATAGTCGAGAAGAATCACACAGTCGCATCCAAAAGCTGTTGCATCGGACCATAAACAAAATTTGATGCTAAAAATGAACTCCCCATACCACAATTACCCTGTATATTAATTTTCATTAAAATCAGAGTAAGTTTAATTTTGGCGGGAAACAGTGGCCATTTTGAAAATGGCCGACCATAAATAAATTTCAATGTCAAAAATCAACTCGCCATACCACTGTTACCTTATATACGAGTTTTCATGAAAATCAGAGTAACTTTAATTTTGGCGGGAAACGGCGGCCATTTAGAAAATGGCCGACGATAAAAAAAATTCATTCCGAAAATCAACTCAGCATATCACTATTACCTCAAATACCGATTTTCATCAAAATTGGTGTTACTTTAATTTTCGCGGGAAACGGTGGCCATTTTGAAAATGGCCGACTATAAAAAAAATTCGATGTCAAAAATCATCTCGCCATACCACTATTACCTCATATACCAATTTTCATCAAAATCAGAGTAACTTTAATTTTGGCGGGTAATGGCGGCCATTTTGAAAATGGCCGACGATAGAAAAATTTTGATGTCAAAAATCATCTCGCCATACCACTATTACTTTATATACCAATTTTCATCAAAATCGGAGCAAGTTTAAATTTTGGCGGGAAATGGCGGCCATTTTGAAAATGGCGGCCCCAAAAAAAATTTCGATTCCAAAATTGAACTCGGCATACCACTATTACCTTGTAAACCAACTTTCATCAAAATCAGAATGGCGGGAAACGGCGGCCATTTTGAAAATGGCCGACGATAAAAAAAATTTTGATGTCAAAAATCAACTTGCCATACCACAATTACCTTATATACCAATTTTCATTAAAATCGGAGTAATTTTAATTTTGGCGGGAAATGGCGGCCATTTTTAAAATGGCCGCCCCAAAAAAAATTTCGATTCCAAAATTGAACTCGGCATACCACTATTATAGGATTGAACACCTATTTTCGGTCGTTCATGCATGTATGAACGGATCTTGGAGCTCACAAACTGAATGAATGGCCGAAGGCCGTTCATGATACAGTTTGTGAGTGAAGAGATCCGTTCATACATGCATGAACGACCGAAAATAGGTGTTCAATCCTTATAATTCTTCAAATTTATACCTTTTTTTAAAAAGAAAAATAAATAAATTCGGAAACAATTCGTTATTTAATTTAAAAAAATTTAAATGTCAAAAATCAACTCGCCATACCACTATTACCTTATATACAAATTTTCATCAAAATCGGAGTAACTTTAAATTTTGGCGGGAAATGGCGGCCATTTTGAAAATGGCCGACGATAAAAAAATTGATGTCAAAAATCAACTCGCCATACCACTATTACCTTATATACCAATTTTCGGCCATCTTGGAAATGGCGGCCATTTTGAAATTATAAATCGCAAAAAAACACTGTAGGACCTTGGGACCTATCACCCCTCCAAGTTTCAAATCGATCGGTCCACCTATGTCCGAGGAGATAGTCGGACAAGTTCGTGCATCAGGTTGACGGAAGAAAAAGAAAAAAGTATAATAATAAGAAAAATAAGAAACGGAGTAAAAACAATATGTCCCCGACGACACTTCGTGGTCGGGGACATAATAATAATAATAATAATAAGAAACCGAGCAAAAACAATATGTCCCCGACACTTCGTGTTCGGGGACATAATAATAATAATAATAATAAGAAACCGAGCAAAAACAATATGTCCCCGACACTTCGTGTTCGGGGACATAATTATACGTTTTTTTACTATCCCTTATCATAAATTTATTTTTTGTATTAACCCCTACCACTAATTTTGTGTTTTTATCGACTATAACCCTAATTGTATAATTTTGTACTAACCCTAACCCTAAATGTATCTTATATGCTAACCCCTCACCCTTATTGTGTGTTTATACTTACCCTAACCCTGATAATATGTTTAACACTTATCCTAACCCTAAGTATACGTTTTTGTACTAACTTTTACCCTAATTGAATAATCTTGAACTAACCCTAACTCTACATGTATCTTTGAATGCTAACCCCTAACCCTAGCTGTGTATTTTGCAGTAACCCTAACCCTAATTATATGTTTCACACTGAACCCAACCCCAATTATCCGTTTTTGTACTAACCCTTATCATAAATGTATTTTTTGAACTAACCCCTACCACTAATTTTGTGTTTTCATCGACTATAACCCTAATTGTATAATTTTGCACTAACCCTAACCCTAAATGTATCTTATATGCTCAACCCCATCCCTAAGTGTATGTTTTATTCTTACCCTAACCCTAATAATATGTTTTACACTAACCCTAACCCTTATTATGCGTTTTTAAACTAACCCTTACCCTAATTGTATAATTTTGTACTAACCCAAACCCTAAATGCATCTTTATATGCTAACCCCTAACTGTGTGTTTTATACTAACCCTAACCCTAATTATATGTTTTACACTTACCCTTACCCTTATTATGCGGTTTTGTACTAACTCTTACCCAAATTGTATAATTTTGTACTTACCCTAACCCTAAATGTATCTTTATTTGCTAACCCCAAACTGTGTGTTTTATACTAACCCAAACTGTGTGTTTTATACTTACTCTAACTCTAATTATATGTTTATCACTAACCTCAACCCTTATTATACGCCTTTGTACTAATCCTTATCATAATTGTATTTTTTGTACTAACCCCTACCACTAATTTTGTGTTTTCATCGACTATAAGCCTAACAATATTCCTAATTGTATAATTTTGTACTAACCCTAACCCTAAATATATCTAAAATGCTAACCCCTAACCCTAATTGTGTGTTTTATACTAACCCTAACCCTATTTATGCGTTTTTGTACTAACCATTACCCTAATTGTATAATTTTGTTCTAACCCTAACCCTCAATGTTTTTTATATGCTAACCATCAACCTTATTGTGTGTTTTATACTAACCCTAGCCCTAGTTATATGTTTCACACTAACCCTAACCCTAATTATACGTTTTTGTACTAACCCTTATCATAAATGTATTTTTTGTACTAACCCCTACCACTAATTTTGTGTTTTCATCGACTATAACCCTAATTGTATAATTTTGTACTAACCCTTACTCTATTAATATGTTTTACAATTATCCGTACCCATATGATACGTTTTTGTATTAACCCTTACTCTATTAATATGTTTTACAATTATCCGTACCCTAATTATATATATAATATAGCTAGCATATAAGATACATTTAAGGATAGGCTTAGTACAAATTTATACAATTAGGGTTGTAGTCGATGAAAACACAAAATAAGTGGTAGGGGTTAATACAAAAAATACATTAATGATAAGGGTTAGTACAAAAACGTATAATTAGGGTTAGAGTTATTGTTAAACATATAATTAGGGTTAAGGTTAGTATAAAACACACAATTAGGATTAGGGGTTAGCATTTAAAGATACATTTATTGCAAAATTATACAAAACGGGTAAGGGTTAGTACAAAATAGTATAATTAGGGTTAGGGTTAGTGTAAAACACACAATTAGGGTTATGGGTTAGCATTTAAAGATACAAAAAAAAAGAAGGTGACACAGCCTCACCCATACAAGAAGAAATAAATCATACAGATGTAAGTATTTGAAGAATTCCTTTCGAGATCGTTACTCATTTAAAAAAAGGAAAAATTAACTGTATTTTTATACAAGATAATTAGTAGAAAACAGTCGGTGTATTTTTAAGTGAAGTTTGGGAGACTTATTATTTTTACACCGTTTCTTATTATTATAATATACTCTTCAAAAAAGTTACGCATAGATAGAAAATTCCTCGTATTTAATGCAAATCCAAACAATTTCAAAACAATATTTTTGATTAATCAATACAAAAATCCTTACTTCAATTGTTTTAAGAAATTGTGAGTAGAACACGACCAGTGTTTTTCACGGAACATTTTGCATTGATTAAAACGGGAAATTGATGCGTAAAATTTACACTTGGGTTCAACTTGCAATATCTTAAAAAGCAGCGAGGTTACGATTTTGCTCAAAATTAAACAAATAAAGGTAATAACTAACGAACTTGAATGATCAATCTCATAGTCCAGAGAAAATGACAAAAACGAATCAAGTCATTCCGGAGAATTGGTGGATCGTAATGGTCGTAATGGTCCTGACTTGGTACAGGCATTTCAAATGAAATGGTGGGTTAAACCAGGTTTTATGGCACCAAACCTCCCTCTTCCTTTGCGATCTTAGGATCCGGTAATGACCATAGAACACAACATAGTTGCGAGACCCAATAGGGATATTGAGGTAATCATCTCAGTACAGCAGACCAGTCAAACACTAATTAAAACAATAAACTATCAATTTTGAATTTTTCTACTAGTGGCTGATAACGAAGAAAGATTTTTTTAGGGATCGTATGAGACGTAATTTCCTATAGCCTTGCTCCAAAAGTCGGTCACGAAGAATTCGGTGTCTGATCAAAAATTCTGTGAATTGTGTGCAAGCTCTGGCATATCTGTATAACTCCTTCAATAGACACCAGTATTCATATTTTTGACCATACAATTAAACCTATTCTTTTATACAGTTCTGAAATATGGGGCACCTTAACCTTTTCTAAAAATGAATCAATAGAACATAAATATGAAAAGTTGGAGTGTAATAATCTATGTATGAATTTTTTCAAGTATATCTTGGGTGTCAATAACAAAGCTACAAACATTGCAGTAATTGGTGAATTAGGAAGAATACCTTTTCATGTAGACATCATTATTTCTATGTTTAAATATATTCAAAGATTGTTATTGCTTGATGAAAATCATTTGTTATCTCAGGCCTTACAGGATAGCAGAAACCTTGAAAAAAAGGGAACAAAGTCGTGGCTTTCATGCGTTAACTCAATTGCTTATGATATTGGAGTAGGGTTTAGCGACACACAAAAAGTAAAAACTATACTTATTAATAGATATAAATCCTTTTGGAGAAAACAAATAGAAAATAATGGGGAGATAAAACAAGGAAAACTGAGAACATATTGTAAATTTAAAAATATTTTCCAAAAAGAACCATATCTCCAATTTGTTACAAACTCCCAGGCCAGGAAATCTCTTACCAAGTTTAGAATAAGCGCGCATGATCTGGCAATTGAACGTGGTCGATACAGAAATATTGATAAGGATAAAAGATTATGTAAGCTATGCCCTAAAGATGCTATAGAAGATGAATATCATTTTCTAATTAATTGCAAAGCTTATGATAAAGAAAGAACAACCCTTTTCGAACATGTTGATAATTATTGTTCCAACTTCAAATATCTTAACAATGACCTTAAATTCATATGGCTGCTATCCTGTGAAGACAAATTAATTTGTAATAAATTATCCTCATTTATTCATAATAGCTTTGATATGAGAAAAACTAAACTAGATAATAATTAATGTGTTTATTTTCATTGATCACTTTTTTTTTTTTTTTTTTTTTTTTTTTGGTTAAATATGTCTATATCTTTTGTTTAAGCTATGTTTGATGTTTTCAATTGTATTCATGTATGTATATATATATGCCCAGTGATGGGCCCATAATTGGTTTAATAAACTATTCTATTCTATTCTATTCTATCGAATAAGTTGTGAAATATAAACACAGCAGACAAGATTTTAGTTAAATGAACGGACAGCTCTGTAGTTGAACATGATGAAGATCCAGCTATAAACCTTTCTTTGTACGGATTTTTGTGAAGTTTATGTATCCATTACAAATATGGTAACTCTTAATGTTCCTCATTCATTGGAATATTGAAAGAGGACACAAAAGAGCTATGGTAGGCTATGATTTCACCTTTGTTAAATGTAGTCCGTTTGTATGTAGCGTTAATGTGCTTTACATACAAAAACTATATTATTGGAAGCCTCGTCTGCTGGCGTGACAACATACCTGTCATGTAAGAAAGAGAGACAATTGAGAGCTTCACGATTTCTCTAAATACAGAAGAAGGCCGGGGGTTCACACATTTGCGAAGTTTGTCTATTCGGCTTCGTGCAAGAGATCGGATAGTCCTTACCAAGTCCGACAGTGATTCAAGCTCTGGTTCTTGGTCCTTTTCCCTCTTTATCCAGGCTCTAGCATAGTCCTCCACAGCGTGGCTGAATAGGGTGGCCCTCGTCCGCGGGGGTTGTCAGGTCTAAAATACGGAAACCCTGACCGCTGACCATAGTGGGCCAACGTGTATGGAGAATGCCACGCATCATGCACTAAAAAGACCCCTTTGTGGACCGCCAAATAGTGCACCACATAGGCTACATTTTCCGCCCTTACCCACCTCTCCCCTTTTTCTGTGGTTCTTCAAAATTTACCGGTCTTTTGTCTCCCACCTCACCCCATTTTTCATTTATCATCATCATTTTATGTTCATTTTATCATCTCTTTCATGTTCATCGCCTGTAAATAACCTATATAGCGTTAAATGGGCGTAAAACACCAACTCACTCACTCAATAAAGCTCATTATACTCTTACCGCTTGAAGTGTGGGGGTATATAGTGCTAGGGGTGTCTGTCCGTACGTGCGTGTGTCCGTACTTCCGTTTCACCTAAGGGTACCACAACCCCTTCTTAACCCATCAATAGTTTTATTATGAACATGCTGAATGCGTTGTTATGTGTGTGTGTGTTTTATGTTGTTATGTGGTTTGTTTTGTTTTGATGATTTTTTGTCTGCCGGTTTTGTCTTTGTCTTTACGGTTTTATGAAACCCCTTTGGTACACCTTTGCTTCATGTTAAGTCATTTTACTTTAAAATTTAATCTGTTGATTTTTTGGGGGGGTTTCCCGTAGCAAAACTTGGACTTATAGCCATTACATCACAAGGGGTACTCATCTCTTATCCGCATCTGCTCCTCAACTTCTCAATTAATTTCCATGAAGTCTTCTTATTATGTAGATTTTCGTGATTGACAGATCTGCTGTTAGATTGAAGATAATCATTTTACGCCTTTGAACTATTTTTTTTTAACCTTTCTTTGTTGGTGTGACAGTGTGACATGCTCTTCATAATAATAAATTGTTTGGCATTTTCAATATTTTTGGAAGAGCGCCTCTGATGAGTCTTGAATAGACGAAGCGCGCGTCAGGCGTAGCAAAATTTATTGTCTGGAACTTTGTTGTCATTTGTATTTCGATCACACGTGAAGGTTAGCACTGCTGGTGGAGTTTTTAATTCCCCGAGGTTAGCCCGCTCCGGCATCAACACTTTAGTGTTGGAGAACACATCAAGCTTTAAATTATCCGTTTAAATTTCAAAATTGTCAAAACCCTAAGATTCTTCCTACCCCAGACATAGGTTGATCATCTTAGTTATAATTTGACTCCCTAGTTTCGTATTTTTCGTTTTACTGTTTTATGCTCTTCATAATGATAAATTGTTTGGCATTTTCAATATTTTTGGTAGAGCGCCTCTGATGGGTCTTGAATAGACGAAACGCGCGTCAGGCGTAGCAAAATTTATTGTCTGGAACTCAATTGACAGTTGGCAATGGGTTGGATGTGCTATAGCAAGCAGGAACTGCTTACTCTTCTTGAGCACCCGATTTCATTCTAAATATGACCTCAGTGCATGTAGTTGATTGCTTTTGTTTGTTTTTTATACCCCGCTACACGAAGTGGCAGGATATTATGTTATAACCTCAGTTTTGTTTCGGTGTCTGTCCGTCCGTCCGTCCCCTGAAGGTTTCCGACCAATAACTTGAAAACGCGTCATGTGATGCAAATAGCTATTGAGTACAATAAAATACAGGTCAAGTTCAATTTCCAGCATGATCCGAAAAACAGTTTTCGAGATAGGCCACTTTGAAATCAAATTCAAATATGTTGCATGTAGTACAGTCTCATTTAAGCAAGCAACAGCTTTTGTCTATCTACAATGGTTTTCATTCTATAGAATTCAAGATCATCAAATGGGGATAGAAACCCTTGAAGAGCTTATTAAAAACTACCAGCTTTAAGCAGTTGTCAGTTCAAAAGTAGGTTGTCAGTTCCTCTTTTGTTATGAAGGGAATGATTTTGAAGTATTCCACAGTAATAGAAGAAATTTCTCTCAACCAAATGTTAATCATTATCGAGGCACCTTCTTTCACTGATAAAATTTGCCTAATTGTTGATGCTGTACCAGAGAGTGTGGATGATAAAACGTTATTTCAAATGTGTTCTTCTGATCACAAACGTGGACAAAACATTAAAGATCTGGCGTTTCGACAGCTTTGATTTTTTCATTAAGTATTCAAACCTTCTGATGAAATTGGTGTGCTTGTAGTAATATATCTCATTAGTGTCTGCGCAACAACTTCTTGATCTGCAATATAAATAATTTTACTCATTGTTTTAGAAGAAACATATTAAATTATTATTAATGTCATTTGTTCAGAAAACTAATGCGAGGTGTTCCCGTAAACTGGACATTGACCGTTAATTTTTGTCTTAAAGTTAAGCTCTTTCATTACAGACAATAAAAGTATATATAAACTCAGTTGTATTGGATTAATTTATGAATTATATAGCAGGTGTGGAAAACATCGTCACTAAAGATTGAATGACGATGACCGAGAATTCATTGACCTACTGCACAGAATGGGCTGTAGAAACATACTATCCAAAGGGGAAACTAGCAGAACGGTTTTAAATGTTGTTCACAAAGAAATGCTACATACTCCAAAGTATGCGTTAGATAATATGTTATCCACAGCAAATAGGTACTTACACGAACAACATTGTTGCTCTTGAACTTTTGCGTTCAGAAGATGTCCGACTTATCAGAAGACCGGTTGAATACAGGACCACCTTTCTACTTTGTTGGAGTCGACACATAGAGGTAGTCCGAGATTGCTCTGACGTCCTCGGACTAATAGAGGAGGATATGCCCAACAGAAAAGATGGGGCATATTATTCACATGCCTGGTCTCGAGGGCAATACATATTGAAGTTACCGATGAGTTGGGTAGTTCAGCCTTTATTAATGCCTTCCGTCTCTTTGTTGCCCTCCGTGGGCCAGTAAACGAAATGAGATCAGACAGGCGGACAAATTTTATTGGTGCAATCGAAGAATTAGGTATAAGTGCTCAGTTTTGTGAAAATGGACCCGTAGACAAATTATTGTCTACACTTGGTACCACCTGGAAATTCAACCCCCTCATGCTTCACACTTTAAAGGATCATGGGAGAGAATGATCGGGGTGAGTAGGCGTATCCTAGACGCAATGCTTCTCAAGGAGGAAAAAAGTTTAACCCTTGACTCGCTAGTTACTTTGATGGCAGAAGTCTGTGCCATAATCAATTGTTAAGTGTTTCGGCAGACCCTGATCATCCTGAGGTATTATCACCTTCGCTACTTTTGACCCACAAGCAACCATTTGATGAACTGGTGTTATCTAGCTTCAGCGCGAAGGACATGATTCGTCATCAGTGGAAACTCGTTCAGGGCTTAAGTGACGAATTTTGGTCAAACTGGTCTAAGGAGTATATGCTCACACTCCAAAGTCATCAGAAGTGGCATTTTCCGACTGAAAATTTGCGTATTGATAATGTCGTGCTTATGAAGGACTGTGAGTTACATAGGTCCCAGTGGCCACTATCAGTTGTTACACAAATTTTCTCAAGCAAGGATGGAAAGATCAGAAAGGTGGAGCTCAAAGCCATAAGAGACAATCGTTCTGCCACATATATTCAGAGCAGATTAATCGAACAGTTATAACACAAAACATATATGATTTGATTGATTGATTGTAGTACATATTAAAAGACATACAATATACCTAAAACATCAACAAATAGTTCACTAATTATTAAACAAGACAACTCAAATTAATAACACACATATATTAAGCAAGGAGGGAAACAGCCCCCTCCCTAGAAAGGATAACCTCTCTTTCTTTAAATAATTTATTTATAAGTTTTGAAATACAAATGACAACAAAGTTCTAGACAATAAATTTTGCTACGCCTGACGCGCGTTTCGTCTATTCAAGAACTGATGATATAATAAAATTATCCTCAGAAACCAATAGCCAAGTTAGTTTTTGTTCATTATTCAATGTTTTAAAGTTTTTATATTTATCTATTATTTCTTTAAAATTATCACTTCTTGTTGTATTTAATTTTGAACACTTGAGTAAAAAGTGTCCCTCATCTTCAACTTCCTGTTTGCACATTCTGTAGATTCTGTCCTCTGCTTTAATATTTATATAGCGGCCTCGCTCAATGTCTAAGTTATGGGCACTTATTCTGAATTAAGTTAGTATTTGTATGTCCTGTTTATTGACATGTAGTAAATATGGTTCAAATTTAAATATATTTTTAAATTTTCTATATGTGCGCAGCTTATTGCCTTGCTCAGATTTCCCTTTATCATTAAATAAATTATTTTTCCAAATTTGTTGAAACTTTTCCTTTAGCTTCTTTTTAACTTTATTTATAATATCAGTTTCTTTTAAATTATTAGCATTCTTATATAAATGTGACAATTTTAGATAGTTGAATAATTCTTTTATGCATCCCAGCCATGATTCTTTACTCTGGTTCTCAGTTTTTTTTATAATATGTATATGCATCTAGAAGTAAAGAAGTTTGATTATTGGAATTGATAATATATAACCAGTACTTAATCATGTTAAGTAAAACATCATAGAGAATAGGATAACTTCCTAGTTCTCCTCTACATGCCTCATCTGAGGACTTAGATCTAACACCGAAAGAAAATTTACAAAATTTAGTGTGTATTTTCTCAACTGAGATTTTATTTATTTGTTTACTTATAAAGTCATCATAATTTTTTAAAAATTTATTTTGAGAAAATATTCCCCAAATCTCTGATCCATAAAGTAGGACTGGCTTCACAGTATGATTAAATACATGTAATAATGTTTTTATGCTAGGGGAATCAGCTGTAAATGTTTTTCTTAATTTGAACAGTGCCTTCCTTCCTTTATTAGAGAAGCAGAGGTACCAATGGGGTATCCGAATATCAAAAGTCCGAAAGGGCAGAGACAAAACCAGCAAACACCAACAAGAACGGGACAAAAACAGACAACATGTAAAACATGGAAACACAAAACAACTGAATATCAATCAACAACGCGAACTCTAGTCGAAACCAGAGTGAACTCAGGTGCTCCGGAAGAATAAGCAGTTCCTGCTTGCTATAGCACACCCGTCGCGTGGCCAATAGTCCATTCAGCGTGTCAAATCCGGTAAAGGAAGACAAAACAACACCCTATGACAAACCAACATCTGCACTCATCTGAGAGATCGGAATCCCATATTTGTCTATAAGTGCATGATGTCTTCCGTAAAATTTCTTGAGTGAAGACAGCAACCGAGGAGCAACATAACCCTGTGTGAGCAATTTTTGCGTCAGACGTGTCGCTCTGCTAAGGAAATCGATGTAAGTCCCGCACGCTCTGGAGTAACGAATCAATTGAGATACGTAAACTCCATAAGCTGGAGCGGACGGAATGTTACTACACAAGAAGGGGAAGTTGACGATTGGAAAGTTGAAGTCATCACGTTTGTCATAGAGCCTTGTTGAAAGTCTTCCTTGAGAGTCAATTTCGAGATGTAGATCTAAATATGAAGCAGACTTCCTAGAATCCGTTGTGACCTTTATCTCAAGCTCCTGTGGATATATGAGATGGAGAAAGTCACCAAATCGAGAATTGTTTAGTGAAAGGACATCATCAATATAACGGAACGTGAGGTTGAAAGAGAGAGCTAGTCTACGGTCTTTTTTGTCTAGAAGAGATTGCAAGAAGTCTGCTTCATATGAATGAAGAAACAAATCAGCAAGCAAAGGTGCACAATTAGTGCCCATTGGAATCCCTATTGTTTGCTGAAAAACACGTCCACCAAACTGAACAAATATGTTGTCAATAAGAAAGTTGAGCATGTCGATTATTTGGTCTTCTGTAAATTTGTTCTTTTTCTTAGACTCATTGATGACAAAGTAAGTCTTGGTATAATCGACTACAAGAAATTTGTACCTGCGTTTTCCATTCTTTTTGAAAAAGCTGCGTTTAATCAGCTGTGCCAATCGCGATTTCAGTTGTTCATGTGGAATAGAAGTGTAAAGTGTGGAGAAATCGAATGTTTTGATGCTGTTACAAGATGAAACTGATTTAGAGTTAAGAATCTCCATCAGTTCTTTCGAATTCTTAAGGATCCACATTTGATTGACACCATTTCTAGAATAACAACAATCGTAATATTTCTGGAGGCCGAATTTTACTGCCGTAAGTATAGAAGTCAACAAAACTGAAAGAGGTTTAGTCGTACATTTGGATGACCCTGCAATGAAGCGCTGTTTGTATGGATTTTTATGTAATTTGGGAATCCAATACAGGGATGGAATGTCATCATTACTGCCACCAACAGAAAGGCCGAAGGAGGAAATGACAGATTTGTGATTGTCAATTATTTCCTCCTTAGACAGTGTTGTAGCCTTGTATGTGGTGCTGTTGCTGGTACAACCAACCCCCAATTCAGCTGTCAAACAGTCAATATAGTGTTTCTTGCACACAAAAATGATGTTATTTGGTGCTTTGTCTGCAGGTACGACAACATATTTGTCATGTAAGGTGGCCAATGTTTTGGCAACATCAGCGTTGCTGAAAATGGATGTTGCCTTAGTGCTCATTGAGCCTTTCAAAGAATTGATTCTTTTCAAAACCAATGACCTCACAGCTTTTACCTATTCTGACAAAACGTCACATTCTTTCTCCTGTTCTTTTTTGGCCCATTTTCTGGCATAGTCCTCAACTGAATCCATAATTGTTTTGAAATTAAAGCTCCAGTTGATTCGTCTTGGCTCACGATATTTAGGTCCTTTAGCCAAAACATCGCGAAGTAAGTCATTTTCCACGATGTTGAGGTCACCAGTGATAACGTGGCCAGAGGAACCATATTTGAATGGGGACTTTTCACAGGTGCAGTCAGGAGGTTTAGCTTTGAGGTCATTGATTTGGAAATCTCGCAACACTTGTTTATAGTTGAAAACCTTAGGTGCAATGGTGGAAGTGTAGGAATAAGAGATAATGGGAATGCTTTTATCTTTGAAGTAAGGAGGAATATGTTCCGTAACAGATTTGTGGTGTAAAATATTAGCTAAATTAATAGCATCTAACCCCTTGTTTAAAAATGGAAGTGAAAGAAAGGAACGATTTTCTTATTTCTTGTCTGGCAATTCCAAAGTTGCCAGATGCTGTAAACACAATACCAAGATATGTGTATTGTTTTACATTTTCTATTAAAGTGTCATTTTATTTAATTTTAATGTTTTTTAGTCTGCCACTTTTATTGAAGACCATTATTTTGGTCTTTTTTGTATTAATATTCATTTTCCACTCAGTGGCAAAGTTTGATAATCTTCTCACACAGTTTTGTATTCCTTTTTCAGATGATGATAATAAGACCACATCATCAGCATCAATTGTTTCTGTCATACTTCAAGTCTGTCGCTGATAACTTGGTAGCTACAATAATGTAGCTACTTAGACATCTTTGATTGGGCGGAGCTACAATGCGGACCCATTACTCGTAATGACGTAGCCTACAATTTAGTCCGAGATTGCTCTGACGTCCTCGGCATTTTTCCCAGCAAACTGGTGCCGTGGGACAGTCCGAGATTGCTCTGACGTCCTCGGCATTTTTCCCAGCAAACTGGTGCCGTAGGTCCCACGGCACCAGTTTGCTGGGAAAAATGCCGAGGACGTCAGAGCATCCACGGCACCAGTTTGCTGGGAAAAATGCCGAGGACGTCAGAGCAATCTCGGACTACCTACAATTAGGCGCTGAATCAAAGACTCAAAGGAGCTACATTATTGTAGCTAGTAATGAAGCAAATCGAATTTCTTTCTCCAACTGAAACAAAGTTTCAAGATGGTTCGAAAATACCAGAAACACTCTTATTAACATTGAGTTTGGTCGAGAGTCATAGGTAAATATTAATTTGTTAGAAAACAAACATTTTCAAAATTCTGATCCTGAACTTCATTCCTGAACTTCATTATAAAGTTCAGGATCAAGGGACTTCAGATATGATAGTTAATTGTTTTAATTAGTGTTTGACTGGTCTGCTGTACTGAGATGAGCACCTCAATATCCCTATTGTGAGTGAGTGTTTAACGCCCGTGCAACGCTATATAGGTTATTTACAGGCGATGAACATGAAAAGCATGATAAAATGAACATGAAATGATGATGATAAATGAAATATGGGGATGGGGTGGGAAACAAAGGACCGGTTAATTTTGAAGAACCTCAGAAAAAAGGGGAGGGGTGGATAGGGGCGGAAAATTTAGCCTATGTGGTGCACTACTTGGCGGTCCACAAAGGGGTCTTTTACGTGCATGAAGCGTGGCACTCTCCACACACGTTGGCCCACTATGGTCGGCGGTCAGGGTTTCCGTATTATAGACCTGACAACCCCCGCGGACGAGGGCCACCCTATTCAGCCACCTAGGGTACACACTTGGTCGCTCTGTGGGCTGAGCACTGACCCGACATCAGAATCCCAAGACCCTTAGTCGCCTCTTACGACAAGCTAGGCTCTGCTGCGGGCCTATTCGCCACCCGGGCCCCGCACGGGACTCCCTATTGTGTCTCACAACTATGTTGTGTTCTATGGTCATAACCGGATCCTAAGATCGCAATGGAAGAGGGAGGTTTGGCGCCATAAAACATAGTTTAACCCACCATTTCATTTGAAATGCCTGTACCAAGTCATGACCTTGCGATCCACCAGTCCGACTAGCGATCCACCAATTGATTCGTTTTTGTCATTTTCTCTGGACTATGAGATTGTAATTCTAGTTCGGTAGTTTTGTTATTACCTTTATGTGAGTGAGTGAGTGAGTTGGTGTTTTACGCCCGTGCAACGCTAGATAGGTTATTTACAGGCGATGAACATGAAAAGGGTGATAAAATGAACATGAAATGATGATGATAAAAAACATGGGGATGGAATGGGAAACAACCCAGCAGACACGTAACGTTGATTCAACGTGGAAATATCGTGGATTTTTGGTGGGTGGGTTGATCGACGTTATTTCCACGTCAAATCCACCCACGCAATTTCCACGTTGTAGTTTCAACGTGTTATATACGTTGTTTCCACGTGGATAAGTTCAACATTGATTTACCGACGTATTTTCCACGTTGAAAACTTCAACGAAGATTTACTGACGTGTTTTCCACGTTGAAAGCTTTAACGTTCACTTACTTATAAAAATTACGTCTACAGGAGGCCTAGTTGTATTTAAGTGTGTCTTAGTAAAAAAAAAAATATTGGTTTATTTAAGAAATGTCTATAATTAGGTAGTTCTGGGTTAGTTTACTCATTTTTAACATTTAAAATTCCGGCTTATTTGGATTATATCGAAATGCTGTTCATGACCAGAAAAAAAAAGGGGGGGGGGGGTAATTCCCTATGTCATGACAGAAGAAAGAAGTGGATATGTTGATGCATAGATACGCGCCTGTTGTGTTTTGTGGTGGGGACCATATATATGTTGAATTTCACACACTTTTAAGTGTTTCTGTTTGTTGTGTTGGAAATTTTTTAAAATTTTGATTTCAAATTTTGTTTGTTTGGTTTTTTTTGTTTGTTACCCCTCCTTTTTTAAATTAAAAACATGTAAAATATGGAATATTCATTTATAAATATTTGACAATTGAAGTATGACTCTGCGTTTAAATTTATCGAGTTCCAACTTCGATCGATACTTTGACGATATAATTTTTGCTACTTGTTTCGCGTTTAAATATTCGCGCCAATTAAACCGGAAATGTATTTTAAGCAATGTCATGCGCAGTTGAGTGCGCGGTCATTTCGCACCAATTTCGAATCACAATATCAACAAAGAACAAAGAACAGTACTCGACTCGACGACTCGACAAACACTGCAACATAAACATTGCACAACATCTGTTTGCATATATATTGACGTAAGTTTGAAACAATTTGAAGCGAAATCCTCAGGTATTAAAATTATTAAAACAGGCAAACAACCAAAATTATATTTGTTTGAATTTGCATGGCATCAGGCATGATATCTTTTTCATCGACAAAAGAAAATGCATGCTTGAGGAGTCGAATGTGCATCCAACTTTCCTTCGATCCAGAACCTAACATAATATGTAGCGAAATTTGTACAAAGGGACGACCATTTGTCTATGACTATGATTTGATTTTTTTTTTTTTGGGGGGGGGTCTATAAAAAATTATTTTTATTTGATTTTGGACCAGAAATGATACACATACGAATTTTTCTCAAAATCGGCGGATACTAAAGCTAGGGTCGCTCCCAAAAAATTATTTTGAAGCTCCAAAAATCCATTGAAGATTCCCTTGACCCCCTGTCAAAAATATACTTTGAGACCCCTATAGATAATCATGGCAGCCTCTGAGGCATGCCCCGGCAAAGTGTGTTCTCCGTGACGTTTAAGTGGCCTATCGATTTACACTTGTTCCTGTGTAAGTCTGTTCACATTAATGTCTAGTGAAAACATAAATTCAAAATCTATAATATAGATATATAATATGGATTAAAAATCTGAGGTTTTTCAGTCATCGAAATTAGCACAGGACCGACAGCCCGTGTCCTGTAAAAATGTGTTCTGTCCTGTGAATTTTAGCAACTTTTGTAACACAATCATAATAGAATATTTCCTAAAAAATGGATTCGGTCCTGTGAATCCCAAATCCTAAATTTGATGACTGGTTTTTGTCTCGCCTGCAAAGCAGAGTGAGGTCTCGTGCAATTTGGCAGACTACATTTTGTACAATAGTGCATGAACTTGCTTCGCCTGCATATAATCTGTCCAGTCCTCAGATTCTTTACCATCTTCTATAAAAATAAATATATTTTCTGACCCAAACAAATGGTCGTCCCTTAAACCGGGATAAATTGGTTGATAGAATCTGATTCAAATCTATCTTCCTATAACTTAAAATTTCTAAATGCCTGACATGTGTACATGTACATTTTTAAGTCCGCCAAAATGGAATCTTTGATAAGGCCTTTTTTTACTGCATGTCTTGTCTACTACAACTTCTACAAAAAAAAAAATGTAAACAGTCTGCACCTTTAGCCACTTGCCCGAAGCCAGTGTCTAGTAAAAATTCATTCGGGCAAGTGAAAAATTAGAAAATTTTTGTTTGAACATATACATGTAGTAACATTTTACAAAAAAAAACATAAGAATTTCATGGTTCAGACTAGTAGCTGAAAAAGTTTTTGGCACACACTGTAAAATTTACCGGACATGAGTCCAGTAAGTATGTAAAAAATGCTGGACATGCTTAAATTTTACAAGTTGGGTCAGACGCAATTCACAAACCAACTATTAAAGCTCTGTGGACTGGCAATATTTCAGAGTTTTCAACATGCCTCGCCCAAGTCATAAATACACGTATCATCTTTTACCATTGCATCATTTACTCCACATTTGAATTAGACATGTTTGCTCTGAATGGTTCACATCGCATGAATTTTTCTCTCCTGAGACTTGGGGAGCGATCATTTGATTTTTAAGGGGGTGGGGGTGGGTGGTGGCTATGGTAAAATTTAAAATAAAAAGGCAGGATGACAAAAATCCAGAAATAAAAAAACCAGGACAGTGCTTTGAATTAAAAAGGGCAGGGTGGTGTTTTTTGGCTGAAAAATTTATAGTAGTTTTTTTTTTTAATTGTGCCCATTACATGTAGCTACATGTAAATAAAATCCAGACTCTGCATTTTCTGAAAATAAAAAAGCAGAACGTAGAAAATCACCATAGCCCCGCCCCTTTGCATCAAACGGTTGCTCCCTTAAGGGCATGTTTCACTAGATCTTTATTTTTGTAGATTCTGTATGGGTTTCAGCAGAAACAGAAATTAAGATAGCGAAGCTTGTAGCCCAGACCTAATCTTTAACTTTGCTGTATAATGTCTATATGTTCATATAAAATTTTTCCAAAATGTTAGTAGCCCAGCTCAAAATCTAGGGACCGTGGGCCTCTAAGCCCCTGCTAATTTCAGTCCTGGTTTGGCTAAAAGGCTGCTACAATAAAATAAAATGGGATGTGGAATATTAGAGTATGCGACACTGCTTTGCGTACATAAAATGTGGTCCTAATAGGCTTTTAGACATTTACTTCCTAATTTGTTGACATATTATTGTATGATGCTGTCTTTGTTTGCGTCCGTTTTGAAGTGTTCCTACAATAACTAATATAAATAAGTTCTAGTTACATGTATCCCACTGCTTTGAAATTTTGCAATGATGTGCCTACACATGTAACTATAAAAGGATGGATGAGATTGATTTTGGGTTCCCCTTTTTATGCCCCGTCAACAAAGTTGAAGGCATATAGTTTTTCGATCCGTTCATCCATCCTTCCGTCCATAAATTAGGGCCCTTGAATTTAGCATTTTTTTAAAAATAACACTTCTTCGTACTTTTTTCTACATCCATGCATATATTCAAAAGATTCTGTGGGCTGAGCACTGACCCGACGTCAGAATCCCAAGACCCTTAGTCGCCTCTTACGACAAGCTAGGCTCTGCTGCGGGCCTATTCGCCACCCGGGCCCCGCAACGGAATACCTTTATGTAACAGGAAGGGTTAAGATCAAGATCACTCTACATCATGTTAAACAATTCAGTAACTCCCTACCTTTATGTAACAGGAAGGGTGAGTGAGTGAGTGAGTTGGTGTTTTACGCCCGTGCAACGCTATAAAGGTTATTTACAGGCGATGAACATAAAAAGGATGATAAAATGAACATGAAATGATGATGATAAATGAAATATGGGGATGGGGTGGGACACAAAGGAACGGTAAATTTTGAAGAACCACAAGAAAAGGGGAGAGATGGGTAGGGGCGGAAAATTTAGCCTATGTGGTGCACTACTGGGCGGTCCACAAAGGGGTCTTTTACGTGCATGAAGCGTGGCACTCTCACACACGTTGGCCCACTATGGTCGGCGGTCAGGGTTTCCGTATTATAGACCTGACAACCCCCGCGGACGAGGGCTACCCTATTCAGCCACCTAGGGTACACACTTGGTCGCTCTGTGGGCTGAGCACTGACCCGACGTCAGAATCCCAAGACCCTTAGTCGCCTAACAGGAAGGGAGTTACTGAATTGTTTAACATGATGTAGAGTGATCATGATCTGAACTGTTGCTGTATATTTTAAACTTTGTGAAAGTTTACGAACAACTTGACAACCAATTGAGATAAACTATCCGGACAACCATTTCAATGAAAAAAAATATCGGGCTTACATACGGAAAAAGTTGTTGATTTACTATAAAGAGTAAGCTCAATCAAAACGAGTACTGATTGTGACGGCAGCCGTCACAGATGTTCCCCAAACGAACAAGATGTACCTTAAAGCAGCAAAAATACTGCTTTTTTCAGTTTTATAAAATGTGCAAATGATGTAAAAATATATAATATAATATAATAGAATATATATGTATAATGTTCATGGCATTGTCAATGATGTGTTTAAACATGCCATCTTGGATAAATTTTGGCGCCCATCTTAGATTTAGAAATTTCACGTTATTGCATTTAACGGAAAAACTGTAAATATCTCTTTAGAACTTTTTTCCCGTGTGGTCAGGACCTTGAAACTCGGTAGGATTATAGAACTTGATCAGTACTACAAAAATATAAAAAAAAATTTGTAGCGATATTTACGGTTTTTCCGCAAATTGTGAAAATGTGAAATTTTAAAATCCAAGATGGCCGCCAAAATTTAAAAGTGCTTGGATTTTGATAAAAATTAAAATTCTGATAGATTTTGATGTTGCGAGTAATGCTCTACATCAGAGGTGTCCATAAGGACTTCGAAATTGTTTTAATGGCTGCTTTTTTTTAATAAATAGCAAAAGTTCATTATATAGGACATTGTCATATCTCAGTAACCCAAATGATGAGCACCTTGAAACTTCGTGGTATTATAGAGCTAGATAAGTACTACAAGAATATTTAAAAAGCTATTTTTGTTTTATCAAATCTATAGTATTCTACCGGTTTTCCAAGTTTTCGACTCCTAGCGTGTCTGATGAAGGTAAATCCAGAAAAGCGCTTCACACGCAGTGAAATTTATGTTTTTGTACAATTATCAAAATCATTTTAATATGTGGATAGTGTCTTTTTGGCACATATTCCATATTCTTTCGTTTTAAATACTAAAACTGAAGTAAATTAATCAAGACAAGTCAAAATGAAGGACCGGATCATCATAAATAAAAACAAATTGTGTCTGTGTCTGTGGTCTAGCTGTCTGTTTGCCCCTAACATAAACACTTGTGCATTCATATCCTATTAGAAAGCAGCTTTACAATTACAAACAAAATCGAAATTCAATTGCCATTACAGATTAGAAAATTTCAAGCTCAAAATATCAGTTTAGCAATGTTGTGTTACCTTTAACCTAGATCTTACACATATATGCAAGAGCAATGACACTGCAAACGGCCATTATTTGGCAAATTCGTTTTTGTTTTACAAGATGGGTGTCAAACTGAATTTTTTATGCCCCCCTTTTCTGTGATCAAAAGTTGATGAGATAGGTCTGTGTTTTTATATCCTGATCATATGTATATGTATATAAAGTTTAATGATAATAAGATAACTTCCTTCATGGTAAAGTAGTACAATCCTGTAAGTAAACATGATTTGCGACAAAAGGACCCTTACACTTTAGTAGAAAGGGCAACAAAATTGATCTTGTACATTTTTTTCCTAACTTAAACATCCCATGAATGACAATGGATGCATCAGGAATAATATTTTATCAGTTGTGACTTCAACACTGAACAATGTATCTTATGTATTCATCATTTAAAGATGAATGTCACAAGGATGGATATCTTTATGCTTTATTCATGTTACAATGCATTTTTAAAATCTATTCTTCAGAAATAAACAATTTATTTAATTTTGTCTGTCACTGTGCTCTGTACTGTAGCTTAAATGTTCATGTTCCATGCTTCTCATTATCAAAATGTAGAAATCCTCCATGTTCAAATCTGTGAAAGAAAAGCACAAGGCTATAAAAAGACAGAATCAATATATTACATGTATATAATACGATATATAACTTATTAGTATTACAAACATTGAGCATAATGTAGCTTATTTACAGGTGATCACAGATGATCTTGGGTATTTTTTTTTCATACCACAAATACATTTGTAACATGTACATTTTGTAGATAAACAAACACAAAATCCATACACATTGCTACATACATGTATGTTAATCCTCTATAACCAAATATGATTGCAATAAAACATTTACCAGTACACATGTAAATTTAAGAACATTTTTAGGGTGTCATTCCTTGGATCATGATACAAAATGCAATTAAGAATAGAAATATTTTCTTTTGACATGTTTTTTGAAGGAAAGCACCACAATATTTATTCTTTCATGTTAGATATTTAAGAAATGGATTAATTTAATTTCTTTTAACATGAATAGGGGACGACCAGATTTTGAGGGGGGGGCTGACAGTTTTTGCAAACAAATATGCTGGCCTGGAACAAGAGGCTCCCAGGAGCCTGAATCGCTCACCTGGTCTTGATGTTGACCCTATACTTTTGTAGAGCTAAATGAGCTAAACATTTAAGCAAGCAACAGCTTTTCTCTACCTGCAATATTTTCATTCTATAGACCAAAAACACCATTTTTCACCTATAAGGGGCCATAACCCCTATAAGGAGTCATCTGACAACTTCGACCCTATGGAGAATTTTGTAGAGCTAAATGAGCTGAACATTAAAGCAAGCAACAGCTAATCTCTATCTGCAATAGTTTTCATTCTGTAGGCCAAAAACCTGAAAAATCGCTTTTTTCAGAGGCCAAGGGGTCACCTGACAACTTCGACCCTATGGAGAATTTTGTAGAGCTAAATGAGCTGAACATTTAAGCAAGCAACAGCTAATCTCTATCTGCAATAGTTTTCATTCTGTAGGCCAAAAACATGAAAAATCGCTATTTTTCAGGGGCCATAACCCCTATAAGGGGTCATCTGACAACTTCGACCCTATGGAGAATTTTGTAGAACTAAATGAGCTGAACATTTAAGCAAGCAACAGCTAATCTCTATCTGCAATAGTTTTCATTCTGTAGGCCAAAAACATGAAAAATCGCTATTTTTCATGGGCCGTAACCCCTATAAGGGGTCATCTGACAACTTCGACCCTATGGAGAATTTTGTAGAGCTAAATGAGCTGAACATTTAAGTAAGCAACAGCTAATCTCTATGTGCAATAGTTTTCATTCTGTAGGACAAAAACATGAAAAAACACTATTTTTCAAGGGCCGTAACCCCTATCAGGGGTCATCTGACAACTTCGACCCTATGGAAAATTTTGTAGAGCTAAATGAGCTGAACATTTAAGCAAGCAACAGCTAATCTCTATCTGCAATAGTTTTCATTCTGTAGGCCAAAAACATGAAAAATAGCTATTTTTCAGGGGCCGTAACCCCTATAAGGGGTCATCTGACAACTTCGACCCTATGGAAAATTTTGTAGAGCTAAATGAGCTGAACATTTAAGCAAGCAACAGCTAATCTCTATCTGCAATAGTTTTCATTCTGTAGGCCAAAAACATGAAAAATCGCTATTTTTCAAGGGCCGTAACCCCTATAAGGGGTCATCTGACAATTTCGACCCTATGGAGAATTTTGTAGAGCTAAATAAGCTGAACATTTAAGCAAGCAACAGCTAATCTCTATCTGCAATAGTTTTCATTCTGTAGGACAAAAACATGAAAAAACGCTATTTTTCATGGGCCGTAACCCCTATCAGGGGTTATCTGACAACTTCGACCCTATGGAGACTTTTGTAGAGCTAAATGAGCTGAACATTTAAGCAAGCAACAGCTAATCTCTATCTGCAATAGTTTTCATTCTGTAGGCCAAAAACATGAAAAATGGCTATTTTTCACCTTTAAGGGGCCGTAACCCCTATAAGGGGTCATCTGACAACTTCGACCCTATGGAAAATTTTGTAGAGCTAAATGAGCTGAACATTTAAGCAAGCAACAGCTAATCTCTATCTGCAATAGTTTTCATTCTGTAGGACAAAAACATGAAAAATCGCTATTTTTCAGGGGCCGTAACCCCTATAAGAGGTCATCTGACAACTTCGACCCTATGGAGAATTTTGTAGAGCTAAATGAGCTGAACATTTAAGTAAGCAACAGCTAATCTCTATGTGCAATAGTTTTCATTCTGTAGGACAAAAACATGAAAAAACGCTATTTGTCACCTTCAAGGGGCCGTAACCCCTATAAGGGGTCATCTGACAACTTCGACCCTATGGAGACTTTTGTAGAGCTAATTGAGCTGAACATTTAAGCAAGCAACAGCTAATCTCTATCTGCAATACTTTTCGCTCTGTAGGCCAAAAACATGAAAAATGGCTATTTTTCACCTTCAAGGGGCCGTAACCCCTATAAGGGGTCATCTGACAACTTTGACCAAATGGAGACTTTTGTAGAGCTTTTGATGCTGAATCAGTAGCGTGGCCTCAGATTTCCTCTATCTCTTATACTTTTTGATTTATAAGCCAAAAACAGTAGTCTGACTCCCCTAGTCTATTTTTAGTAACGGCAGCCATGTTTTTTAACGGATCAAAAATCAAAACACAAGTTTGGTGCAGGACACCCTAAGGATCATTCATACCAAGTTTCATTAAATTCTGTTCAGTAGTTTCAGAGGAGAAGATTTTTGAAAAATTGTTAACAGACGACGACAGACGACGACAGACGACGACGACGACGACGACGACGAGTGATGGTAATAGCTCACCTGGACCTTCGGTCCAGGTGAGCTAAAAAGTTGAAAATAAATAATCTGGCCTCTGTCATGTCTGTTTGCAAGAAAATAAATAATCTGTCCCAAGATCCTTGCTCAATCAAGCTTTTGTATGCAGACAATAAATATTCTTGTCGCGTAGCGGCGAAAATTAAATATTTTGGCCCTGCAAAATTTTGAAAATAAATGACATGTAATCTGTCTCGACTGAAACTGCCAGGACCCCCTTCAGAATCAAATGGTCGTCCCCTTGTGGACAAAATGTTTTACAAGTGTTTAAAAGAACACTGTAAACACTAAGAATATTGAAGATTATAAATATTATTGTTATATTTGTACAGTGTACATGTACATGTAGTTTGTAACTTTAATGACCAGTATATCATTCCGTACAATAAAAATCAGTGTTTTTGCACTTGTTTATCCAATATCCATGGATGCATGTACACAAACATCAATTGCTAGTTTTGGTTAACATCCCTGTATCCTTTCACACATGTATAGCAGAGGCTGAACATCCATGACGTACAAGCTTGTGCTGTCACAGGCAAAATTAAAGTGATATTTTGTTTTTGTATGTTTTTTTTTGCAAATTCATATTTACTCAGTTAAAAATATTTGCAAGTCGTTTCGGATTGATTTCAACAACAACATCAAATATATAATCCGTGACGGGGATGATCATTGTTGCACTGTTGCAGAACATGTACAATGGTCTACAATGATTGTTGTCATTGTTTTGAAACGACCCCCTTTTCGCTACCGCTAGGATTTTACGTAAATTTTAAGAATAATTACTCACCACGAACAAAATAGATGCATTAAAGATAAATGATACATCCATTTGGTCAACAAAATGTACGTCCAGTATTCCTGGTATCCTTCAATCAAGGTAATTGCACGTTTGTTGATCGGCATAACTTGCAAATGGCGACCGCCATGTATTTTGACCTTGATAAGGGACGTAACTCAATTCCCGCCAAAATGTCATCTGTTCTTTTTTCTTTCTCTTAAAATGAACCTTATATCGATGACTTAAAAATATTAGTTTTTGGAAAAATTCTATGAAATAGATTTTTTATTATTAATCGAAATTCGTTTGTTTTTGCTCAAAACTAGAGGAAAATCAAAGTGCACAGCACTGCTAGGGTTAGGTTGCTGTTCTACAGCTTAAAATAAGCTGAAATGTGTTTTCCCTTTCAACACCACACTTCATATTGATATGCATGTACTTTTCCAACCTAGTTTATCTAAGTTAAGATCAATGTCAAATTATTTACCCTAAATACAGCCATGGTTTGCTATCTTTAACAAGAGGCTCCCAGGAGCCTGAATCGCTCACCTGGTCTTGAGTCAACCCTAAACATGTAAACACTTTTCTAGAGCTAAATGAGCTGAACATTTAAGCAAGCAACAGCTTTTCTCTATCTGCTATAGTTTTCATTCACTAAGCCAAAAACATGAAAAAACGTCATTTTAGGGGCCGTAACCCCTATAAGGATTCATCTGACAACTTTGACTCTTGAAGACTTTTGTGTAGCAAAATGAACTTAACATTTAAGCAAGCAACAGCTTTTCTATATCTGCTATTGTTTTCATTCTATAGGCCAAAAACATGAAAAAAACGTTATTTTAGGGGCTGTAACCCCTATAAGGGTTCATCTGACAACTTTGACCCTATGGAGACTTTTGTAGAGCTTTATGAGCTTAACATTTAAGCAAGCAACAGCTTCTCTTTATCTGCTATAGTTTTCATTCACTAAGCCAAAAACATGAAAAAACGTTATTTTAGTGGCCGTAACCCCTATAAGGGGTCATCTGACAACTTTGACCCAATGAGAACTTTTGTAGAGCTAAATGAACTGAACATTTAAGCAAGCAACAGCTTCTCTCTATCTGCTATAGTTTTCATTCCATAGGCCAAAAATATGAAAAAAACGTTATTTTAGGGGCTGTAACCCCTATAAGGGTTCATCTGACAACTTTGACCCTATGGAGACTTTTGTAGAGCTAAATGAGCTGAACATTTAAGCAAGCAATAAGTTTTCTCTATCTGTAATAGTTTTCATTCTATAGGCCAAAAACATGAAAAAATGCTATTTTTCACCTTTAAGAGGCCATAACTCCTATAAGGGGTCATCTGACAACTTTGACTCAATGGAGACTTTTGTAGAGCTTTTGATGCTGAAGCAGTAGCGTGGCATCAGATTTCATCTATCTCTTATAATTTTTGATTTACAAGCCAAAAACAGAAGTCTGACCCCCCTAGTCTATTTTTAGTAACGGCGGCCATGTTGTTTGGACGGTGGTCACCATTTGTGCAATCTTGGTAGAGGACATCCCATAGAGGAAGTGTGCAAAGTTTCAAAGCAATCCCTTCAGTCATTTCGGAGGAGAAGATTTTCAAAGAAAAGTTAACGACGACGACGACGGACGACGACGACGGACGACGATGACGGACGCCAAGTGATGGCAATAGCTCACATGGACCTTCGGTCCAGGTGAGCTAAAAATAAACTCTTGAACGGATGAAAAGTCATATCAATGCTCTGAAAATTTGCAGAGTTAAATATGCTGTGGTTTTAGCATCTTGTATATCTTGTGAATTAAAAAGCAGGACTGCTATTTAAAGTGCATTGGTATACAAATATACAAGGCAAAAAAGTATGTGTGCTACTGGTTTCATATAGATCTGAATAAAAAACTTTGCCAACAGCATGATGATATGACAGCAACATGTTTCTTTATTTATTTTCATTTTCTATTTTTTGTTAGTTTTTATAATTCAATAATTTTAATCAGAAATGCATGTACAAAAAATTACCTGTTACAATTTCCGGAACAGCCTAGGCAACTAATTTGAGCTTCCAAATCGCATTACCTGAGGGATTTTTATACGAAAAAAAAAACTCACTACATACATGACATATTTTAAATTGTACCGTGTTTACCACCACAATTTCTAATAAATTTTAATGATGACTTAATTCTTACACCAGCAGTACTTCAAATTTGAACACAACATGTTAAACCCTGTCCGTTGCCCAATGTTGATAGTCGCTCTGAACACATGCAGCTGATGATTGGACATGATTGCATTTACAAAGGCATTATTTTAGGACCACATTTCATAAACAAGGGGTTGCACTAAGTCGTGCTAATCCTACCCCCACTCGAACATTAGAAAACGGGAAGATGACCAACTGACCTGGAAAGGCGAGGCACGGTACATTATCATGCTAAAGCTTTGTACCAAATTAAAAATAAATCCCTTCATTGGAAGCTGAGAAATCTGTTACGAATCTTTTTTTTTATTTTGACCCTTAAAAAAGTACATGTCAGCTCTGAAAACATACTGACATAGAAACTAAGATTGTATGATCCTGTCATGCTAAAGCTGTCTACCAAATTTGAAATCAATCCCTTTGGTAGAAGCCAAGATATTGTACCAGATGGACGGACAGACGATCAAGGTGATTGCAATATAGCCCTCTCTCTTACGAGTGGGGGTATAAAAATTCAATAGATTTTTACACACAACCCTAGAAATTATGTGTAAAACTTCCCTCTATTTTCAAAATGCAATTAACAATTTGATCTCTAATATTTATGCTAAAATTATTGTATTACATGATAAGAAAATGACTGTTTAGCCCTGCCCCACACTACCACTCACAGGTGCCAGTAAAGTGAAAGTAGAACTGGAATGCAAAGTATAACATGTACATGTATATAAATGTGAACAATGTGGACAGGAGATACAATTTGATAAATGTTATCAAAACCATTTAATCGTTTAAGTATTAACATTATCCATTTATGAACACCTGCGGGAGTGTTTAAATTATAATTAATTTTTAACGTAAACAATCATTTGTTCAATCTGTTAAATATTTGTTTTCCCATCTATAAATAGAGTTTCTTTATCTGTAGAAATTCCGAAACAAATAAACATTTGATACACGATGTACAAGATCACTCAGAAAGATAAACTTAGCCCACATCGGCACATGTAAATGTTTACATTCTATCGATCAGGTGGATTAATGCCGATAAGACACATTCTAGCTTCAAAAATAACATGACAACTTTTAACAAGAAAAGATATGGGTATAAACCCATATCCAAAGATACTCGGTTAAACTTATGTTCATTTGTGTTTGATTTAAAAAGCAAAGAATTACCAGACAGAAATGGCCGGATTTCGTTAAACAGGATGTAGATGAGCGACATATCTTAAATCAAATCCCACGGTATAAGACTCCATCCTGATGCTGTACACTAAATATCAAGTGGCTGGGATCAGTAGTTTCTGAGAAAACTGTTACGAAAATTTCTTTAGCCACCACAGGGGCGGATCCAGAAATTTTCGAAAGGGGGGTCCCACATACTGGGTTCTGTGGGCCAAATGAGGGGGGGGTCCAGACCAATTTTGCTGAAAATCTACACAAAAATTTAAAATTTCGGAGGAAAAGGGGGGGGTTTCGACCCCCGGAACCCCCCCTTTCTGGATCCGACACTGCACCCGACATTTACCATTAATCACCGTACAAAATACTAAATATTAATGAGCATTTTGAAGGCAGTGTTCCCTATAAAGGATTATCAGTTCCTGCTTTTTTATAAACATTATTATATCATTTGTTTGTTTGTTTTAAAGTAGTTATATGTACCGAATATTTTACCCGTGCGGGTCCTGGGAGGCGAATAGGCCCGCAGCAACGCTAAGCTTGCCGGAAAAATTGCACCCAGCAGCGCTCAAAACCCTGACATCAGGTCAGGCAGCTTTATCCACAAATCGACTAGGATGTGTGCCCTAGGTGGTTGAATGGGTGCAGCAATGTCATAATGAATGCCGTGGTCGTCAGGCTATAATACGGAAAACCTGACGCAAACTATTTTGGTGCACCCTGTTGGGAAAATTGTCACGTTCCTTGCACGTTAAAAAACCTTGTAACAGGTGTCCGTGAGAGCGTATATAGGACCCGTAGGATCCCCCTGTAGTAGGCAAAATTGCGAGTCCCTTCCCATCACTCCTTTTTTCTAGTGATACAAAACTCTCCTTGCCCATTGGCCTTTTGTCTCTACTTCCTCCACTTCATCATCATTTCATGTTTATTGTATAGCCCCTTACATGTTAATCTCCCGGATATGTATATAGAGAAAAGCAATAACTATAGCTAACCAAATTACGAATATATTTTGTGTAAAGACTTAGTACTACAAACGGTCGAATATAGTTTTAGGTGACATAATGACATTTTTTGATAGACGAGTTGTTTATGAAGCAAAGAAGTACCAGTGGGTCGTTCGAAAATCGGAAAATTTATTATATAAAATGACACGACAAAATCACGATTCAGTAGACGTAAAAAGACAAGAAAAAAAGTAAACACCTTTAAGTCAGGGTACCAGTTCTTGCTTTAATATGTGTTTTTTAGTTTTTCAACATTCATTTATGTGCCGAATATAATGTCGCTTTAAATTCTTAACAACACACGGTCGGATATATAGTTTAATGGGATTTTGAATGAAGTTCAAGCATGTTAAAGAGTTTTTGTTACTTTGGAGGCTTTCTCAAAAATAAATGTCACAAATTTATAAATAAAACTTAACAGTTGCACTGAATATTATACACTGTAAAAATTGTGTTTAAAATCTAAACACTTTTCAAATCAAGCATGTAAAATCTAAACATGTTTAGGTTTTAAACATGTTTCACTTTTTAATAATATCAATTTTAGAATTTTTCCTATACTATTTTCATTAATCTAAACATGTTTTGCCAAAACACATGTTTAGACCATAAACATGACACCAATTTGTTACATTTAAAGTGTTTAGAAAAATGTTTAGGCCCTAAACACATTTTTTTACAGTGTACAAGTAAAAAATTCCAAATGTTCGAATTAAAAAAATAGCATTGACCAATAACAAATTAAGCCGTCAGGGACAGACCATTTAACTTGAAAAGGGGGGAGGGGCTTGATTTTTCGTTTTGGCAAGAAAAAAATATATAATCATCGAAGGTGATGCAACTGAATATTGTTTCATTAAGAGACCGACCATTTAACTTGAAAGGGGGGGCTTGGTTCTTCCAAAAAAAAAATTCTGAAAATTATTTTTGATGAAACAAATATTTTGGCAGCTGAGGGTAAACAAAAAATTTCTGAAGAAGGATTTCTGCTATAAAAAATAATGCTGAAAGATAGAACCCGGTAATCTCGAAAAACGACAAAAATCTTAAGTCAGACCAGCGAATATCCTTGAGCACATTTGAACAGAGATGAATATTGTTCCATCTTAAAATAGGAAAACAATTTAATATTGTTTTTATACACCAGACCCAAAAGGGAGCGGCATATTGTTTTACCCCTATGGGTGTGTGCAGTTTTTTTAGCAACTATTTGTCATACCTTTTTTTTAAACTTAACACACTTTCCCTATGGATATGCCATATGCTTATGGACAATTGTTTCTTCAGTTTTTTTCCCTAGGGGAATATATGATCAAAAGTAGATAAAGTTCCTCTGGGGAACATGACAAGAAATGTCAATTGAAACATTGATAAAGTTCCTCTGGGGAACACTAATTTAAACATTGATAAAGTTCCTCTGGGGAACATTACAAAAAAAAATAAAGAAACAATGTGTCCATGGGACACGGATGCCCCCGCTGGCCTCAAATAAAAAGTTGAAGTCCGACAGGTCTGAAAGTCGCTTAGGACACATAGTTTATCATACTTAACCATCCTACCAAGTTTCAAATCATTCCCATGTACAGTTTCTGAGAAAAGCTTGACGGAAATTTTCATGTCGATTTTGGTATCGGTCCAGCCCAAAACAGGAAGTAGATGTCCGAGTGGTCTAAAATTCGCTTAGGACATATAGTTTGTCATACTGAACCATCCTACCAAGTTTCAAGTCATTCCCATGTACAGTTTCTGAGAAAAGCTTGACGGAAATTTTCATGTCGATTTTGGTATCGATCCAGCCCCAAACAGGAAGTAGATGTCCGACAGGTCTAAAATTCGCTTAGGACGTATAGTTTGTAATACTGAACCATCCCACCAAGTTTCAAGTCATTCCCATTTATGGTTTCTGAGAAAAGCTTGACGGAAATTCGTACGGACGTACGTACGTACGTACGGACGGACGGACATGAGTAAAACTTAATGCCCCCGACATGTCGTCGCGGGGGCATAAAAAACTCAAGTTAAACATAAAGTTCCTCTGGGGAACACTACTTTTATAAAGACAAGTTGTCTATATCTGTTCCACCATTGGAACTTTATCAATGTTTAAATTGACATTTCTTGTAGTGTTCCCCAGAGGAACTTTACGCCTGCGACGAATAGCCGCGGAAGGCGAGACAAAGATATTACTTTCCAGCGGCGGAGGCGTCGTAAACTTTTTTGTAAGACTTTTGTGGACGATGAATTGCTGGAAAAGTATATTAGCTAGGCATCTGATATTTGGTATACAGACAGTTCAGGCTATGGTCTACACAACTGTCACCATGTTTTGTAACCCTGACCCCATTTTCACGCTCCAATGACTCTGTGAACTTAGGTCTTTTTTCAGGCCGTAAACATTTTTGTAAGACTTTTGTGGACGATGAATTGATGGAAAAAAGTCTATTAGCTAGGCATCTGATATTTGGTATACAGACAGTTCAGGTTATGGTCTACGCAACTGTCACCATGCCATGTGACCCTGACACATTCACTTTATGACCAATTCAAAATAGTGAAAATATACAAAGACCTTAAATTTTCTGTAGAAAAATAAGCAAAGAATAATTCTACGACAAAATCATCAAAGAAAAAAAATAGTTAAATCTATATATTAATATTATTGTAATAAACGGGTTATATATTGAAATGGTTTACGGTTATATTTATCATTAAAACATACAACAACAAAAAACGCCGCCTTCAGGTTTGAAAACAAATATTTTGTTTCATAACGTCAATCATCGAACGCACGATTTTACAGGAAAATATCGACGACGTCCAAAGTAACGTCTCCCCTTAAGGGGCTGCAACCCCTTGAAGGGATCATCTGACAACTTTGACGTAATGGAGACTTTTGTAGAACTTTTGATGCTGATGCAGTAGGGTGGCAGTAGATTTCATCTATCACTTTATTTACAAGCCAAAAACAGTAGTCTGACTCCCCTTGTCTATATTAACGGTGGCAATGTTTTTGACGGATCAAAAATCGAAACATAAGTTTGGTGGAGAACACCATAAGGATCATTCATACCAAGTTTCATTTAATTCTGTTCTGTGGTTTCAGAGGAAAAGATTTTTGAAAATTGTAAACAGGCGACGACGACAGACGACGACGGACGCCAAGTGATGGCAATAGCTCACATGGACCTTTGGTCCAGGTGAAGCTCACATGGACCTTTGGTCCAGGTGAGCTAAAAAGCTAATGACCCTTTGTTGAGGGGAATACAGCAAGGAACCATTTATATTGGAGATCAGGTTGGAGACATCGACAAAATCATTGGATCCATTAAGCCAGCTTTTTATCTGAACAGACTACCAAGAAAGATTACTGCTAATTTAAATCATTGGAAAGCTTCTAATTCAGATCCTGGCTTCTTTACTATGCACTCCCATGCCTGTCTGACATCCTTCCAGAATAATATATTGTCCACTTTTCTCTGCTGATGGTAGGAATCTACACTCTCCTTGGTGAAGGTATCACTAAGAATGACATGTGAAGAGCTGATACACTCCTTAGGACCTTCGTTAAGACCACAGATACAATCTATGGGGTAAGTGTCATGGGACTGAACATCCACAATCTCTTTCATCTGACCGGGTGTGTCGAATAGTGGGGATAATTATGGGCAAGGTCATGCTTTGTCTCCGTGTCCTTTAATGGTAAATTAAACAAAAACTGTCCATAGAACTGGGAACGCATGTCGCCAGATGTCTTAGTCCCTTCATTGCAAGAAGAAAGTTGAAGTCATGGCCCTGTCTTGCGAAGATGATCAGCTCACGAGATTTACCAAAGCGTGTCCAGTACAGACCAAACTTCGTCAACTATGTCCAGGGGATCTAAAACCAACAACTTTCAAATTCTGAAGATCGTCAGGAATGGTTACGTCATGTTTTCCAAGGTTTCCGACGACGGCTCAGTCCTCAGCCCATAGAGCAACCAAGTGTGATCACTACGTGGCTACATAGGGTGGCCCTCGTCCGCGGGGATTTCAGGGCTATAATACGGAAACCCTGACCGCTGTCCATAATGGACCAACGTGTGTGGAGAGTGCACTTAATAGACCCCTTTGTGGACCGCCAAGTAGTGCACCACATAGGCTAAATTTTCCGCCCCTACCCATCTCTCCATTATTTTTTTCTGCGGTTCCTCAAAATTTACCAGTCTTTTGTTTCCAATCCCATCCCCACATTTCATTTATCATCATCAGTTCATGTTTATTTTATCATCTGTTTCGTGTTCATCGCCTGTAAGTAACCTATGTAGCGTTACACGGGCGTAAAACACCAACTCACTCACTCACTTGAAGCTGTGTACTCGAGTAGTAGAAAGAAACTCCTATACTGTCCAGATGTAAGATGGTGGGGTTGTCGAGGTTGACCACTACTCGCTACACAAACACAAATTACTCTGTGTGCCCTAGACCTTTGCATATTACACTAGTCCGAGATTGCTCTGACGTCCTAGGCGAGCAATCTCGGAGGACTAATAAAGAAAGTAATCTTTAATAGGCATCCATTTCAGGATTGTAAAAAGACCTATTGATGTGGTTATAAAAATTCTTACATTAGTATTATGCGAGCTGCCCTTTTCATAGTTTAAACACTTTATTGATATTCGGTACATTTTTTTTTGCGTCAGACCAAATTGAAATGCGGAGAAATCGTCAAAATCGTCCCTGAGTGAGTGAGATGGTGCTGTGAATCAATTTTTAGAAACAACAGTTTAAACAAAATTCCAGACAACAACCTTTGTCTGTGCATGTATATTAAAGACTAATTTAAAGTGCTCTTCCCATTATTTTGAAAAGTCAAAGACGTTTTTTAATTGGTATTTTTTTTTTCATTTGTCAAATATCATGCCAAGTCATATCTAATGATGTTAGAAACTGTATACTGGATAAGGAATATGCTCTCGATTGGACATTTTAATGACACCATATTTGAACATTAGGTATATTACTGACGGAAGAGTATCGATCCTTGTCCTGGAATATTCACTATTTGATCTCAAGTTTGGTGTAATATTCGCTATCTATGTTGTCAATGAAGCTATACATTTTAGATTACAGGATATGAATATCCTTCTGTATAAAAGTCACTTCAACAGTTTTGCCTGTGAGCAATCGGACAACTTTACTGCCATTTCCACAAAGACACTACCTTATAGATTGTCATTTTGTTGATGGACATTTGCATGTTATGCTACAGAATTTTGATTTGGCATGGAGTTAAAACTCTGAACTTGTAGCCGGTATATACAGTATACACTGATTAACACTTACAAACGTATACAGACATGAAGCATTTGTACACAAATGTGTGGCTGTAGAATTCATGAACTTTTTATTTCCTTCAGCAAGTGAAGTGGATGGATTTACCTTATTTAACATCAAAGACAGTGACATGTTCCTGATTTTGCCGGGGAAAGTTAGTGTTGTTTAAAAGATTTATACCATAGACCAATCGCGAGTTAATCCATTCCGGAACATTCCGGATATTAGAATGTCCAAATGTCAAAGGTCAACTGAGGTAAGATCTGACGTCAGAACATTGAGAGCAATGGAAGCAACATGTTTACCGATTTATTTTAGGAAAATTTGAAAGAAAATTGAATAAAAAGTTTTGTTCATCAATTTTTAATGGTTAAAGAAATATAAAAACAAACATTTCCAAGGGATTGGAGAGAAAGGACAAGGTTTCCCTGTTTGATTTATCACAGAGTAGGTACAAGTTTTCCAGTAAAATCGAGGTAAAATGGCGGCTATTTTTGAACTCGCGATCCGGGTATTGTGAAAAACGGAAAGCATCATCATCTTGCTTAGAGAGGGGAACAAACAGTCTCAAATCAGAAAAAAAACCAGATCTTGTAGGTTCACAATATTGATAAATTGTTAAAATGGTAATTTTAGACCTAAATATATTTGTGTTACAAAGTTATTTTAAACTCTAAATCAGATATAATTAACAAATTGATGAAGCTTCTATACACGTACATATAAATACATGTGGAATAAGTGTACATGTACATGGTGTAAGTAACACTACTGCCACTTATGCACATATGAATTGCAATATATGTATAGTAGACCAAGAGACATACGGTCACATACCGTGACAGCAGTACAAAACTCGATAGTCGGTATACATTTTCAGTGGCATTGATTTTGTGTCGTACTCAGAGGTTTAGGAGAAAAGTCATTATTTAATATGTCCAGAAAATACTCATCTTTCATTATTCCCTATACAGGGATTACTATATTGATTGATTTTATCTCGCAAGATCTTATTTGTCGTATTACAGATTGGTTGGTTTTATTATTTTAGCAAGCATTTTTGTCAGTTTTCTAGTCATGAAGCTCGATATTTTCTTAAACGTATCTCTTTTCAAACAGATATTACAGAAAAGCAGTTGGGCCGCACTGTTACAGAAGTTGAGATGATGAAAAATCCACAAGCTAAATTTTAAGCGTTTTTGTTAGGTTTTAACTACTGGAATCAGAGCAAGCAAAATAATATTTAGTTTGGCATTTTCAGATTTTTGTAGGAAAGGACTAGAGCCTCGAACCCCCATATTTGGCCCTTAATACTCAAATATCAAAACTGGTTTGTTTTACACCAAAATTTGTGTATACATAGCTGAATGTCTGTGTAAAAAGAGAAAAGATTTGATTATGGTGTATAAATGAATTTTCAAGTACCCTAACCCTTCAAAAATAGCCTTAATCAGTGATTTTTTCACTTTTTGGCAAAAATGACTTGTTTTTCAGTCACAATTTTGTGATTTTCTATGTGGCGCCACCCCTCGTCCATCGAAATTTTTGTTGAAATATGAAGAAAATAATGTATTTATAAAATTTAAGCAACAATATTTATGGGCGAGGGGTGGCGCCCATGTCATTTTCACCAAAAACCAGGTGGAAAATTGTTAAATTTAGCTGAAATTAGCATATTTTCAATTTTAGCTTCACTTTATGACGTTATTACAACGTCACAAGTACAGAAAACTTTAAAATTAATTTTGTTTTGTAATAAGTAATCATTCTAGACTACTTGGCTACAAAAAATCTTATCTAACAAATGAATTTGAAAAAAAATGGCCTGATGGTTCATGGCTTTAGTCCTTTATTCTAAAAGATTACTATAAGCTTGGGAATTTTTAAGAAAGGTGGTATACCTAGGATTGTGGATATAAAACTGGTTGTATGACTAATAGATGTAAATGTAGAAAAGGTACAGAACGGTTAGTGGTCCAGGTTTTCATGTTATTCTGCGCCCTGACTGCCCATTCAATGCAATGGTCTGTCCCTGATGTCCATTTCTGAATAGAAATACAAATGACAACAAAGTCGAAGTGATATAATTATATCTGTCAGAAAAGTAACGCACGGTTAGAAATTAATGTAACATTTTACAGCAAATTTCTAATACATCCAATAATACTTAACAGTAAGAAAAGAAAACGAAATTATAATTCCTTATACTCGTATTAATGAACAGGCTGTTTATGAACTTACTTATTCTTTTTTTTTGCTTTATTATTTTAGGCTAGGGTCAGACAATGTGCTATTTTAAACACTAACAAGAATAAAACCATAATGACAAGACAAAGTTGTTTTCAATCTAACAACAACTTTATTTCATCAGAGATGAGCGAGGAGGAGAGTGGTTCTGACTCTGAGGATGAAAATACCACCAAGACTCTGCCATGGCGGTCAGACTGTGCCAACAATTGGTTTAAATATTTGGACAAAAAAGCATACTGATCATATATGAGGTCTCTCGCATTAAATGAAGCTTTGAGGAAGGAACACATGTGTGTGTCTATTCCAAATTTCCGTTGCTTTCAGATATTTTCGATGTTACCAACACTATTACATATATTAATATTCAGGAAGCTAGTTAGACATCATAGGTTATATTAAACTACCGTTTTGGCATTCACACATTCAACATTGTTCCATGGTTTCCTATATTCTAGCATATTCAGATTTGCGAGACTTGTACCCGTTTGTCCGTTCTCGCTATTTTAATGGCCCGACCACGTATGTGGATCGGCCATATAGTTTAACCCTTGTCCGTCCGTAATTTCGTCCGTGCATACGTCCGTAACACTTTTGTTAACTTCTTGGTTAAGGTCCATAACTCGGATTCATTTTAAGAACGGGGGCATCTGAGGCTTATAGACACATTTTCTAGCTTAATGGTATATAGATAGAAATCCAACATTTTCAAAATTCTGATCCTGAACTTCATTAAAAAGTTCATGATCCTTCAAAAATTGATATTTTTTTCTAAAATATTTTAAACTACGCTAAATGTCGGAAAATTTAAACTGAATTCGTCATTAAAATGCTATAAGCGATATTGTAATACCAAATTTGACGTCTAATTGATTGAATTGCGCCCGGTGTGATTTTGCTTTCGGTGTTGCTCCGTTACGAGGAATGGGACCGCATTGTAGCTCCGCCTAATCAAAGATGTCAAAGGAGCTACATTATTGACAATTGTAGCTAGATTAAACCATGCAAGTGTAAACCAGTGATGACCAAAATCACCGTAAAGTTCATTTTAACAGGAGACAGCTGATAAAAGTCGCCACTTAGCATAACGGTGATGCCTCCAAAATATAATGAGTCATACCTCAGTGATCTACCTAGAAATTCTTCCTGTGATTACATTTTCGAACTTACCATTGATACCTCATCAATGAACAAAAAGTCAGTTGTTTGTCTATTTGCTTTAGTATTTTGATGTTTTTCATCTGTTTTAAGAAGGTGAAGTAAATGGTAAAGTACATTTATGCAATGTAGATGCTTTAAGTGTTAAGTCTCCAAAAAAACAGATGTTGGAATTCCTGTGGAATATGTCAATGCCACTTATTAAGCCTCTTCTTTTAAGTATTTGACCGCTGATTTGATAACAAACGATTTTCCTGTCCCGGCTTGACCTGGCAGTAATAAATTGTGCCCACTGATAATTTTTTAAAAGCCATTTCTTGATCTCCGTTCATGTATATTGTTTACAATAGTTACATTTGAATCTTATTGACTGTAGAGAAGTCCAGGTAGCAAGGTACCAAATAGGTACGTGTGTGAAGTCATCGCCTGTGAACGGAAGATACCATACAGGAGTAAATGCATGGCTTTTTACGTGTGGTTATAAATGAAAAATGATTTTTGGTAAATATTGTACAGTGAGTTACGTCTTTATTCCACATATGAAACGTGATTTAATCATGTTAATATTATTGTTAAAACGCATTTTATTTTTCCGCAATTTCTAAAGAAAAAAGCATGAATTTTCAGGTACATACTAGAACGTAATTTTTTGTCCCGTAAAAGCCATGGGACCATATAGTTTCGTACCCGGTAAAAATGTCAATATATATTTTACTTTCTTCTGAATAGAAATTAAAACCCAAAATTTTTTTTTGGAACATACAGAAAATTCTGAATTTTGACAGGAAAGCATTGTTTTCAATGGGAAAATCTTTGGTACATTGCACTCTATATCGAAAATAGAAAAAGTAAAAATATCACCAAATGTACCATTTAAACGGCGTTTTTTCTCAAATTTGAGAGGGAAAAAAATACATCTAGCACATTTTTATCATTCTGAATATTTTTATTTCAAATTTTTATAGTCTTTTTCAAAATAAACGTAAAAAGGCCGATTTTAGGGGGTACCCAGCCTTCTATTTTTTTAATAAAAAATGTTTAACTTTCAGAAATTTGTAGTCATGCCAGGGTTTTAGGGGGGTTAATAGGGTTTCCAACTAAAAATATTTTGATTTTTTATTTAAAGCCAGTTTTCGAAAATTAAAATTCAAAGAAATAGCCTTTTTTCACATAAACGGCTTAAATTCGCCCTTGAAAATCAGTTTGCGTCAACGAGTATGAGTCATTACAGTACTTGAACCGATCAATGCAACAGTTTTTGCGATCCGTCACGCGTCATCAATCAGTCACCAATCAGTCATTGATCCGGTCTCAATCATTCACCGATCCGTCATCAATCAGTCACCAATCCGTCATCGATCAGTCACCAACCCGTCCGATCCTATCCGTCAAATGCATCCCATGATGCAATTTACCAATCCGTCACGCGTCAATTCAATCTAAAATACGGAATTTTAAAGTTCGTTTCGCTTATTGTATCACGTGACTCCTTGATCAAATGCATGAAATCTTCGAATAAAATAGAAATTTATATAAATAAATGTAAAAGCGGGACATTAGACGTGTTTTATATCAATAATTAAACATAGATTATTACAAAGCACAGCCAAATTGTGCTTAAATATAAATATTAAAGTCTAACTTTAATGTAAAGACATAACACATTTCTGTTTTAAAATGCGAAAATTCATACGATTTTTTATGTCAAATATATTACATTTTAAAATAACTCATTTAAAATCTTGTCATAAAGTTATTTTGAAAACATTTTTTTGTGATTGTTATAAAACCATCATATAATATTAGGCTCAAACATCAGATTTTTAATTTCTTATACATTTGTAGCTTGCATGTAAAAAAAGTTTACAATTCTATAATGGAAATAAATTTCCCTTATAATCTCTTAAAACTGGTAAAATATGAACCTTATTTTTAAAGTTAAAGATATGAAGTTATTCAAATTTTCAAAATATTATAGCATTTATGTGTCAAATCTGATGAAAATAGTTGTTTCGCAAACAATTTCATGTAAACTTTATTCAACCGTCATATAATTTTATGCTCAAATAGAAGATTTTACTAAAGTTTCATATATTTTACATAAGAAATTTGTAAATGTGATCTATATTCCTTTGCGAACAAATTTTCTTCATTGTCTCTTTACTATATGAACCTTATTTTTTAAGTCAGCAATATGTAGTTATGCAACTTTTCAACTTATCTTAGCATTAATGTGTCAAACCTGATGAAAAAAGTTGTTTCGCAAACATTTTCTTGGCTATTTTATTAACCCGTCGTATAATTTTATGCTCAAATATAAGATTTTACTATAGTTTCATATATTTTACATAAGAAATTTGTAAATGTGATCTATATTCCTTTGCGAACAAATTTTCTTCATTGTCTCTTTACTATATGAACCTTATTTTTTAAGTCAGCAATATGTAGTTATGCAACTTTTCAACTTATCTTAGCATTAATGTGTCAAACCTGATGAAAAAAGTTGTTTCGCAAACATTTTCTTGGCTATTTTATTAACCCGTCGTATAATTTTATGCTCAAATATAAGATTTTACTATAGTTTCATATATTTTACATAAGAAATTAGCAAATGTGATCTATATACCTTTGCAAACAAATTTTCTTCATAATCTCTTAACTTTATGAACCTTATTTTTTCAGTCAGCAATATGTAGTTATGCAACTTTTCAAGATTCTTAGCATTAATGTGTCAAACCTGATGAAAAAAGTTGTTTCACAAACATTTTCTTGTCAATATAATTAAACCATCATATAATTTTATGCTCAAATATAAGATTTTACTATAGTTTCATATATTTTACATAAGAAATGTGCAAATGTGATCTATATTCCTTTGCGAACAAATTTTTTTCATAATCTCTTAACTTTATGAACCTTATTTTTTAAGTCAGCAATATGTACTTATGCAACTTTTCAAGTTGTCTTAGCATTAATATGTCAAACCTGATGTAAAAAGTTGTTTCGCAAACATTTTCTTGGCAATTTTAATAGACCATCATATTATTTTATGCTCAAATATAAGATTTTACTATAGTTTCATATATTTTACATAAGAAATTTGCAAATGTGATCTATATTCCTTTGCAAACAAATTATCTTCATAATCTCTTTACTTTATGAACCTTATTTTTTAAGTCAGCAATATGTAGTTACGCAACTTTTCAAGTTGTCTTAAACGGGCATTGTCTACGATTTTGACATAAAAGATGTTGCAACCAAATTGATAGAAATCGTTCATAATTAATAAAAAACGTACTTTCAACCCTCAAAGTATTCTAAAGATTAATAAATAACGGTGTATTTCAATTGAAAACGTGTGACTTTTTCATCAACATTCCTTGATGGACGCCATCTAATTAGCGATCGGCTTATCAACCGAAGATGACCGAAGTGATGTTGATCTTATCTATAAATAGATACGATGGATTCAGAGGTAGGCATGCTTTAGCATTTAGTACATAATAATCCTCAATAATGATTTACAACTGCAATAAGAAAGAAACATAATTGTCTTTTTCTAAAACAATTTATGAAAGAAAATATCAGTCACTTCAAAATATTTTGATTACTTGGAATAAACGGCATTATTTCATGAAAAAGTTGTTGAGAAACATGCATGGGGCCCCAGAAGGGAAAATTACGGTAGAACATATTTACGAAGAAAATTAAAATCTTTTTGTTATCACATTTCCATTGATCAAACAAATGGTCGTTTTTGCATCGAGAATAACCTCTTTAATTTATATTTTAAATCCCAAGGTTTCAACTAAACTTTCAGTCATTTTTTCTTTGTAAATAATGAACGACTTACTGCAAAAACGTCGGCAACTTCAATTTTTCCCATTCGGATTTCTGCTCAATATTGAAAATTGTTCTGAATAGATTTTAATCTCATCTGGTCTTTTTAATGGTTTGTTTCGTTTTTTTTTTTTTTTTTTGTTTTTTTTTTTGCAATTGAAATTATCTTCTCGTTTTATTTCCATATCTAAAAGACAGTGAGCAATTTTTTATGTCATAAAATTTATAAGGCTGTTTATAATACATCGCAAATAAATTATAAAACTATTCCTGTAAACTTCAGTATTTAGCTATATTAGTGAAAAATCCTTATAAGAGGCCAAAAAATGACTTCAAATATTTTTTTTTTAAAAGAATAAATATAAAAAGAAATGAAAAAAAAAATAGAGTAACCGAATATTTTTTGCACGTCACTATACGTTCATGAAATTTTACCAATTTTTATTTGTCAGAATAGTGAACGATCAAGATCACCCTCGCCTGGGTCATCTTTCAGGGGCAGGGCTAGAGGTCCAAGAACAAGAGGCGGCAGAGCAGCTCGAGCACGTGCGCCCAGGGCAAGAGCTCGAGGAAGACAAAATAGGGCACAAGAGAATGTATTACCAAACAGAGCAGAGGCAGCAGCCACTGCAAATGCAGAACGTCGCGCAAATGTGCAAGTATGTTTTTGTTGTTGTTTTTTTTTTAAATAATGTATTTAGAATACTAACATATTAGTTAATGTCACTTTTTAGTCCAACTGTTTCTTTGGTTATCTAGTATTTACCATGCATATACTGTAATCATTAAGGTTCGACAAACAACTTGAAACTTTTTATATAAATTTTCTTCTATCTTAGAGTTATCTAGACGAAATCAGCACAGAGGAATTAAAAGAATTTGTGATGACAGTATACGACAGGCAACCATCGTTCGTGCTGGACATTGTAAAGCTGAGAAGAATTCCTTCAAGCTCAGGGTCCGCAGGTGGATCTGGTTCTCCACCCTCACCACCACAAGACCTCCCACAGTGGTGTAGGTGTACTTTCTGCATTGAGATGCCCACAGATAGAGAGAATGTTTGCTGTGGCCAGCGCCCAATTAACTGCCATTCACAGATTAGGGTGTGTTTTATCTTTGTATTTGATTAAGATGATATAATGATGTACGTGTACTTATTTTGACATATTCAATTGAATGTGGGGGTAGACAAATAAACGTAATAACAAAAACTACCTTCTTGAAGGATCAATCTTAATTGTCCATAGGAAAAGACAAGTCATGCATACTTGAGAAATGGAAGACAGCAATGGTTGACTTAGAACAGGAATTTCAAATGAAATGGTTGGTTGAACCAGGTTTCATGGCGCCAAACCTCCCTCCCAAAATGTTTATAAAATGTCACTAATAATATCTTAACTTTTTTAGGACCTAGACAACATAGTTCTAGATGAGGGTGTCCTTGAGGTTGCAAGGCGAATGAGGGAGGACATGCTGGTTCAGGCTGAAGACCCAGACTATAACCGATCCCACAGACACACTGCCTACAGACAGTATATAATTTGGATCCATGGCCATCTGGGCGCTGGGAATCGTCGTGTGGTTCCCAGTTGTGTTGTCCGCAGGATACGGGACAAGTATCCAGATCCAATGGGACACTATGTTGGATTCCAACCAGGACGATTGGGATAATAAATTGTTTTTTCTAGCCAAAAACATGTTTTTTCTCAGCATTATTTTATCACAGTATTTCGATATTTGGTATGCAGCATTGATCTGCCAGGAATCTTCTTTAGTACTTTGTTATTGTTGTTTAATGTCTAGAAAAGGTAATATTGAAATTTGCTTCCAAGGCCAATAGCAAGCCAGCAAGTAGCACCCTTGTGACCTTAATGGCTAATAGCTGTTTTCAGTTGCGCAGTTTATAATTTCATTGTTTATGTGTATTACCATAGAAGTGGTTTTTCTTATGTGCATAATTGAGTTTTTGTGATTTTAAAATTTGTATAACACTTTATTGTTATAATTTTCACTTTTTATATAGCCATTATTCAATCACAGTGAAAAAAAAAAACACTTTTATGGTATGACATTTACAATTATTTCACATCTCATTTTCTTCTATTTCGTAGAGAATATATCTTGATGGGCTGCAGGTGATAAAAGCAAGCAACAACTTTTTTCAATTTTTTTTTCTTAGAATGGCAACATCTTTGTTCAATGTTGTAGACTTCAGTTTTCAGCTTTATAGTGTATTAAAATTCTTTGCCAATCTGCTTCAAAGTGAAAAAAAAAATCAAGAATAAATTAAATTTTTCAGACAAGCTACTTTCAAATGGGTTACAATTCTACTAATATTTTAACATCCATCTGGATAAATAAACATGAACTGGAAATTTATATAGTGAAAAACAACAATTGTGCTTGAACAAGACATAACATTACATACATCAAATTAAGGTATTGGTTAAACATTTGATTGTTACAAATATAAAATTAGAAAGGTTTTATTGTAACAACTCAATTGCTTAAAAATATATTGAAACAAGGAATACTGTGACCAAGCTCACAAACGATACCCTCCGCTACAACAAGGACTAAGTCCAATTATATCTGACAGCAACAAAAATTCTTCATGCACATCTCAATATCGTGTATATCCTTCATGTAAAGTGTCATCAAAATCCAGTGTTTTAAGAGGAGTTACACTTATAAGGTATGTGGACAGACGGACAGACAACTGGCTGTTCTCCATTGTGATTTTTTTTAAATTACTGTTTGTTATGTTATACACTTATTCCACATCTCAATATCATCTATTGCATTTACAAACAAATAAATGAAATGTGTTGAATTAATTGTCTGATGCCTCATACACATAGTCTATGGTTTTGTCTAAGTCAACAAATCTTGACCGTTGGTTTTCTAAAATTTCCAGAGTTGGCTGTGGTGCCACAGGTGCAATGTTCCTGGAAACTCTTCTAGGGTCATCTACTTCCAAAATAACATTCTGATTCATCCCAATGTTATCCTCTAGTCTCATCGTCACTATTGTCCTTACGATCTCTGGAATGTGAGGAAAGGTCTTCTTCTCTTTGATTGGTTGAACAGACCACCTGGCACTTTTCTTATTAAAATTCCTTCTATATCTGTAAAAATAAATGTTCAAAATATTCACCATCATGATCATAGAAACAATATAACATGGAAATAGAACTATAGAATGGTGTTCTTCCATGGAAGACATATGTAGCCTGCTTCTTTAAAATAATATAAACAGGAAGTAGAAGAAATATGGACATAATATCACTTTATACTGTATAGTACTATAGGACAAAAAGGTGAAACCTATAACTGCCTTTACACTTAATACATACCTTTGACTACCATCTTCTTTAACAGCAACCTGCCTAGTGAGATGGTTGTTGTGATCAAGGGCAGCAAGTCGGTTTCTTGCTCTGTAAACAGGTGGTGTATATGCATGTCGTTTGGAAGCATAGGCCAGAATTAGATTTTGGAATGTTTCCAAGTCACTTGTGCTCCTGAAAATAAAAATAAAAAAATATTTAGACATAATTTTAAAATTACAATGCACAAATTTTTAAGAAGATAAAATAATTGTGGAAATGAAACAACACCGAGCAGTAAAAGGAATCAACTGCAAGAATGAGTAGTAATGGAGCATCAGCTCAACATATCTTTTTCAAGGACAAGGTAACAGCATGATACATAGAAAGTGTCCAGACCTGTACGTTTGAGTTCCAATATGTATATTATAATCAATTGCTTTGGGCACATTTTCGCATGAAAACCAAACGTCTACAGACCACAACATTTCCATAACAGAATTTCGCAGTCATATAAATGACAGGAATTAAAATCATACGAATCAACAAATAATAGATTGTTGTTTTTAAAACTAATGCTCCCTTATATATTTAATCAGAACTACCAAAGGTTATATTAACAATTTTCAAAATTTACCTGCATTCCAAGTAATAATGGATGTTGTTGTTGAGTCGTTTGTCCATCACAATGTTTCTCAAAGCATTGTGAGCATCAGAACCCTTTTCAAGATAATGCTTGTTGCTATCCTGTGGAAGAGGACCATGACTGCATCTTGCGTTTGAAACATCACTTCTCTCATATGATGCAACCCATTCATGTTCATTCACCACATGATGCAGTATACCATACCATGTCGTCTGAAATTGAATGATTCAAAATTATGGATATGCAAGAACAAATTCAAGGTCCCTCACTGCCAATTGTGATAAGAAGTAAATATCTGAAACCTGACCTCAAAACAAATCTTAGCTTTGGGACCTCTACTTTTTTTAAATTAAAATTTCAACTTAATGATTTAAATTTTCGAGAAAAGAAAGATGCATGCATGAACATTTCTATGCGCCTGGTACACATTGCAACAGGGGAAAATTACATCCAGAATGGTGGTCTTCCATGGAACACATATGTCGTCTGCATATTTAAAAAATCAGTAAACAGGAAGTAGTACATTACACCTTAAAGTAGTATTGGACAAAGTATATGTCAAATACCAAGAGGCTGTGAAATGAAAGTTTTAGACCAAAGTTTTTGCGACGACACAGGACGACCCACAAAGATGGATAGTGTGGATTTTGTCAGCAAATGCTTTTACCTATGGTGATATGCATAGAAATATCAGATTATCATTGCTACAAACCTGAAATTTTTCTGTAGTGTCACTAATGGTTGCACAGTGCCAATAATGGTTCACCACATCTTTTGTCCAGTCTAACAAAGGCTTGTTCTTTTGTCCTTTCTCTTGGGAAACCTGTAAAATATAATAAAAGTGACAAAGTAAAGATGATCAATTGTAGATTAAACTTGCATGAAATCATAACATAATGCAAATGTGATTTTCATTTCTAAAAAAATGGTTAAACCATTTTTGTTCATGAATTTTTAAACATTTTAAATATGCAAATCTGCAAGTGTTATACCTCATCAATGAATGAATTTTTAGATATGAACTGTGTTTTGCTTTTAAATTTTTGTGTTAAAAAAATTATGAACTGACGACCAAGTGAAAACTATAGGGGCTAAGGGCATCCACCATTTTTGTGTATCTGTACACACACCTGCACTGTTAAAAATATTATAATATATTCACCTTTATTATTTTCTTTCCCAGATTCTTAGTGCCGTGCCAAATGTCAAAAGAATGACGGATATTTGCATACTGGGGTTTCTCTACAAAACAATAAAATCATTTTCATAGTGCATATAAATAAATGAACCATTTAATTCAATATATTTAAACGAATGTGCATGTGCAAAGTATGTGCTGCAAATATTTTTTCAACAGGATCCTATGAAATAAATATGTGGCATGCATTTCGTACATTTATGGAGACTTTGTATAATTTACCTAATTATTCAGGTACTAGATTTGCTTATTTAGGTACATGTAGGCACCATATCTTTTTTAAGATTGTGTTTTAACATTTTAAATAATGGACAAATAAACATTTTTTCTTACTCATTAGGGCAGCTATCTGGACATGTGCATCAGTTACTACTTCAACTATGTTAATTCCAGAATCTTTTAAGAATTTCATCCCTTTTTCAAAACAAGCCTTTTCTAAATTGGTGCTCTTTTTCTCCGTCATTCTTTTATCTAGAGTAATAATGCACAATATTGTTTTACTTTCCATTTCCATGAAAGTATAAGAACAATATTGTGCACAATGGCCCGGGCTGTCCATCCTTCCATCACCTAGTGAAAAGAGAAATATGTCTATTACCCCTTGATATCATTAATTACTGTCACTTTCCACAAATGCACATACATGTACCCTGGTTTTCTGTTTTTTCTCATTTTGATTGAGACTGAAAATTTTCATAAACCTGTGGAAAAAAGTTGTGCATGGGTTTTGATAATCTGTGTTTTTAAGAAATATTTTACTGAAACCATCACAATTATACACTCTGACAATTAAATATCAATTACAGTGTTGTACACTTTGCAGTTGTACATATTTCGATTTATTTGGTGCTGGGTTTGGCTTTGTTGTTTGAATGTTTATGTTTTCAATAGTTTGATCTTTGACCTTCCAATATTTTGATTCTGATGAGATGTGACTCCTTTAAAAATGTCAATATATAGCATATCCAAATTAACAGTTTATACCCCTTTTGGTTTTTGTATAAGTATTTTACCTAAAACAACCACATCCTTTCCTCTATACTGGTTTAATATAGTTGTTTGATGGTCATCCCAGAAGTTGTCAATAGATGGCACTAAGTAAGACCTCTGAATCCGATGGTATGTTGATGGATTTACAAATGGAAGCTTCAGGACTTTGGCAAAGGCACTAATCTTCTGGTAGTTATTCCCTGATAAAAGTGACGCTGCTGACAACATCAAGTCCCCACTGTGAAGACGTCTGTTCATCAGAGGCTGAGAACACCATTTTTCAGTAACATGTCCATTTTGGCATACCTAAGCATATAGTAATAACAGGAGTATACTATATAGTAAAACAATATTTTAATGTAAAACTTGTTGCATTATCAAAAGACTTTATATAGTTATGTAAGAAACTACACATAACTATGCTCATAGTATGTAGTCATTCTATAAATTAATTTCAAACAATTAATGGACACATGAACAATAAACAAGATGATTTGGTGTATTCAGATTTTTAGTCTGTTTCAAGATAACTTTATTTTTAAACAACTAGGAATGAAGCATTTTTTACTTAATATTGATTTTAAAAATAACAAGTACCCATGAAAAGTAAAGAGCTGATCCTACAACATCTGACTTCATCTCAATAGGTGTTTGGCAGTGTTGACATGACGCAGGTATCTTGATCTGGACTAATTTCATCAAACAATTTTTATATACAAGAAAAGGCGTGTCTGATAAAAATGAGTCCATATTCTCCAACGTAACACGCATAACTCCATGACCTAAATGTAATTCTGGTCCATCAGATTCATCCATGGTGTTTGTTTCCTCTGTGCCTTCTTCATGTTCTGTGTCATCCTCTATTTGCAAGGCAAAGTCAGGTCTATATAAATAAATAAAAATATTAAACATGTTGAAGCATTTCAAGTTGTGATGCTACCATTCATTTAATACCAATATTTGAAAATTGAGTACTAAGAAAGTCAGAAAAGGTCCAGTCAGTTCTAAAATATGAAGGTTCCATGCAAATGTCTTACAAATAAGTTTATGCCTCCGCTGCCGCCTCCAGAAAGTAATACCTATGTCTCGCCAAACAAGACGAGACAAAAAATTATGACTTTTGTTGTGGAAGTTGCCTACCTATCATTAAAGCAAAAGCTTGGCTGGTAATCTTCATCCGATGAGTCATCCTCCATGCCAAATTGACCTGTTGTATCTATAGTTATACTACAAAAGAGAAAATTTTGTCAGGTTAACAAAATTTATCATGCCTTTATGCTCATGATTCTTGTGAAATGAGATTAATTAATACAATAAATTTAATTGAAGCTTTAGAAAATTGGCAAAAAAATCCTACTATATGTGTAATGCGCTTTTATATTTAAATAAATAAATAATATCACAATGCAAGACAAATGGCTTAAACTTATTAGCAGTGAAATAGAATACTACTAACAAAATAATAAGGAAAAGACGGTTTACAGTTTTATAGAATATAAAATGTTAAATTCAGTCATCAACAAAAAAAAATAAAATTTTAAGTCCAAATAAAATAATATGTTTGGTTCGGGTCACCCTCTTGAAAAAAGGGTCGCTTTACTAAATATGACCACTGCCTAAGACAATTATGAAAAATTTCCAAAATATTGGAAGTGGTCTGGAAATTTAGGATCTGTCATTTTTTAATGTTTTTTTATTTTTTCACTTTCATAAAAAAGTGCTATGGTTGGTCAGCTGGCTGGAACCAAATATATTTTATTTATTTGGCCTAAATGAGAAACTTCATTAATTCAACATGGACTTACTCAAAGGGATTAATAAAGCTACTTGATTTTTCAACTGCACATGCTTCAATGTCTTCAACACCAGACAGATAGTGTGATTCTCTGAAGTAAATGAGAAAAGTACATGTAAAACTGTAAATACAAATTATAGTTTATTATGCGAGCGTAGCGAGCTCTCTAATGTAGAAAGTATGCCAAATTGCACGAGACTCAAAATACTATGGAAGAAAAATTGTTCTGTTTCCGGTTGTCCGGACATTCGATTTTCGGAAGTTTTCGAAAATGTCTGCGCGTGCTGAAAAATTGCGATAAATAGTAATACATCGTCCCAAATTATCTCGTCCCAGGCATTACTCGAAATTTTCAATGGAATTATCTACGCGAGCTTTTAAGGCAATGTCTTTCTCACATTAGAAATTCTACATATGTACAAGAGTTTTCCTTAGATTTACAGGCTAAGCAAAAACACTTAGCCTGACACCCGGGGCCTGACACACACGCACAAAATGTTAAATTAACAACTTAAAAAGCTGACCCTGCGAGTCTTTAATTTGTACCGAAATGCATGATGTACAAATGTATAACAAAAGTCAGCATGTTGGATCAAGTCATCTTTTTGTGTAACATTTTTTATAATTCATCTTTTCGAATAGTGGACATGTATTATATGTATGATTGCATGGATTATTTACTTACTTAGTTCCTTGATTTTCCTGATCCGAAGAAGAAATTCCTGATAGCTCAGGTTCCATCAGTTTTCTTTTCTTGGCCATGCTCATTGATGGTGTGCGGAAAGGTCCAGCTGGTGTTGAAGATACAATAAGATGTGTTGGTCCTGGAGTTGGCATACAAGACATAACTGGGTCTGGTCCTTGTTTATAATAACTGAAAAATCATGTAAACACTTCCAATCGCAGATATATCAAAGTAAAAAATACTTGTGTTTCTGAAGGTTTTTTCAATTTTAAAGGACAAATACCTATTTTAAACAAAAATTTGCATTAATTCCATTGTAAAAATTCTACATGTATAATGTATGTGACAGTCCAAGACAATTTTTACTGGATATGTCTGACAATCCAACAGACCTTCGGACTCACTGCTTGAGTTAAGACAGATTTTAAAATGTGTTTTCTAAATTAATACAGTAATAAACAATTGTCTTTTTAAAAATTGAATTTTATTTCTAGTTTCTTAACAAACTGATACTCAGATAGTCCCAAGTACATGTCCAATTTTTTAATGTTTGTTCAGAAATGTTTAATTTGTTAGTCCGTTGATTTTTCCAATCGTTTTTATTGATTCAATCATTTTTGTATTATTTTCCCCTGTGGGTGCCCCAACAAAACACGTTATATTTTGTTGCCAGCTAAATCGTTGTTTACAAAGATTTCCGCCCGTCCTAACAAAATTCTAAAGTGACGACGAATTAAGGAGATATTTGTGATTTAAACTATCTCATTTGAACGGAAAATTGGTCTAAAAACATTCAAAATCTTGCATCGATCTAACAATGGACCTATACAAATTTAAAAGAACTGATTTATCAGCTCCCCAGTCAGTACTGGAAACAACTTTTAAAACATCAAGAGCTTTTAGGCATCTTGATTTTAACATTTTGATATGGGGGAGAAAGGAAAGTTTTCAGTCAAAAAGGACGCCAAGAAATTTTGCTTCTTCAACCATCTTTATTTTTTTGTTATACAAAAAGAGATCTGGATCAGGATGAAGTTTCCGTTTCTTACAAAAATGCATAGAAACAGTTTTACTCTCTGAAAATTTGAAACCATTTTCAGAGGCCCATTTTTCAATCCGTTTAAGGCACAGCTGTAATTGCCTTTCAATGGTATTCATGTTTTTTGCACTGTAACATATTAAAAAGTCATCAACATATAAAGAACCTTCAATATTATCTTGGAGAACTTTGGCAATACTATTTATTTTAATACTAAAGAGAGTGACCGAAAGGATGCTACCCTGAGGCACACCCATTTCTTGATCAAACTCTTCAGAAAAAGTCTTATTAACTTTAACATTAAAGTGTCTGTCAGAAAGAAAGTCGGCCAAGAAAGTTGGTAAGCTTTTTCGAGATCGAAAAAAAAAAAAAAAATAGACACCACATGTTCGTTCTTCGCAAATGCATTTCGAAGAAAAGACTCAAAACGGACCAAATGATCAAGCGTGCTCCTGCCCTAGCGGAATCCACACTGGATATTCGAAATGAGTCCATTGGACTCGAGGAACCAAACGAGCCGATCGTTGATCATGCATTCTAGAGTCTTACAGACGCAGCTTGTCAAGGCTATCGGACGATAGTTGGAAGCATCTGTGTGATCCTTCCCCGGCTTAGGGATAGGAACAACAGTGGCAAGCTTCCATATTTCGGGCAATTTTCCATTTATCCATAGTTACTACATGTACATTATGTTCAAGTTTATACATATCAGGCGATTTTTCTTAATGATAGTACTCTTTTACTGATCTTCTCTTTTGAAGAACGGACAGCTGCATATACAATTTCGAAGAAATTCAAAGCGTTTTGCAGTGTCTTAGGAAATTCTATATTAAAAATATAGAAGCTCCCAAAAAAACAAATATGCAGCAAATATTGCTTCACTTAGTTGTAAAACTTTCTCTCCTTTGACAAAAAGATAGAAGTCTTTTGTCCGGTTGACATGTCCAATGAAAACTATAATTGGAGTCCTTGGTTGGATCTTTTGAACTTCTCTCAGATCAGTGCCAATCTGAAAAATGAAATAAAGAAAATGTATTAAAATAATATACATGAATGATTAACATTGGAGAAAATGTGTATAGATAAATTGTAATCCAAGGTGGAAACTAAATTTTACCATGCATTACATATTAGTATTTAAGCCTTTTTAGCTCACCTGACCCGAAGGGTCATGTGAGCTATTGTCATCACTTGGCGTCCGTCGTCCGTAAACTTTTTAAAACGTTAACTCCTCTGACACCATAAGTCCAATTGCAACCAAACTTGGTATGGTTGTTCATTAGCATTCGGTGCTTAGAACTGATGTGGGGATTTTTGATTAATCGTAAAACATGGCCGCCATGGCTAAAAATAGAACATAGGGGTAAAATGCAGTTTTTTGCAAATAACTCTATATGTTAGTTAGTTATTGCTTTACTCCCAAGCAGCACGATTTCGGCTATATCCGGGAGATGAACATGAAATTGGTGATACAATGAACATGAAATGATGATGAAGTGGAGGAAATGGGGACACAAGGCCAATCGGGTAGAAGAGTTTTGACTGCCACTGGAAAAAGGAGTGATGGGTAGGGACGGGAAATTTAGCCTCCTGCATGGGGATCCTACGGGTCCTACTCTTACTGAGACCTGCAACAGGGTTCTTTAACGTGCGAAGAACGTGACATTTTTCCCAACACGATGCACCACTATTATATTTCATTATTATTTACTGCATTTTATGTAAATAAAAACATAGCCTTTGCAATGTTTGTTGGAGAAGGTTGGGGAAAATATGCAATTTATATTGATAACACTTGCATGTCCCTAAAATGGATACCAAAATTGCCTGTTTTCAGCAATATTTTATGGGTTTAAATAAGACATGACAAACTGACACCAATGATTTTATTTATTTTATTACAAAATTCAATGACAAAAACAAATAGTAAATAATGAACATACAAATCATTTGTATACATTAGATACAAACTATTTTTTTATCACAGGGTCTAAATCCTGAATTGCAAATAATGAGTCCTATCCATATTGGGCCATGGTTCAACATGTTGCGGTCGTATCATGCTGCGCTCGGCGAAGCTTTTTATTCAATTTGGCGTCGATGTAATTATATATGAATGCCTCAAATATGCTTTTTAGCTCACCCGAAGGGTCATGTGAGCTAATGCCATCACTTGGCAAAATATATGTATCTGTATAGTTCAGGTGAGCGATTCAGGCTCCTGGGAGCCTCTTGTTTGCAAAAACATTGGAAATCAAAAACAGTCACAGCTATCAATACTTTTATTGGCAACAAAAGTGATCAGCATTTCAAGATCTACCTACATGTACCCTGAAATTTGTAAAAAAGATTCAAAAACCCATGTAGGAGTTATGGCCCTTTTTCTTTTTTTTTTGTGAATTTTGCACTTATTATGCTCTATATCTTGAAAACTATATAAGATATTTAAGAAATGTAAATTGGATATTGTTATGCACATCAAGATCTACAATTTTGTAATTAGGACAACATTGTCAGAACATCGCTTCTAGCAGTTATTGCAGTTAGAACTTCAAAAATTGACCATTTTCACAGTATTTTCTTAACAGTAGTGAAAACATTAACTCATCTGGCACCTTAAGTGCAATTGGAACCAAATTTGGTATGAATGTTTATTAGCATTTAGTGCATACAACTGATGTGGGGATTTTTGATTTGGAACAATATGGCAGCCATGGCTGAGATAAGAACATAGTGGTAAAGTTTACTGTAAACTCTATTTTAATGCAAATAACTCAAAATGGTTACAGCTATCAAAATTGTGATTGGTAGAAAAAATGATCAGCATCTCTGGATCTACCTGCCCTTAAATTTTCAAGAAGAGGATCCATCTTCCCATGTTAAAGTTATTGCCCTTTTCCGAGATTTTTCCCAATTTTTGCACTTTTCAAGCAAATTTAAATTGCATATTGCTCAGCAAATCAGTATCTAAAATTAATGTTACACCATCAACATTGTAGTCAGGTGAGGGATTCAGGCTCCTGGGAGCCTCTTGTATGAACACCTTTAAACGGGTTTTGATCTCAGAAACCAGATTTACAGATATAGTGGAATTAACTAAGGAATATTTGTTATTGATGGTGCTGGCATGCGAGACATACTTTAGTGTTAAACTCTTGTTACTAATATTGGAATACTACCACTATGTAAAATGTTTTGCAAGCTTTTGCATTTGAGATCAAGTGAGAAGTTCAGTCTCCTGTGAGCCTCTAGTTTGTAATTTCAGGTGTGAAAAAGCGTTGGCATGGAAGAGGAGATATTATCATTAAGATGAAAGATGAGAGCAAAAAAATTGTTAAAGTTGCCTCTAATGAAGCAATATTAGAAGAAGGTCAAGGTGAACCATCTTAAAAAAATCAAGAATGTGACTTGAAAAACATGCACAAAGCAAAAAAATTCTGGCAAATTTTTGCTTTGTTTGTATTAGGCCTAACAATTGCTGTAGTTTTATTCTGTATTGTTCAAAATTTCAAAATGTTTCAAATCTTGATGATTCAAATAAATTACACTTTTTTTCTGCGCTCTATAAATTCACCACTGCTAGATTTATTATCAACTTCAATATTTAATTTTTTTTAATATGTAACAGTTTCCTTAATTGTGTATTATTGATGTCTATCAATGCTGTCCCTTGTGGGCTCCTCACTTTGAAAATAAAAGATGTTCATTTGTATACTGCAGTAAAAAAAACAATTATAGATTTTATTCGAATTTATAAAATTGTATTTTTACGAAAAGTTATAGCGTTTTGATATTCATATATCATGTATATATCTTTTTTAGATCCAAGTTCAAAGTTCCTTATGGCTAGTTCTTCATTTGAATTTAATTTCTCCAAGTAAGTATTATTTCAAATCATGGGATATAATATATACCAACTATTTTTAATGAAAAATACTTATCTTTTTAATGTAAATTCTAATTTTTTATGAACGATACTAATATATTTTAGTTTAAAAAGGAATCTTGAGAATCAAGTTTTTTTTTATTTCATTTAATTTTGCTTCTACCAATTTCAGTTCTAAGATTGAAGACTTTCTCACGATTTTTCCGTGGAGTCAACCGGAATGGGGGGAAAAGAAAATGCTACAAAGTAAAGGTAATAACAAAACTACCGAACTTGAATGATCAATCTCATAGTCCAGAGAAAATGACAAAAACGAATCAGTCATACCGGAGAACTGGTGGATCGCAATGGTCCTGACTTGGTACAGGCATTTCAAACGAAATGGTGGGTTAAACCAGGTTTTATGGCGCCAGACCTCCCTCTTCCATTGCGATCTTAGGATCCGGTAATGACCATAGAACACAACATAGTTGTGAGACACAATAGGGATATTGAGGTGATCATCTCAGTACAGCAGACCAGTCAAACACTAATTAAAACAATTAACTATCATATCTTTTAACTCAATTTTGAACTTTTCTACTAGTGGCTGATAACGAAGAAAGAATTTTTTTAGTGATCGTATGAGACGTATTTTCTTATAGCCCTGCTTCAAAAGTCGGTCACGAAGAAACCGGTGTCTGATCAAAAAATCTGTGAAATGTGTGCAAGCTCTGGCATATCGAATAAGTTGAGAAATATAAACACCGTATGCAGGAGAAGTAGGTATATTGCTCTGTAGATTAGGAAAATTAATAATTTGAAAATTAATTTTGCTTCTACCAATTTCAGTTCTAAGATTGGAGACTTTCTCACGATTTTTCCGTGGAGTCAACCGGAATGGGGGGAAAAGAAAATGCAGTAAGTTTATATTTTTTACGTAAATGATTTTTTTCTAATGATTGTTTTTTTTTTTTTTTTTTACCAGTATTTTTCATACATAATAGAAGGGTTTTTTTACGGACAATTTGTCTTTTTATATGGAGTTCTGTTTTAGGACTATCATGTTGTAATAGTTTCTAGCATACATTTGATTCTTAAATATTTTATTTTTATGTCACTTACTGGTATATTTCACAGAGGCAATGCACGTAGTATAGAATTTAGAATGAATTAACAACTGACAATTATGTTTTTTTTTCATTACAGCATTGATCAGGTAGTCCCACTACCAGAAAGCCCCACAGCCGGCCCAAGCGGCTTAAACAACTGGTAATTCTTAGAGACTTTTGTTTTACATTAGATTTTTTACACGTTTAGAAAAAACACCGTATGTTTAAAATCTAGTAGTTCAGAGAGTACTCGATTTTCCATCAACCTAAAAAAAACCAAGGACGCTCAACGCAACTACTGCTCATGTGTTAAAGACTGGTCATTTTATGTTATTTTTTTGTTGTTGATTAAATGTCTTAAAGAAAAACAGTATCTAGAAAAAAAAACATGTAAACTGTCCAATAGAATATTGTTGGCACTTATCATATATAGTATATGGATGAACTTATTTTTTTTTGCGGCGTTAAAAGGGTATTCGAGGAAGACTGGAGTGTAGACTCTGTTTTCGTTTCACCACAAAAAAGGTGAGTAACGTCTATTAAAGTCGTTAATAGTCTAGACTGCAAAAAATTTTCCTTTTCATGTTATAACTGTTGCTATTTATACTGTTTGTTGTATACCAAATAAAGTATATAAGACTAGTTTTTGATTGTTGAAGATTTGAATGTACTATCCCTTCACAAAGACTCAATCTAGAAGTATATATGAAATGTGGATGAAGTTTACAAAATACATAACAATGACACAAACATGACTTGAGTTATCTCTCTTTTTATACGACCGCAAAAAAATTGCGGACGTATTATGGTATGATGCTGTCGTCGTCGTCGTTGTCGGTGTCTGTTAACTTTTTAGTGTTTCCACAATAACTTTAGTTCCAGTTATCCGATTGCTATGAAACTTTACAATGATGTTCCTTACCATAAAAGGATGCATGGGATTGATTTTGGGGGTCCCCCCATTTTTCGTTTAGAAATTAGGGGCCAAAAAAGGGACAAAAATACTACTTTTTTGTTTGTTTCCACAATAACTTTAGTTCTAGTTATCCAATTGCTATGAAATTTGACAGTGATGTTCCTTACCATACAAGGATAAATGGGATTGATTTTGGTGGTCCCCCCTTTTTTTGTTTCGAAATTAGGGGCCCAAAAAGGGGAAAAAATTCAAATATTTTACTTGTTTCCACCATAACTTTGGTCCTAGTTGGCCTATTGCTGTGAAATTTGTCAAGAATGTTTCTTACAATAAAAGAATGAACCTAATGAATTTTTGTGCCCCCTTTTTCTCCGTTGTGTAATTAGGGGCCAAAAGGGGCCAAAATAAAAACTTTTTTATTTGTGGTCCGATTTCGAAATTTTTTTTTACATGTTTGTTCTTGTCAAATAGCGGATACAAAATTAAGAATTAATTTTTGCGACCCCCCCTTTTTCCCCCTATTACGTAATTAGGGGCCAAATGGGGCCAAAATAGAAACTTTTTTATTTGTGGTCCGATTTTGAAATTTTTTTTTGCATGTTTGTTCTTGTCAAATAGCGGATACAAAATTAAGAATTAATTTATGCGCCCCCCCTTTTTCCCCTTATTACGTAAATAGGGGCCAAATGGGGCCGAAATTGAAACTTTTTTATTTCTGGTCCGATTTTGAAATTTTTTTTTGCATGTTTGTTCTTGTCAAATAGCGAATACAAAATTAAGAATTAATTTTTGCGACCCCCCTTTTTCCCCCTATTACGTAATTAGGGGCCAAATGGGGCTTTTTTATTTGTGGTCCGATTTTGAAAATTTTTTTTGCAAATTTATTCTTGTCAGGTAGCGATTCTAAATTTAAGAATAAATTTTTGGGGCTGTAATCATAATTTTAAAAAAAATTCTGGTTCGATTTTTAATTTTTTCCCCAAACATTATTCTTTTAAAGAGTAGAATACAACATTCAAAATTTATATTTTTAGCCCCTGGGTTGAAAGTCCATCAGAGAAGCATGTGTCAAAAACCTTTGTCAGTCCACCATGGGCTGCATGTGTCCAGAACAATAGACTATCCATATTAGGCCTAAAACGTACAGGGTTCAACATGTTGCGGTCGTATCATGCTGCGCTCGGCGAAGCTTTTTATTACATTATTAATTATTTGAACTTTTTCCAGGAAAAATCTTGACGACGCAATAAACACAAGATGTGTTGTTGATTGGGAGGACACACAGAACCAGATCAAAGATCTGGAAAAAACGGTGGAAAAAATTGCCACCAGCATATTCCAACTAAAGAAACTCCAGCCAAGAAGAACTTTGTAAGAGAAAAACTGACAATATATTCTTTGTCCAACAATTTAGTGACTTTATAGTATAAAGTTTTTTTTACACTTCTAAAATTTGTTGATGTTATTTACTTAACCCGATTGGGGTTATTCTGTTTGTTAATTTTGGGTGTTGAAAAAAATAAAAATCATTCCAAAAAATATTTGTTGTAAATTGATTGTTAATGGAACAAGATGTTGATACATTATATAGGACTTAATCTTTAACCTACTCTTATTGATTCTCAATGTGTTCTTTTAATGTTCTATGTTCTGAGTGGATATTTGATTAAAAAAAAACAATGAGTTTCTGAAATTTGATGGAAGATATGGTTCTATGTGAAAGAAACTTTATTGAATTTTAACTACACATATAGCTTTCATATAAAACCATATCAACAACAAATGAAGGAAATAATTTGTTTTTTTATAAAAAAAAAAAAACACACCATGAACTTTCTTTCTGTATCTTTGCAATGCCTGTCTGGTGATGGTTATACTGTCCATAGCCCCCTTTTATACTTGCATTTTTGTAAGGGGTGGGCATGGGATAGGTCACAGATGCTAGCACAGGTGTCAAAGTAAAGAAGTGGGCTTGGTCCCTGATTCTTCAACAATGATTTTGTACACTCCCATTTAGGTATCGACGGTTCAGGCATTTTACTTTTAAGTTTTAATGTCAAGGAGTGGTAATATTACACCCGTGAGGTCATGAAGTTTATTTAGAGTCAAACTTATAACCCCCATACTTTACACCCCCAATGATAGGGTCACAGAGTATAAAAATAGGGCATGTAATGGGACGTTGAATGATACCCCGCCACGTTATAATATCAAAAGTTCATAAAATTTGATTTCAAAGTGGCCTATCTCGAAATCTGTTTTTCGGATCATGCTGGAAATTGAACTTGACCTGTACAAAATATCATTCAAATCCTTTGACGCGTTTTGAAGTTATTGGTCGGAAACCTTCGGGGGACGGACGGACCGACACCGAAAAAAACTGAGGGTATAACATAATACCCTGCCACTTCGTGTGGCGGGGTATAAAAACGGTCATTTTTTATGTCCCCCGTTCTTGGGGATAGGTCACAAGCTAGGGCAGGTGTCAAAATACATGAGTAGAGGTTTGGGTTTAAAGTGATAAACTACTACTATTTGTCAAAATTTTATCATTTCTACAGACTTTTATTTATGTAAAAATGCAACTCCCCATTCCAGCACGGTCTGCGTTTGGAGGAAATCATGCTAAGATGATTCAACAGGGTTATTCAAGTTCATTTATACTTCACCAAAATCTTATCTTAAATGACCTCTAAAAATACAAAACTTGTATTTTCTATTTAGAATAATATCTTGTTTAAAACATATATTTAACTAAATAAAATATCCGAAACTCTCAAAATTTTGATGTCACGCTCAATATTTCACGTGCTATCAACGCGCTCTTTTCACAATAAAAAAAACGAATGTCTGCCATGATCGCAACATCAGTGGTCAGTATTTTAACCGTGATGCTTGTAGCTCCGGCGTTGTAGAAGGGCTGTGGGCCCCACAGTGCCGCATACTCTTTGCGGGGTTCTTGACGTGCAAGGCGGTTGAGGGAGGGTGTATAACCGTACGCCCTCCCCTCAGATGGGTACGCTGCACAACTCCCATGGTTGTGGAGGTGGAATCGGAAGCAAGGATTGATTTGTTGGGAGAGTGTTCCCTCAAGATAGATAAGTTTCGTGTTATTGTTGTCTTATTTGTAAAGTACTAAACAATTTGGTAGTTTATTTAGTGTTTCTGACTGTTTTTTTATAGATCAAACCAGATCCCCCTTTTTTCTGTATGTCTGATGATATTACTCTATTTTATTCACAAGGTTGGGCTGAGCTTAAATTTCTCTGTTTTTTAGGTAGGATTTAAACGAACAAGCCCGAAATAATTGACCCGTTACCAACCCGAGTAATATAACGATAACAAAAAAATGCAAACAATAAGTGTAGGTGACATATTTAAAAAACACACTTAAAAAACGACTAAATCAAAAAAGGGTGATGGATGTTTTTAAAAAACACACCAAAAACGACTGAATCAAAATGGGATGATGGATGTATCATTATTTAATGTCAAGTGTCAGTGCGTTCAACTTGAAAGCGTGGGGGGAGGGTACCTAGTGATGTTTCGATGATTCAGCCTTTAAATCACAAGCTTAAAATCATGTCTATCAGAATGAGTAATAATTTAGAGAAAAATGGTAGTTGCACGGGGGGTGGGGGGGGGGGTTAAAATGTTCAGAAATAATTTTTCTTTATGTTTTGAGATGGCCCCCCTTGATGTTATGAATAATGTCACATGACAAAACTTTATCTATTACCGGTTTGTTATTTCACTGTTGAGGATTTTTTTTTCGAGTTAAATTTGAAAAAAGGGTAGTTTTATTTATTTTCTTTGTTCAAATTTCAGATGAAACCAGCGTGATGGTACCGGTGGACGGGGTCGAGGTACCAAACAGCCATCGGGGGCAGAGTCCCGGGCATAGTTTGGCGAAAACGCCCACCATCACCACTCAGGACTGTACCTGCCCCTAGGATGCGTGGGTTGGAGTAGTGGGTATGTCTATAGATCCTAAATATTTTTATTTCATTCAGTCTTTTGTTTTCTTAAGAAACAAGGATGTCTCAAAGAGGGCAATCAACTATCATTATTCTGAAAGGACAAAGACAAAATCAGTAGACAAAAAAACATACAAACAAAAACATACAAAGTAACCACACCGTCATGTGTACTCCATCGGAGACGAGAGGGAACTCAGGTGATCCAGAAGAGGTGTTGAAAAATGAAATGACAAAAATGAGATGAGTTGTACTGTGTCTTTTATTTAAAGATTTGTCACACATCTGCAGAACTTAAAACTACAAGTTGGAGATTTGTAATATGCCATCTTATATAGATATGCACACTTACATGTGTATCTTTCACTGCATTTACTCGTCATGCTCATATAATTATCATTATATAAAGTAGCCTATTTCAGACAAACACTAGTATCAAGGAGGATCAACAACTACCACCAATATGTGAAAGACTGGCCGTCTTTTCAATATGTTCTCTCTTTTTTGTGTTTTATCTTAAAGAAAAAACAGCATCATTAAACAAACATGTAAGCAACCTTTAAAATGATACACTAATTTGATCAAAGATCAAAATAATGTCATAGTTTGAAAATACCATTATTTTTTGGGGTGTTAAAAAAGTGTACGAGGAAGAAGACTGGAACGCGGACTCCGTATTCATCACCCAGTGTGATGAACCTGGAAAAAAAAGTGTGTAAAGCTTCATTTTAAATTATACTTTCTTTATCAGTAGACTGTAAGTTTTAACAGATTCAAAATAATATATTAACTAATCATTAACTATATCATCTGCTCCTAAAAAAGGCATATCCTTACTGTTTAAATCATTATATATATTATTCACATTTTTCTTTTTTATACGACCGCAAAAACATTGCGGACGTATAATGGTATGATGCTGTCGTCGTCGTCGTCGTTGTCGTCGTCGTCTGTTAACTTTAGTGTATACACGAAAACTTTAGTTCTAGTTATCCAAATGCAATGAAATTTGACAATGATATTTCTTACCATTAAAGGATGGATGGGATTGATTTTGGGAGTCCCCCCTTTTTTCGTTTGAAAATTAAGGGCCAAAAGGGGCCAAAATTGTAACTTTTTTGTTTGTTCTTACAATAACTTTTTCAAAATCTTCTCCTCTGAAACTACTGAACAGAATTCAATGAAACTTGGTATGATTGATCATAAGGGTGTCCTGCACGATTGTATTGTTTCAATTTCTGATTCGTCAAAAAACATGGCCGCCGTGGCTAAAAATGGACCAGGGAGGTCAGACTACTGTTTTTGGCTTGTAATTCAAAAAGTATAAGGGATAGATGAAATCTGATGCCACCCTACTGCTTCAGGATCAAAAGTTCTACAAAAGTTTCCATTTGGTCGAAGTTGTCAGAAGACCCCTTATCTTAAAGGTGAAAAATAGCATTTTTTTATGTTTTTGCCCTATAGTATGAAAATTATTGCAGATAGCAAAAAGCTGTTGCTTGCTTAATTGTTCAGCTCATTTAGCTCTACAAAAAACTCCATACGGTCGAGGTTGTCAGATGACCCCTTATAGGGGCTACAGCCTCTAAAATAATGTTTTTTCATATTTTTGGCCTATGAAATGAAAACTATACCAGGTAGAGAGAAGCTGTTGCTTGCTTAAATGTTCAGCTCATTTACACAATTAAGAATTAATTTTTTCGACCCCCCCTTTTTCCCCTATTACGTTATTAGGGGACAAATGGGGCCAAAATCAAAACTTTTATTTGTGGTCCGATTTAAAAAAAAAAATTTGCAAGTTTATTCTTGTCAGGTAGTGAATCCAAATTTGAGAATTAGTTTTTGTGACCATCCCCTTTTTCACTTGTTTTGTAATTAGGGGCCAATAGGGGCCGTAATCAAACTTTTTTATTTCTGGTTTGTTTTTGAAATTTTTTTTTGCAAGTTTATTTTTGTCAAGTAGTGAATCCAAATTTGAAAAATTATTTTTGCAACCCCATCCCTTTTTCACCTGTTACATAACAAGGGGCCGAAATTGATTTTTTTTAATCTTGTCCGATTTTGACAATTTGTTTGCATGAGTAGAATACAAAATTGAAAAATTATATTTTTACCCCCTGGGTCGAAAGTCCACCAGAGCAGCATGTGTCAAAAACCTTTGTCAGTCCACCATGGGCTGCATGTGTCCAGAGCAATAGACTATCCATATTGGGTCTAAAATGTACAGGGTTCAACATGTTGCGGTCGTATCATGCTGCGCTCGGCGAAGCTTTTTATTATATATTATTTCAGATCGAAGAGGTTGAAAAACGTCGTCAAAATCAGTGGCGCTAAAAAGTAAGTTTTAAGAGGTGTGTCGTTGGCTGGAGGAACACAGCCAACCAGATAAGTAATCTCGAGGAGATGAGGGAAGGGGCAAAAACAATTGTGAAACAATTGACTAAAAGCATCAAGGAACTTAAGGAACTTCATGTCAGGAGAGTGTTCTTGGAGACAAATAATTATAACTTTTAGATAGTGATGTTGATTTTGTTATTGTTATGAATAAAATTAAAAAAAACACACACCCAAAGAAACCAGTTTTTTATTCATTGATAATGGCACAAGTTTTGAAACATTTTATAGGATTGGATACATGAAACCTCAACCTATACTCGTTCTCTTCAAGTTTCAGGTTAAAAAACAGTTTGTTTTTTTTTAAATTTGATGAAAGGTTCGTAAAGCTTTCATATTAAACCGTATCAACATCAAATAAAGGATTAAAATGATTTCGTTTTTTTTTTGTTTGTTTGTGATTTTTAACCTCAATGCATAACTCCCAGTACTTGTAAACTGAATAAAAAAATCTTAAAAAACGTGTACTTACTACTTTCTGCCTTATAATGGTTTTAATAATTGTTTTTAATAACACTTTTTCTCTATTCCGGTACAAGGACCACACCTACCAGGACTGTAAAGGGGACCAGAGGTGCCAATACATGATGACTTTCAGAAACAACCAACGAAATTAAAAGGCAGCATTGATTTGCTGAGACCCAAGGATATCATATGAAAACCTTATGAGCAGTATCAACGGCTACGAAAGCATTAGGGCAGATCTGGCCGCAGCATTCAGAGACATGGATATCACGCTGAACCATCAGATTCCAGAGTTCCCAACACCAACACGGGTGTGCTATAGCAAGCAGGAACTGCTTACTCTTCCGGAGCACCTAAGTTCACTCTCGTTTCGACTTGAGTTCGCGTTGCTGAATGCAGTTTTGTTGTTATGTGTGTGTGTTTTATGTTTTTATGTGGTTTGTTTTGTTATGATGATTTTTTGTCTGCCGGTTTTGTCTTTGTCTTCACGGTTTTATGATACTGATTACCCCTTTGGTACACCTTTGCTTCTTTCGTACTCAATTTTAATAATATCTTGCTTAAGAACATTTACGTTAGGCAATGAAGTACATAAGAACCCGACCAACAGGCCAAAACGGCATAACATTTAGCCTCGACAGCATTTGAATACCAGAACCTTATATTTCAGATGGCAACCAAACCCTTTCAACAAAACCATAAGACCTATTAGAAAAGAAATTTGAATTGATTCAACAATGCACTTTTAAGAATGTTTATATGTTCCAATCTGCAAGGTTACACCAACCCTCGTTGTAATGTCGTGGAGTTGAAGACTGCTCCGATAATATTAGTACGTCTCTCGAATATTACGAAAAAGTTAGCCGGGCTGTCTATGCCAAGTGTTTCAACAAGTTAGCCCATATATTCGAACAGATAGACGACAAGCTTGAAACAGAGTTTGATGAATGTACCTTTGAAGAAAAAGAAAACCATGAAAAGAAAGGTCATTTTACACCAAATGGCGGACCGAAAGCGGATATCATGCACAGAGGCATGCACCACCCGATTTATGACAATAGCTTTCGACCGCCCGAAAACTGTTGTCAGAATGTTGACATAACATTTTACAGTATAGCGCTATTTATAAACTCGCGAAGTTTTTAATGGGGTCCCATTGAACGTAACGGAGCAGCTGCCTGAAATTTACGCACTAAGTTTTAGTGTGTACTAAAGCGGTTTGTAGTTGATGTTGTTATTAAGTCCCCGACCACGAAGTGTCGGAGGACTTATTGTTTTTGCCCAGTTTCTTATTATTATTATTAAGTCACCGACCACGAAGTGTCGGAGACTTATTGTTTTTGCACCGTTTCTTATTATTATTATGTCTCCCAAACGAAAGTTTGGAGACATATTGTTTTTACTCTGTTTCTTCTTCTTCTTCTTCTTCTTCTTATTATTATTATTATATCTCCCAAACACTATGTTTGGGAGATATATTGTTTTTACTCTGTTTCTTATTATGTCTCCCAAACGAAAGTTTGGAGACATATTGTTTTTACTCCGTTTCTTATTATTATTATTATTATTCTTTTTCTTCTTTCTCCCCGCCATGAACGTGTCAGTACCTTTTCTTCAAAACGCCTCAAAGGATTTTAACGAAACATTGTAGAATGGTAGATGGGTAACTGAAGTTGTGTTCGGACATTTCAAAATTTTCAAAATGGCCGCCGTTTCCGTGTAATTAGCGAAAGTTCATAATATAGGACATTGCAATATCTCGGTAACCTAGGTGCGTAGGAGGCTGAAATTTTGTAGGTGAATAGAGCAAAAGGAGCTCTTTAATAATACGAAAAAAAATTTTGAAGCGATATTTACGGTTTTCGAGTTATTTGCGAAAATGTGATTTTTCGGGCCCGAAAATGCCAAAATCGTCAAAATGCTTCGATTTCGACAAAATTTTGTATGTAGGGTTTTAAAAGATGGCTAATCAGAATATAATGTCAAAAATGGGTTCGTTTGGGAGACATTTTTGTGTTGGGCATCCCCAACACAGTCAGCACTTGTTATTATTATTCTTTTTTTTTTCTTCCGGACATGAACGTGTCCGGACCGGTTCTCAAAAACTACTAAATGGATCTTCATGAAACTTTGTATGGTGGTAGAGGGGGTCTCAAAGGTGGGAATGCAACAATCAGAATTTTCAAAATGGCTGCCGTTTCCATGGAAACAATATAAGGTCATAATATAGGACATTGCGATATCTCGGTTACCTAGGTGCGCAGGGTTCTGAAATTTTGCAGGTTAATAGAGCAAAAGGAGCTCTTTAATAATACGAAAAAAAATTTCGAAGCGATATTTACGGTTTTCGAGTTATTCACGAAAGTGTGATTTTTCGGTCCCAAAAATGGGAAACTTGTAAAAATTCTACGATTTCGACAAAATATGGTATCTAGGGGTTTCAAATGATGGCGAGTTAAGATGCGATTGCAAAATTTATGCAAGAGTGACAGTTTGCGTACGTTTTGGAGATCTTTTTGTGTTGGGCATCCCCAACACAGTCAACACTAGTTATTATTATTCTTTTTCTTCTTTCTCCCGCCATGAACGTGTCCGTACCGTTTCTTCAAAACGCCTCGAAGGATTTTAACGAAACATTGTAGGAAGGTAGATGGGTTACTAGAGTTTTTGAGGGACTTTAAAAAAAATTTCAAAATGGCTGCCGTTTCCGTGTTATTGGCGAAAGTTCATAATATAGGACATTGCAATATCTCGGTTACCTAGGTGCGTAGGAGGCTGAAATTTTGTAGGTGAATAGAGCAAAAGGAGCTCTTCAATAATACGAAAAAAATTTTTGAAGCGATATTTACGGTTTTCGAGTTATTTGCGTAAATGTGATTTTTCGGGCCCAAAAATGCGAAAATCGTCAAAATGCTTCGATATCTACAAAATTATGTATTTAGGGGTTTTAAAAGATGGCGAATCATAATACGAGGTCAAAATTGGGTTCGTTTGGGAGACATTTTTGTGTTGGGCATCCCCAACACAGTCAGCACTTGTTATTATTATTTTTTTTTCTCTGACGCAGCTTTGTCCGCAAGATTACGGAAAAGTGTCTGAAACGATTCTCATGAAACTTGGAATATATATATAGGGTCACATATGTAGGTGGGCCTCATGGTTTTAAAATTTTCAAAATGGCCGCCCTCAAATTAGGGTACCGAAAAAATATCTCGGAAACTACTGGATGGATTTCGATGAAATTTGGTATGTAGGTAGAGGGGAGTAAAGGAATTTGAATTATGGATACGAAAAATTCAAGATGGCCGCCATTTTCAAAATGGCTGCCGTCAAAAATTGACCAAAATTTTGTCCGCTAAATTTATCTACCTAAACCTCGATGGATTTGCATGAAATTTTGTATATTAATAGACCATTATATGAAGATGGTTTTTTTACCAAGAAAAAATTTTGCGCGTCGGCCATTTTAAAAATGGCCGCCTTCGAAAATTGAAAAATGGGATATTTCTAAAACTACTTGACGGATTGGAACAAAATTTGGTATTTAGGTAGATGGAATTATGGGGAGTTGAATGGCCAATTCGAAAAAATCAAGATGGCCGCCATCACAAATTTAAAAAAAGGGGGGATCTCGGAAACTATTTGACAGATTTCAACACAATTTTATATGGTGATGCAGTTCAATATGTCGCTTCGAAATACATGCAGTTCAAACGGAAGGTGACTTCTGTGTTGGCATCCCAACACAATCACATCTAGTTATGTCTCCCAAACGAAAGTTTGGAGACATATTGTTTTTACTCTGTTTCTTATTATTATTATTATTCTTTTTCTTCTTTCTCCCCGCCATGAACTTGTCCGGTAGTTTTCTCTCAAATGCATTGGGGGATTTGCACGAAACATTGTAGGAGGGTAGATCGGTTACTGAAGTTGTTGACGGACTTTTCAAAAATTTCAAAATGGCCGCCGTTTCCGTGTAATTGGCGAAATTTCATAATATAGGACATTGCAATATCTCGGTAACCTAGATGTGTAGGAGGCTGAAATTTTGTAGGTGAATAGAGCAAAAAGAGCTGTTCAATAATACGAAAAAAAATTTTGAAGCGATATTTACGGTTTTCGAGTTATTTGCGAAAATGTGATTTTTCGGGCCCAAAAATGTGAAAATCGTCAAAATGCTTCGATTTCGACAAAATTTTGTATCTTGGGGTTTTAAAAGATGGCAAATCATAATATAAGGTCAAAAATGGGTTCGATTGGGATACATTTTTGTGTTGGGCATCCCCAACACAGTCAGCACTTGTTATTATTATTATTATTCTTATTTCAATTTCCTATTTATAGATCTAAAGTTTGTCCGACATATCTTGAAAAAACGCTTTGGCGAATCAAGATGAAACCTTTTTAGATAGCTAGGGGGTCACTCATAGATGGGCCATCGACTTTTGAAATTTTCAAGATGGCCGCCTGCGGAAAAAAGGGGCGGAATTTTTTTTTTCGTCGGATCGTCTTGAAAATGGGTTATGTGGGTAAAGTGGGTATGCTGATCATCATGGTGCGACCGGATTTTTTCTACGACCTGCCAATTTTTGGCAATTAGCCGCCGAAATCGCCAAAAACTCAACTTTGTCAAATATCCAAGAAAATTGTTATTCTAGATAAAATGAGTATGCTGATCACCATTGGGCAAGCAAGGTTCTTCAATAAGTAACCAATTTTTGGCAATCCGCCAAAAAATTGGCAATCTGCCGAAAGTCGCCAAAAATTTTAATTTGTCCAAATTACATGAAAATTTGTATACAATGTAAATTTTATATGCTAATCATCATGAAGTTTATGAATTTTTACTTCAAATTGAAGATTGATCAGATCATGTCTACAAATAGGATGTGCACATCTACATTATGGCATGAAGTTTCATGAAAATCCATTATTGGGTTCAGCAAGCAGTTTGGGATAACAGATTGGTTTCTAAGGTTTAACATATGAATGGACAGACAAATGAACGAACCAACATCAGGACCTTTCTATCACTATACATCCACCCATTGGTATATAAATAAATAAAATACAAGTAAATCATTGAAAATGTTTTATTATGTTAAAACTTTACATAAACCACCCATTGGTATATAAATAAATAAAATACAAGTAAATCATTGAAAATGTTTTAGTATGTCAAAACTTTACATAAACCTATCAACTAAAAATACATTTCTTGTATATAATGTGTTGATTCATCTAGGTTATAACAAAGTCATATAAAACAACAAATGTCGTCTTTGTAAACTTTAATTTAATTTTTTTTCAGATATTTCAATAAAATATTCAGACTTAAGAAAGAAAAGAAATACTTTGGTATTTTAAACATTTAAAGTTCATAGAATAAAGTCAAAAAATGACTAGTTGAAAAAATGAATGTTAATACCATACAGATTTAAGTTAAATGAATAATTTTACCAAAAGAATTTGAATCTTGCTTAGTAATTTTGAAAAAAAAGTTAAATTAATCCTGTTACATTGTGCAAACTTAAAAATTAGTTTAGGTTTCTTACCAGTTTATTTACATTTATAAGAAATAACATTATACGATGCTGCTTTGCATTATCCGCGCCTTAATTACAATGACAGATTGACAGATTAAAAAAATATAAAAAAGTCAGTTTTTAGCTATGCTGTTCTCTTCACTTTGTTCCTCAGCTTGTTCTTGTCTGGGTGTATTGGTCTCAGATGTACATGTGGAATTGTCTACGTCTGCTGTCTCACATTGTTCCTCTGTTTTTGATTTCTTGGCGATCTCAGGTGTACATGGTGTGCTGATGGAGTCATCTAAATCTGACTCATATACTTCTAGCCTCCTCTTAAGGTCGTACCCTTCCTTTTTTATTTCAGCAATTTTTTGGCGGTTTTCTTTTTCTAATAGTTTAATGTGAGCATTTAATTTGTTGGCTTCCACGTCTAGTTGATCTCCAAATTTCAAGATGGACTCTGTGGTCTTTGAAAAAAACTTACAATGTTGTTGTGGTATTCAATTTGCTACAACGGAGAATACTCCTTGTAGCTGGTACCCCATTGCTATTATGTCACTAGACATCTTCTTAATGTTAGTTAATTCCTGTTGCATCTTTTGAATCTATTTCAAAATGAAAAAAAATATATACTTTGGATAAAAAAGTTAATTTACTGTGCTGTTATTCCATGATGTTATATCTTTTAAACAGGAAACAGAAACCTTTTTAAGAATACCGGAGATTTGAAACCAAGCATTCCCTGTGGTTTTCCTAGTTAAAGTTCTGCTTATGAACTAAATAACATCACGTGGAACAGATCAATTTATAGGGTGCCCTGGTTTTCTGATCGGGTCAGATAATTTTTTTTTTCTGCACATAGCACACTTGTGTCGAGACAATGATTAAATTAGTTTTATTTCATAGAGCATAAAGGCTTCTCCAGAATTTTCTCTGCTCCTAATTTTTTTCATTAAAAAATCAGATTCTAATACTGTTTTTAGGAAAAAAAACCTTGGCCCTTTTCAGGTTAATTGGTCAGTCCTTAGTGCAAGTCCTGAAAACTGCGAAGTAGATTTGATTGACAATTTACTTTAAATGTATAGACAATTACTTGGTTTTGTTAAAAGATTTAATTATGTTTCCTAAATATGTTTCGTCTTAATACTTTTGATATTAATAACTTAATCCCTTTAGTAGAAGTTAAAAATTTGTTACAAATATTTGTCAATCCTAAGAATCTTTGAAATCGATACAATCAATCAGTGCACAAACCTACGACTGAAGGTGGCACATGTTTAGACTTGATATTTATGAATTGTTTTAGTAATGTAAGTGAAGTGGACATTGTCCCAACGTGTTTAGTTACCATGACGCAGTCAAACTTCTCATTAAAACTGATTTGATAATGTAGTTAATGGAAAAGATTATTGGTAGTCAAGCAATTCATCATTGTATGTACAGCATTTAATAAATATGTCATCATTGTATGTACTGCATTTAATGTATATAGCAGTAATTAATGTAACACTAATTGTACGTGTTCTTTGTCATTATAAAGAGGGAGATATACTGTTTTACCCTTGTCCATTTGTACGTTTGTTCGTCGGTCCATAACATAATTACCCAGCAGCTTCATAAGGTAGATGTTTAATATAAAGCTTTACCCAATAGAATTATATGCTGTATACCAATTTCATGCTCCTCCACTAAGGTTTTTTTTACATATTTGACATAGATAAAAAAATCCATCACAGTTTTGTTAACCTACTATATGGGCTATATTTTGTATATAGCTTAGTACTATAGTACAATATGATTCATATGGATTTCATGATCTGGGTGATTTACTTCCTGTTTACCCAATAAGGTTTTTACACATAATGGACATTAATTTAAAAATTTCTGTCACAGTTTTCCATGCAACTACGTGAGGTGGAAATCTGATATTTTGGATACAGTTTTATCCTATAGGACTTGATGATGTATACCGATTTCATTCTCCTGGGTGATACCAAAAACTTAGGTTTGTATGAAATTTTAAACATAGTTGTGAGTTGGGGTATCACTAGTTAGCATAAGCTCACAGATTTACTTGTTTGTTTACTATTATGCTATTAAGTAAATCATATGTACATAAATAATCAGCTCTTATTTTGTATGTATTATCTATATGTTAATATATAGTATCTCGTCCGCGGGGGTTGTCAGGTCTATAATACGGAAACCCTGACCGCCGACCATAGTGGGCCAACGTGTGTGGAAAGTGCCACGCTTCATGCACGTAAAAGACCCCTTTGTGGACCGCCAAGTAGTGCACCACATGGGCTAAATTTTCCGCCCCTACCCACCTCTCCTCTTTTCCTGTGGTTCTTCAAAATTCACCGGTCCTTTGTTTCCCACCCCACCCCCATATTTCATTTATCATCACCATTTCATGTTCATTTTATCATCCTTTTCATGTTCATCGCCTGTAAATAACCTATATAGCGTTGCACGGGCGTAAAACACCAACTCACTCACTCACTCTTGATTGGGTCTATCTTATCTTGGTTAGCCAGCGTTCCAAAAATGATCGTGTCTTTATGGCCAGTGTGTTGTCTTTCGAGGTAACATTTGGAAACAAAATTCCTATAATCTTCTGGCTTGATGGCCAACCAGAAGCCATTTCTCTCAGAGAAGAAATCCCCTTTCTTTAGGTCATCTTCCACGAAGTGATGGCGCTTGTCGACATGCTTTAACAGCTCTATAGTCGTTCTATAGGTATTTCCTTTTTCAGAACAGCAAGGGCATACAACCCTCATGGATGAATGTTTGGAGGAGGCATTATTTTTCAGCTCTTTATTGGTCCAAAATGTGTCCGAGCATACCCAGCACTTCGTCGTAACGACACCCCGTGCGGGGCCCGGGTGGCGAATAGGCCCGCAGCAGAGCCTAGCTTGTCGTAAGAGGCGACTAAGGGTCTTGGGATTCTGACATCGGGTCAGTGCTCAGCCCACAGAGCGACCAAGTGTGTACCCTAGGTGGCTGAATAGGGTAGCCCTCGTCCCCTTTGTGGACCGCCCAGTAGTGCACCACATAGGCTAAATTTTCCGCCCCTACCCACCTCTCCCCTTTTTCTGTGGTTCTTCAAAATTTTCCGGTCCTTTGTTTCCCACCCCACCCCATATTTCATTTATCATCATCATTTCATGTTCATTTTATCATCCCTTTCATGTTCATCGCCTGTAAATAACCTATATAGCGTTGCACGGGCGTAAAACACCAACTCACTCACTCACTCACTCTTTTTCTTTAGCTGGTATACCACTAGATTTAGCCCCAATATTGTCATCGTTTTCACAATTATCATGGTTTTCATAGTTCATACTGATGGGACGTAAGTAGATTATTGGTACAAAATGGTTTGGTTCATAAGGTTGATTTGGAGTGTTGTCCAATTGCCCATCTCGAGACCACAAAATCATTAACATTGCATTAACGACTGATGACACACTGTCAAAATTATACCTTATATACTAATCCTTCCTTTAGTTGATACAAACTTGAATATTTTATAACAATCGCTCAAAAATTACTTCAATTATTGCACGGAAATCAAATCAAATGTCCACAAACGACGACATCGCCATTACATTATACAATCGCAAAATGTTTGCAGTCGTATAAAATGTGAAGATATTAATATAATACAAAATAAGTAACCTGTGAGCCTTTACTTATTGTTATAGAGATTAAAATGTACTTCCCCATATCTCAGTCTACAAACCCAACCAACAATTATCTTTAACTTAATCTTTTTTACGATCCCATTTTAATTCAAGACCTTTTGTAAAGCTTGCGTTTGCTATTTTGAATTAGTTTACAGTTGGGAAAAGTCTTAGAATGATTAAAATATCGAGCATCGTTTTTACCAAATTCAAATAAAATGCACTGCATATTACGGTTATCGTCTAAATATAATTTACTTTTGGGTTCATAGACGACCAAAGGTGGTAGTTTTTCCCGCTCGTAAACTTTATCTATTTTTATGTGCTCTTCCTCTGTAATCCATTCTACCATATATTCCACGAGAGTAAAATTGACAGGTTTATCATTTTTTGCGAACATTCGATACCCATTTTTTATCAGAGGTCAGACCATTGTTTTTGGCTTATAACTCAAAAAGTATAAGAGATAGAGAAACTCCGAAGCAACCTTTCATTTCAGCATCAAAAGCTCTATAAATCTCTCCATTGAGTCAAAATTGTGAAACGACTCCTTATAGAAGTAATAGCCCTTTAATCATCAAAATTGACCATTTTTGCAGTGTTTGGACTATATCTTTTAAACCGTTAGAGCTAGAGGAAAAGTTAGCATTGCAGAATTGTTAAGCTCATTGAGATCTACAAAAATGAGTGAGTGAGTGAGTTGGTGTTTTACGCCCGTGCAACGCTATATAGGTTATTTACAGGCGATGAACATGAAAAGGATGATAAAATGAACATGAAACGATGATGATGATAAATGAAATATGGAGATGGGGTGGGAAACAAAGGACCGGTAAATTTTGAAGAACCACAGGAAAAAGGGGAGAGGTGGGTAGGGGCGGAAAATTTAGCCTATGTGGTGCACTACTGGGCGGTCCACAAAGGGGTCTTTTACGTGCATGAAGCGTGGCACTATCCACACACGTTGGCCCACTATGGTCGGCGGTCAGGGTTTCCGTATTATAGACCTGACAACCCCCGCGGACGAGGGCTACCCTATTCAGCCACCTAGGGTACACACTTGGTCGCTCTGTGGGCTGAGCACTGACCCGACGTCAGAATCCCAAGACCCTTAGTCGCCTCTTACGACAAGCTAGGCTCTGCTGCGGGCCTATTCGCCACCCGGGCCCCGCACGGGAAAAATGATTCAAGGGTCTAAATTGTCAGATCAGCCGTTAAGAGTTATTCCCCTTTAACTGCCTTTTCTATTAATTTACACTGATTTTTCAAAATTCTTCTCTTAAACCACTGTAGGGATTGCATTGATACTTGGTACACTTGATCTTTAGGGTGTCCTCTACCAAGTATGTGAATTAAATACACCTCGACCAACCAACATGGCCACCGTTACTAAATATAGAACAGGGAGGTCAGACCATTGTTTTTGGCGTATAACTCTAAAAGTATAAGAGAAAGAGAAAATCCAAAGCAACTATTCATGTTCAGCACCAAAAGCTCTACAAATCTCTCCATTGAGTCAAAATTGTGAAATGACTCCGTATAGGAGTTATTGTCCTTTAATCGTCAAAATTGAACATTTTTGCAGTGTTTGTACAATATCTTGAAAACAGAGCTAGACCCGTGCTGGTTCCGGGTGGCGAATAGGCCCGCAGGAGCGCTAAACTTGTCGGCAAAAGTCCACTAAAGAGCGCCCAGAAACCTGACATCGGGTCAGGCCGCTTTGCCCACAAAGCGACTGGGATGTGTGCCCCAGGTGGTTGAATGGGGCAGCCCTGACATCGAGAGATGCGGGGTCGTCAGGCGATTATGCGGAAAACCTGACCGCAAACCATAGTGGTGCAACGTGTTGGGAAAAATGTCACGTTCCTCGAACGTTAAGGAACCCTGCTGCAGGTCTCGGTAAGAGTAGGACCCGTAGGATCCCCATGCAGGAGGCGACATTTTCCGTCCCTACCCATCACTCCTTTTTCCAGTGGCAATCAAAACTCGCCTACCCGATTGGCCTTGTGTCCCCATTTCCTCCACTTCATCATCATTTCATGTTCATTGTATCACCATTTTCATGTTCATCTCCCGGATATAGCCAAAATCGCGCTGCTTGGGAGTAAAGCAATAACTAACTATCTTTTCTATACGATTGATGTCTGCAATTGGCTCACTGTCATTCAGAAGAGGGTTAAGACCTCTCTTTTCCAACCCAACAAGCAAAAACCAATTCCAACTCTGGCGTCGTTTGTCCATTGTTTGTTGTGACGGATCTCTACTAATATCAACATTTTGACCAATAATATCACTGCTGATACAAGGTGATGCTGTACCTGTTTCCAACTGCTTTTTTCATCCAATACCAATCTTTCTATGTGTTCTTTTTGGCGATCTATCAAACTCTGCTTCTGTTTGGATGTAGTGGAAGGAGACACACATAAACCAGTCTTACTTAAAATATCAATTGTCTGAAATAAAAAAAATACATCTCTGAGTTCGATCCACTGTATAAACCTCTCACACCAGCAGGCCTCATGGCGATCTCTCCCCCTTCAGTGAGGACCCAATAAGACACTGGCTCAATGCCGGGCGGCGGCGATGCCTTTGGCCACTTCCGCTAGATACCGAGGGTGACCCTGCCCAGATTCTGGAGCGTAGGCATGTCGGAAATATGGTGCATCGGAATCTAAAAGGATCCTGTCTCTCGGCAGTCTATCCAACACCCGTTACAGAACACCGGCCATGAACCCAAAACGAACTTGCTCAAATTCGTACTAACCCTAAGTGTATCTTAATATGCTAACCCATAACCCTAATTGTGTGCTTTATACTAAGCCTTACCCTAATTATATGTTTTACACTAACCTTAACCCTAATTGTACGTGTTTGTACTAACATTTACCTGAACTGTATCTCTTTGTACTGACCCCTACCCTTTATTTGGTGTTTTCATCAACCCTTACCCTTATTGTATGATTTTGTACTAACCCTAAGTGTATCTTAATATGCTAACCCCTAACCCTAATTGTGTGTTTTATACTGAACCTAACCCTGATTCTATGTTTTACACTAACCTAAACCTTAATTGTACGTTTTTGGACTATCCTTTACCTGAATTGTATCTCTTTGTAATAACCCCTACCCTTTATTTGGTGTTTTGTCGACCCTAACACTATTGTATGATTTTGTATTAACCCTAACCCTAAGTGTATCTAAATATTTTAACCCCTAACCCTAATTGTGTGATTTATACTAATCCTTACCCTACTTATATGTTTTACACTAACCCTAACCCTAATTGTACGTTTTTGTACTATCCTTATCATAAATGTATTTTTTGTACTAACCCCTACCACTTATTTAATGTTTTCATCGACTATAACCCTAATTGTATATTTTTGTACTAACCTTTACCTTAAATGTATCTCTTTGTACTAACTTTTACCTGAAATGTATCTCCTTGTACTAACCCCTACCCCTTATTTTGTGTTTTCATCGACCCTAACCCTAATTGTATGATTTTTTATTAACCCTAACCCTAAGTGTATCTTAAAATGCTAACCCTTAACCCTAATTGTGTTTTAGAATAAACCTAGCCCTAATTATATGTTTTACACTAACCCTAGCCCTAATTGTACGTTTTTGTACTACCCTTATCATAAATGTATTTTATGTAGTAACCCCTACCACTTATTTTATGTTTTCATCGACTATAACCCTAATTGTATACTTTTGTACTAACCATTCCCCTCAGTGTATCTTAATATGCTAACCCCTGACCCTAAATAAGTGTTTTATACTAAATCTTACCCTAATTATATGTTTAAAACTAACCCTAACCCTAATTGTATGTTGTTGTACTAAACCTTTTCATAAATGTTTTTTGGTCCAACCCTTACCCCTAACTTTGTGTTTTCACATACCCTAACCGTTACCCTAATTGTACGTTTTTGTACTAACCTTTACCTGAAATGTATCTCTTTGTACAACTCTTCGTTGATCATTCGTTCTAGAGTCTTACAGAAGCAGCTTGTCAAGACTATCGGACGATAGTTGAAAGCATCTGTGTGATCCTTCCCCGGCTTGGGGATAGGAACAACAGTGGCAAGTTTCCATATTTCAGGCAATTTTCCGTTTATCCCTATATCATTCATTTAATTTAGAAGAGTTCATCGATATTTCAGGGAGATGTTTTAAAAGTTGATAGTGGATGCTATCAGGGCCACATGCAGTGTCATGGACTTTACTGAAGGAAATTTTAAGTTCATCTAAATAGAAAGGAGAATTGTAGCTCTCCGAATTGTCCGAGCTAAAGTTCAATTTAGTTTTTTCAGCTGTACGTTTAATTTTTTTGAATTCAGGTTTGTATTTAGATGAAGATGAATGTTTAGCAAAAGTTTTAGCTAGTTTGTTGGCAATGTCCTTTTCAGATGTTAAAGTGAAATTGCCAACGTTTAGATGTTTAACTGAGGATTTAGAGTTTTTACCTTTGAGTTTTTGTATGAAATTCCAAATTTTATTCATGGGAGTTCGTGCAGTTGAGTTGCCGAGGTCTTGGGAATGGTTTCATCAGCTATAGAGATAAGAGTTTTGTTTCCGATAGATCCATATCAGACTCCATGTCGTCACCAAGAGAGCCAAAACGATTATGCATATAAATTGCATCTCATTCGGCCTTCTTCGATCTTCGCATTTTAAGCCATGAAGTCTGCTGCGATGAACTCTGGCGTCTTCCTGGCTGTGAGGGTCGCTGCTGTCTATTTCCAGGTTGAGCAGCAGATGACGACCTTGAGGAAGACGATTGATTCTGTTTGGCAGAAATAAAAATTGATGGGGGTTGAGGATTAGAAGCTTTAGTTGGAGCTCTAAATTCAGCCCCAGATGATTTACGTGGAATTTTAAACAAATCCTCATCGACCATTGAATCATTTTTTGGACCTGCTGTTGACTTACGTGGTGGGGGATGATTATCACACAATTCCTTCCAAGGCCTCGCGTATTTGATATTGTTTTTTGGGATATCATCCACAAAACAGTCAGCACCAAACATCCATCCATTGGTGTTGCAAGTACGGGGCTTAATTTCACCCTCAGGCCAAGTGTACATGGTTTGCCAACCATATGTCCTAGAGGGTTTAGCAGCCTCCACATAAGACATGGATGGTGCTGTATCACTCGAGATAGAGACTTGACGGCGAGCTTCTTGGTAGGTAATTTTCTTTTCTGCTAAATTTTTGAATTTCTTTTTCACATAGAAGAGTTGGACATTGTTTTGAAGACGAAAAATGATCACCACTGCAGTTTACACATTTTGGACTTTTCGTACAGTTGAAATCTGAGTGGCCTTCCTCAGCACACTTTACACATTTTTCCTTCCCGTTACAGGTGGCTTTCCCGTGGCAAAAACGTTGGCATTTAAAACAACGGAGAGGATTAAAATAAATATGTCTACGGACACTCTGAAAAGACCCAGATTAATGTGACTTGGTGGAGCTGCGGAATTGAATGTAATAAGGTAAGTATTTAATTTAATAATTTTGTTGTCTTCCTTTTTTGTAAACCTTTTAGCGTTGCAGACACCTTGTGATGAAAGTTCAGAGCAGATTTCTTGCTCTGATAAATCAGCAAGGTTTTGGTCTCTATCTTGAATGATACCCTGCGAACGATTCAATGATCGATGAGCTTCAGCGGAAAGTGGTACCTCTAAAATGGATGAAATTGTCAAAATGTTTTTTGCTTGTTGTTGTTTTGCACACTCTTCTAGGACTTACCGGATCGGAGTTTCCTAACCTTGGGAACATCACCTCCGGTAACGCCTTTAATTGTCTTCGCGATGACAAAGGGCGAAACCTTTTTCAAAGGACGAGTGGCATCTTTGCTCGAAAGTACAATAAACTTTGGTCAACGATCATTTGTTGCGTTTTGACGTTTTGAAGAAGCTGGTGCATCCTGATCATCACTATCACTACATGAAATATTTCGTTTATACTTTTCACCCGAACTTGTTGCTTGATTTTTGGGAAGCCATGATGAGAGAAGAGAGTTTCACTGCCTTTGCCAGCCATGGAGCGCCAACAAGGGCGATGCTGTTATACAACGGCTCTGCTGTTGAAAGCACCAGGGTTACAAGGACAGCATACTTGCACAGAGTATTCCTTTAGGGAGACAAGCATCGTGCCAGGGGTAACCCGGCGATACAACTATCCAGAATAACATCCACACGATTAACCCATGAGCCACAGCCTTCTGTAAAGCATAACTGATATCAAGTAATAAATTCTAATATTACGGAAAGAAAGTCGGAAATAAACGAGAAGGTGCTTCACAGGGCTTGGCGTGACCAGCCGATTGATCAGACCGAGTAGAATCTGACCGCCTGTCTAGGAGAAGTAAGGGCAAAAGCCCACATACGTGGACCAGGATCCCGTCCTCCCTTGACACAGGTCGCAACACACGGCAAACATGTTGACCCGTTTAGTCGCTTCTTACGACAAGCTTTAGGGGCGGCTGCGGGACTATTCTTTTCACACCCGGTTCCCGCACGGGGGGCGAGTGTTTTATAACTCACGTTACTCCGGCGTATCAGGAGTACGACGATCAGGGAGGAGAAATGGATGAAGAGGAGGATGTATTGGTAGAGGAAACGGAGGAGGAAAATCTATTTGTTACCGTAGATATGAGTCCGAGGAGGAAGGCTGCTAGGAAACAACGTTTGGATTATGCCCTTGATCACAGAATACACTTGAATGAGATGGATACTCCTGCTTCTGATATACCAAGAGACAAGGTTGCAAATTTTTATGATTGAATGGTAAAAAACCCGCATGATAGTGGAAAATAATCCAGATTTCCAATAGTGGAACTTATTATAAGTGTGTATAACCTTGAGGGACTTAAATATGGACTTTATGGACTTTTTATTTCAAATAGGGACATTTGATTTTTTTAAAAAGGGGGAATGTGACGAAATGGGATTTTTATTTGTTAAACTTTTCTATTTTTTGATAGCTATTTCGTAGTTTTCAATATATTTTCATAACCTTTTACGTTGTCAATGTAAACTTTAAAAGTATCATTGTTTTTCATTGGTTGTAGTTCGAACTACTCGGTATTTTATATAGTTTATATGTAAAGGTATTCTCTGCATTGATCGTTTCTTTAGTTATTTAAAATAGTAGTCGAGTTTTCCACAGTAAGCATCTTGTATTGATTTATTTCATTGGTTAATTTTTACCTGAGTAGTATAAAAGCAACGGTTTGCTTAGATTCGGTCGCTTTCATTATAGAGCCAAAGTCTGAGTGAGACGTTTATTTACTTGTTTTGAATAAAAACGCATGCTAATATGATTAAATAGGGCTTGTACGGGTGACATAACCCGATGTCTGAATAAGACGCTCCGACACGGGTTGGTTTATAAAACCGACGTTGCATTTTCATAATATATGGTAGGCCTTCGAATTAACTTTACAATGTAATGGGTCAGATATTACAGCTGCTTTTATAGCACCATCTCTCATTTTGTTAACTACGTTTACATGAAGTATTTCAGAACTACATGATTTTGGCAACAGTTATTTACCATTAGTAAACATGACCGGGTTTTCTCTTCCTATTTTCTTTATGTTCTTTGCTTTTAGATGAAGAGCATTTTTTGGAGTGTCGCCATAGTTCAGTCTTTCTATACATTCCATGGCAAACTGGACATGGAATCAACTAAATAGTTTTTTTTTCATTTGAGCATCTATATTTCGGAATAATTTGACCATCTCCTTTCTCTAAAACGTTGTAATTGTGAGAGAAGTCTCCTTCATCTACATTTTTTTCCCAGGCTTTTCTTCTTTCTGAACTCTTTTTTGGCAAAATTAGAACCTTGGCCACTTTTATTTCATTCTGATGTTTTCTTTCTAAGTGCCTAGCTATGTTTGGATTCAGACTGTTACAATATAAACAACAGTGTTTTTTTTTTTGTCTGGTTCCTTTTTCATTCTTGTTCACAGATTAATACTTAACATGATTAATGCATAGAACAGGATACTGTTCATGGTCTAACCCAATATCTTCTTCCACAACACTGTTTTCTATAACATCTGTAAAGGAGATGAAGAGAAGATGATAATATATTTTTAAACAAAACAAGAGGCTCCAAGGAGCCTGAATTGCTCACCTGACTTAAATAAGATTGGACCTTGTTCATTAGGGACAATGGTGAATTGGTCACCTGGTATATACATGTATCAACAGAATATAATTACATTTACCATGCATATAATTAAAATACGACAATTCTATTGGTTTATCGGTCGGTTGAGTTGTCTTTCATTTCTCGATGAACATGACCGAAATTGAACCACAACATCACAAATACATGTATGTATTCCTGTGCAAATAAGAACACTTGCAAAAATACACTCTATTAATCGAACTTAAATCAAAACGCAAATAAAAAACATTAAATGTAATTAAATTACAATCGTTCAATGAACTATTTCGAGGTCTTTCCCATTTTGTGTATTACATTAGAAACAGATTACAGTGATTGAATGATATAATTTTGGGATATTTCAACATTTAGGAAATATATGGTTGCTATTGACTTTTATGCCAGATGCTATGGACATTGCATCCAAATCAGTCAACTTTTACATTTTGGTGCCATTGGCGCGAAAAGTGCGGATTTGTTTCACCGCAGATTCATACTCAGGACCCTTAAATCTACTTGAATACCAAATTTCAATAAAATCGGTCAACGTTTACATAAAGCGCGAAATTTTGTTTTTTGATCGCAGATTCGTACTTAGGACCCTCAAATCTACTTCAATACCAAATTTCATCAAAATTGGTCAATTTTTGCATTTTAGCGCCATTGGCACAAAAAGCTCCAAAAAAATTTTGACCGCAGATTTGTACTCGGGAACCTTGAATCTACTTGAATGCCAAATTTCATCATAATCGGTCAACTTTAACAATTTGCGCGAAAAGCGCAAATTTTTATTTTTTGACCGCAGATTCGTACTCAGGGTCCTTAAATCTACTTGAATACCAAATTTCATCAAAATCAGTCAACTTTTACAATTTGGCGCCAAAGCGCAAAATTTTGTTTTTTTTGACCACAGATTCGTACTCAGGACCCTTATTTCTTTTTAAATACCTATCGTATAGTGGTTATTTTGGGCTCAAGCAATAAGAACACGTCGTGTCGTTTCAATGCGTATATTCGAAATGCCATAGAAAGACGTTATCATACAGTGACGTTACATAAAACCGCGTAATTGTAGACAAACGTTATGCACAATTTTGGACAATACCAAACTTCATCAAAATTGGTCAACTTTTACATTTTGCGCCAAAGCGCAAAAATTTATTTTTTGACCACATATTCGTACTCAGGACCCTTATATCTACCTAAATACCAAATTTCATTAAAATCGGACATTTGCATTTAGCGCCGAAAGCGAACAACCAGGAAGTTAATTAGAGTAATTGTTTTTTTTTTTTTATTGACAAATCATCAGCTGGAGTCCAGCAACAATTTGCATGTTTCAGATTTTGTATATATGTTAAGGTCTCGGAGCTAATTTGAACACAAGGGTAAACAGCGTTTTGCGCGCTTGCGCCGAAAGTATAAAAGGTTGGCGCTCACAGGGTAAGCTATGGCTATGTCTATTCCTGGCAGTGCTGAATAAGTGTGCCACATTTGGTTAAGATCGGTTAAGAAATGCGATGTCCACTGATGCCAGAAAAAAAAGAATAATAATAATAGGCAGAACGAATACAATAAGGTCTTCCCTTTGGTAAGACCATTATTATAAGAATTGAATGTTTGTGTTTTGATGATTCATTGGCGTGTTAAATTCTTGCCCGGTCGGACGCGCTTCACCCAAAATGTGCTCGGTCAAGGGTTTTACACGCCAATGAAACATCAAAATACAAACATTCAATTTTTAAGTAATCAGATAATCACAGAATCAAAAATAGGGCATGTAATGGGACATTAAATGATACCCCGCCACGTTATAATATCAAAAGTTCATAAAATTTGATTTCAAAGTGGCCTATCTCGAAAACTGTTTTCAGATCAAGCTGGAAATTGATCTTGACCTGTATTTTATTGTACATAATAGCTGTACAAAATATCATTTGAATCCCACGACCTGTTTTCAAGTTAATGGACGGAAACTCAAAATTTCACGAAATTTGATTTTTCAAAGAGGCCTATCTCCAAAACTATTTTTTGGATCATGCTGGAAATCAAACTTGACCTGTATTTTATTGTACTTAACGGCTGTGCAAAATTTCATTCAAATCCTTTGACACGTTTTCAAGTTATTAGTCGGAAACTCAAAATTTCATAAAATTTGATTTTTTAAAATGGCGTATCTCGAAAACTAATTTTTGGATCATGCTGGAAATCGAACTTGACCTGTATTTTAATGTACTTAATAGCTGTGCAAAATATCATTCAAATCCTTTGACGCGTTTTCAAGTTATTGGTCGGAAACCTTCGGGGGACGGACAGACGGACGGACGGACACCGAAAAAAACTGAGGGTATAACATAATACCCTGCCACTTCGTGTGGCGGGGTATAAAAACATACGCTCTGAAACTTTGTTGCATGGGGGTAATGAGACCTTGACAAGAAATTTATGAGCTTGTGAAAGGAATTATGGCTAGAGATTGAAGATTATAGCCAATACCCTATATTGAACAAGTGTGCAGAGTTTGGTTGAATCGGGCGAGTAGTTCAGGACAAGTTAACGTTTTTACAGCTTAAAACGTGACGGACACAGACCATTACTAATTACCTCCGTTTAGTTGCGGCGGGGACAAAAACATTGCATAGTGACCACGACCAATCAATTAAGACTTTCTACATAGAAGAAAGAAAGAGAAAAGAAATAAACAACAGTAAGTTTAATTATTTATAACGGAAAACTTCATATTTGCTTTTTTATTTAAATAATATCAGTTGCAATGGGGATCATTGTTGAAAATTATCTCCAAAAATTAGAGATGGCGAAGCTGTAGATCAGGTCCAGTATGTGTGTAGATAAAATACGACATCATGCAATAATCTTATAGCCAGATGTTCATTTAAATGATACACTTATAAATTAATAAAGGTAATTAGCCGAGTTGCAACCAAGTTGAACTTGGCTTTTGTGATGATGATGATGGCGGGCGGCTGGGTGTGTGGGCGGGCGTCAACAACTGGTTTCCAGACCATAACTCAAAAAGTATTTAACTGATTTTAATGAAACTTTAGAACATTGTTACATACCATAAGATGAGGAACCCTATTGATTTTGGGGTAAATCCGTTCAAGGTCAAGGTCACAGCGACAGAAAAACATTTGAAATTTACTTAAAAAAGCAGTTTCTGGTCAATTACTCAAAAAGTTGTCAACAGATTTTAATGAAACTTTATTATGTTGTTACCAATTACAAGAAGAGAAACCCTAATGATTTTGGGGTAATTTCGTTCAAGGGTCAAGGGCAGAGCGGCAGAAAAACATGGTTTTAAGACAATTACTCAAAAAGTTCTCAATCGATTTTATTAAAGTTTTGGCATAATGTTGCAAACTACATTGTATATGGGCGGTTAAATTCACAAAATTTTCCATGCGAGATTGGAAGTGGTTACTACTTATGGACACGCACAAGGAAAGTTACGGTTAATAAAATACGGAAACTCGGCTTTTGCACCCATGTGCATATTGATTTTTTCTGAAATAAAAATGACAACAAAGTTCCAGACAATAAATTTTGTTACGCCTGACGTGCGTTTTATCTATTCAAAACTCGTCAGAGGCGCTCTTCCAAACATATTAAAAATGCTTAACACTATGTGTATGAAGAGCAAGCATAGAACAATAAACCAAAAAATACCAAACTGGGGAACCAAATTATTATTAAGATGATCATCCTATGTCTGGGGTAGGACGTACCTTAGGGTTTAGACAATTTTGAAATTTAAACGGATAAACGGCATTGCAGGACCTAAACATAGAAGAGTATGTAAGTCCCCTCTGACATGTGATTGCTATGCTTCTCCCTTTGTCTATGGTCCATCTGGTCATGTCATTACGGGTGACCTAAAGATAATTGAAAATGATTTATTACGTAATGTGGTTTCCCATGGACCTAAATTCAGGGAACCTCAACGTATAAATTGGAATCACAACTTTAAGATCACCATGGACGCTGTGGAGGACTATGCTAGATCCTGGATAAAGAAGGAAAAGGGCCAAGAACCAGAGCTTGAATCCCTGTCGGACTGGGTAAGGACTATCCTATCTCTTGCACGAAGCCGAATAGACAAACTTCGCAAATGTGTGAACCCCCGGCCTTCTTCTGTATTTAGAGATCGTGAAGCTCTCAATTGTCTCTCTTCCTTACATGACAGGTATGTACTAACCCGCATAGGTGAAAAATGTATCACACTGCTTAGTTGCAGTGTGATGCATTGAGTGGTTTTGGCATAGTAAAGGGTTACCACTCAAACTAATGTTTGTTAAGCATGTGTGTTGAAAAAAGGGGGGGGTAGAGTAAGTTGACACGTTTAACTTATTTAATGTACACTTTTTAATGATATAAATTACTTTAATTAAATATCCATTCTAACTCGACAACTACATGCTTAACAACTGATTTATATTGACATTATGTAGTAAATTGTTCTTTCCACTTGTAATTTTAACTTAGTCAGTGATATGTTGACCATTTATGCATTTAAGTGCAATATACTTGTATGATAGTTTCATTGGGAATAAAATAAAGAAACACTGTGGCAATATATCCTTTAAACATCAGATTTGTTTAATATCTTAAAAAATGTAGCTGTTAATTTTATGTAAAAAGATTCAAGGACCGTTATAATTGTGTATCTTTTTATGTATCAATTCATGTACCACATTGTACCTGTTTAAATATATGTATCTATCAAGATAAAGAAATCACTGTCAGATTTGCAAAATTTTACTCATTAATTTCAGTGATTGTTTTCAAGGACTTTGTTGGAAAATACATGAGTATCAATTGTATCATGTTTAAATATGATGCACTTATGGTACAATGTATTATATAAATAATATAAAACATAGAGAACAGGGTAGTTCTACTAGAACATATTTATGCAATATATATACCAGTTTAATACCCTGATAGTAGTGACCAAATAAACCATAGTGCTCTGAATCAATCCCAATACAAGTCCTTGCAACAGTTACTTAAATGCTGTACTTTGCAGATTTGAAATGTGTGAACTGTTCTTCTTTAACATATTTAGATACATGTATACAACACAATATCTTAAAATAACATTTTCTGTATAATGCTTTGAAGATATCAGGATTACATTTAACATATTGAACATTGCTGAATTAGTTAAGGATGCTGGGTGTTGTGTCCAATTATATACAAAATTTAGTGACGATGGAATAATTAAACCTTTGACTACATTCTAATAACAAAATTAACTTACTCCACAAATTTTTAATATAAACAATGTATTACTAAATATCTGTTGGACATTAATGTTAGAATTATTGTATGGACAACCAAATGAACTTATTCTACTAAATATTGTTGATGGAATATTAATATGGACCTATTCTACTAAAAATTATCAATGGAACATTAATATGTGAGTGAGTGAGTGAGTTGGTGTTTTACGCCCGTGCAACGCTATATAGGTTATTTACAGGCGATGAACATGAAAAGGATGATAAAATGAACATGAAATGATGATGATAAATGAAATATGGAGATGGGGTGGGAAACAAAGGACCGGTAAATTTTGAAGAACCACAGGAAAAGGGGAGAGGTGGGTAGGGGCGGAAAATTTAGCCTATGTGGTGCACTACTTGGCGGTCCACAAAGGGGTCTTTTACGTGCATGGAGCGTGGCACTCTCCACACACGTTGGCCCACTATGGTCGGCGGTCAGGGTTTCCGTATTATAGACCTGACAACCCCCGCGGACGAGGACTACCCTATTCAGCCACCTAGGGTACACACTTGGTCGCTCTGTGGGCTGAGCACTGACCCGACGTCAGAATCCCAAGACCCTTAGTCGCCTCTTACGACAAGCTAGGCTCTGCTGCGGGCCTATTCGCCACCCGGGCCCCCCACGGGACGAACATTAATATGAACTTATTTCATTAAATATTGTAGATGGAACATTAATGACTTATTCTACTAAATATTGATCATGGAACTTTTATATGGACTTCTATTCTGGCAATAATATTGTCTTTAAATGTCATTTATATTTGTACATAAGAATGAATTATGTTTACATTTGTATCATTATTTTCTTATTAAAATAATGTACAATCAAAATGCAAGTGGAAAGAAAATGTTATTTATTCTGATTACTTGAGTATGTATGAACAAAAAATACCTTCATGTATTTTAAACACATTTTATTGTAAAATTCAAATTAGAATAAAATTGTTTGTGAATTTCACCATTCTTCTTACTTAAGTTGTTGCATAGCCTAGGTCTTCTTATATTATTCGGCTAGTTCTATACTAACCAATATTCAATAATTTTGCATGTACATAATCAATTTGCAAATATGTTTTTGATTGGAACACAAAATAGTTTAAAATGATTACAATAAATCTTAGATGATTATTATATAAATCTTCAAACAAGTTACAGCAGAAAAGCAAAGAAAATTTTGTTCTGGGTTGATATCACTGTTAACAAAAAAAAGGTTAAATTCAAACACATACACACAAAAAAAAGTAAAGCAAGGAGGTACCAATAAAAACACTTCAAAGTCAAAAGTCAAAAAGGTAAACCTTGTAAGCAAAAGTCGAAATGAGAATAAACTCAGTTGCTCCAGAAGAATAGAAGAATACACAGTTCCCCTTAAAGGTGGGAGAAATATTTTTGCTTAAAGAATGAAAACTGTTGCTGCTGAGAAAGAGATAACCTGTTGCTTGCTTAAACATTCAGTTCATTTAGCTTAACACGAAAGTCTTTATAATAGGGTCAGCGAGACCAGGTGGGCGATTTAGGCTTCTGGGAGCCTCTTGTTTATAAACAATGACCATGCCAAATTATTATTAGGGTCTTGTTCACATAAAGAAGCTCCTTGCTCGGAAGTAGCAGTTTTTTTCTGAAACGTGAGATAAACACTCCTCAGTTTCATTCCTCCCAACATCTTAAATATTGTTATCATAAGAGTTAAACATTGAAACTCTTTCTGACTCATCGTCTGAAATATCTTCAAATTGAGAAAAAAAGCTACGCCGAGCGCAGCATGATACGACCGCAACAAGTTTAACCCTGTACATTGGAGGCCTAATATGGATAGTTAATTGCTTTGGTCACATGAAGCCCATGATGGACTTACAAAGCTTTTTGACACATGCATCCTGTGGTGGATTTAAAAATGCATTTTTGACACATTTATATTTACATCAACATCTAATACAAGAAGCCTTATTAAAATACATGTAATAACTACAACTTAATTTTAAGTATAAAACAATTTGCCTTGACAAACTTTTAAAATTGGTGTTTTTGGCCCCTTTGACCCCTAATTTCTTGAAAACGGTAAGAGATATTGCAAATCTGATTGAAAAACGCAGCCAGGGATTTTCACAAGGATTCCAATGACAAAAGGATTTTGAAAATCGGACCAAAAATAAATAAGTTGATTTTATTGGTGTGGCCTGTCTTTAGCCCCCTGTAGCAATGTAATGGTAAAATAAATGTCAAAATAATTGACACATTTAGCAGACGGAATTTTATGAGCACTTCAACAAAAAAAGAATTTTCAAAATTGAATGAATAATAAACATTCTACAACAGTTTTATCAATACACCTGTTTTAGCCCCTTTGGCCCTTTGTTTCTAAAACAGTAGGGGCCACAAACCCCAAATACAAAACCAACATTCCTTTAGTGGATATAATCATCATATTTAAACTTCATAACAATTGGCTGGCCCACTACAACTTAATATTAGTAAAAAACTATTTGCCTGGACAAACTTATGGCGTTTTTGGCCCCTTTGACCCATAATTTCTCGAAAACAGTATGAGATATTGCAAATCTGATTGAAAAACGCAGGCAGGGATTTTTACAAGGATTCCAATGAAAAAAAGTTTTTGAAAATCGGACCACAAATAAAAAAGTCGATTTTTTGGGTGTGGCCCCTTTTTGACCCCTTATAGCAATGTAACGGTACAAGATACGTCAAAGGTGTTGTTACATTTTGTTGACAGAATTTATTGAGGAGTACAATAAAAAAAGAATGATCAAAATCGGATGAAAAATAAACATTCTACAGACGTTTTGTCAATACATCCGTTTTAGCCCCTTTTGGCCCTTTTTTCTAAAACGGTAGGGGCCAGAAACCCCAAATGCAATACCAACCTTCCTTTAGTGGTTATAAACATCATATCAAAATTTTATAGCAATTGGTTAACTACAACTAAAGTTATAGCACGGAAACCAAAGTGTCTACAGACGACGACAACGACGACGACAACAACGACGACGACGACGACAACGACATCGCCATAACATAATACGATCGCAAAAATTTGCGGTCGTATAAAAAGTAGCAGTCTACTATAATGTCGACCAGTTACACCAGAAGTGCTAGGCACATTATTGTCTGAAGGAACATTAAATGTGCAAGTTGGAGCATTGTTAATACTTGGTGTGTTTTGAGAAGGAGTAACTGTAACTCATACGATCACTAAAAAAATTCTTTCTTCGTAATCAGCCACTAGTAGAAAAGTTCAAAATTGAGTTAAAAGATATGATAGTTAATTGTTTTAATTAGTGTTTGACTGGTGTGCTGTACTGAGATGATCACCTCAATATCCCTATTGTGTCTCACAACTATGTTGTGTTCTATGGTCATTACCGGATCCTAAGATCGCAATGGAAGAGGGAGGTTTGGCGCCATAAAACCTGGTTTAACCCACCATTTCGTTTGAAATGCCTGTACCAAGTCAGGACCATTGCGATCCACCAGTTCTCCGGTATGACTGATTCGTTTTTATCATTTTCTCTGGACTATGAGATTGATCATTCAAGTTCGATCGTTTTGTTAATACCTTTATTCGACCCCTTGAATGGTACTTAATATGTTTCGATCTGAAGTTATTATTCCCCAGTTCTTCACAAAAAACTTCAGTCTTCCCGCTATCGGGAGATCCAAATTTACGCCTATTGGAAACGGTAGTTTCAATATGTTATGTAGTACCTGACCGTTCCTTTTTAGAACCTCTGGTTCTAACTTTATTACAATGTTTATTTCTGTAGAACAAAGACTTAAAAGAGAAGGATACGTACCTTGCTCCTCGGTTATTCTTGTGTCTCCGTCCATTGTTGCCACCTTTTTCTCGACCACCTCCAACTCCACCATATTCATTTCTGTATCCCGTAGTATGGGTCGTGGCGTTCTGAATTGAAGGTTTGTAACGAAAGGGCTGAGATCCATAACTGTTTTTGTGCTTCTTATTGCCTGACCATTGGTTATATTTGTCAGTATTCACCATAGAAACATTATGTGTCTTTTTTCGTCCGCCTCCTAAGGCTTGGGCAATCTCTACAGCTTCCTTGTTGTTTTTACTAAACTCCTTAAGATCATCTTTAAATTCCTTCCCGAATAAAAGTGTATCATATTTTTTAGAAAGTTTCCGCCTTATCACTCAAGACCTCCTTAGCCCTTTGATCATCACTATTAACCGTCTTAAGAATCGAGAGCCTCCTTTCATAGTTCACGGTGACATTGGTCTGTCCCACTAAACAAATAGTCTTTCTGGTATTGGCCTGGGAGTACTGGGAAGGGGGGCAGTAGAATGCATGTGTTTACAAGGGGAAGTGCTGTCCATTTTTTTGTGTGGTTTTTTTGGGTGGAGGGGGGGTGTTTGGAAGGGATGTCATGATTTTATGCATATCTGACACAATACATGTATAAGGATACTAATACAGAGAAGTGCTTCTACATCATCGGTGAATTTTACTATTGATATACCACTGCAAGGGTGTAAGCGTTGTCAGGGTTTGGATTATGTCTTTTCGGTGTGCATTCCATATTCTTTCTTTTAAATTTTTTACATGTAATAGCAGTTTGTACATGGGTGTGTATATTTTAATATATTTTTGCTGCAAAGTTACAAATAAATCCAATATTTCTTTGTCAGATTTAAAAATTAGAAATTTGTTCACATCTGTCTGACATCAAAGGTTTTTGTCCTGGCATTAATTTTGTTTTAATTCAAGATGCCTAATAGTGTCATAAATACTCTTTTTGTCACACATTGTCAGAATAACTATTTAATATATGATAAAATTTGTCTGCCTATGCAGTGGATTTTACTATCTTATTATTAAAATTTCAGCCAAAGATACTCTATTCAACAAAGTATGTGAACTTTTAGATGACTGCCAAGCCAGATTTCCTACCACATTTTCTAATGATGAGGTGAAGCGTTATACTTTGGTTATGACTGAAGCCCTATGGTATCTGAATGGACAGTACTTCAAAGGTATTTGAATGCCGGTACATTTATTCATTAAATCCCACTTCAGAGAAGAGGGGTATATTTGTAAACCATTGACTGTCTGTCTGTAAAATGTTGAGTCTCGATTTTCTAAGCAACTGCTTGACATAATTTTGAATATACATGTAGCTTTATCCTTAGTATAGTGCCAGAGAGAATGATTTGAATTTAGGTGTGTTTAATATTGATCACTGCAGTTAAATGTTATTAAAAAATGCCTTTAATACCAAGTTTGACAAGACCATCGCTGCCAGTTCAAAGTCTTGGTACTCTGGCACTCTTTGATTTTTTATATTTTTCTCTTCCCTCAAAGTTTGAGATGGATCATGCCTATGTTTTGTCCTGGCATTGTGTAATTGTTGTTCCCTTTTAGAATTGCACACAAAGCATGAAACGTTTATTTGTAAGGCAATGTACATGTATTAACACTGACATTACTAAGATACATACATGTACATCATAGTTGGTGTCAGAATGTATGCACATACATATTTTTATATTTTTGTTCTGTTTGTAGGGTTGCAAAAACTCAGTTCTTGTTGGACAAAATGTGAGATTTTCAGTTGATTGTACCGACTGTTTGAAACCAAGGTGTATTTACGCAAAAGTCAAGCTCACCCCCAGAGAGACAAGGAGTCTTAGAATGCTCATCAACAGCTATGATTATTGCTGTGGCGCTGTTATTACAACTGATGGTATAGAATTGTAATCTTTATAAAAATCTCCTTAATACTACCATGGTGTCCTCTGGATGCTAGAGACATCGGAACATACATGTAATGTACAGGATTTGACTTGGGTTGTGTGTTTTGACTCATCGGTGGAGTTGTTGTCTCCTTGACATATTCCCCATTTCCATTCTCCTAGGAATGTTGTTTTATGTTAAGATACTAAGACAAGACATAATAAATAATAATTTAATAAATACATAATAAATAACAATTTCATATATTAATTGATACATTTATAGTCATTTTTGACGTCACAACTTTGAAGCACCCAGTGAGTAATCTAAATATTGTCAAAACTGTCACATGCTTTAACCTTCCTGTCAGAATATTTCAATTTCTTGATAACTTGCCTGTAGAAATCCATGTATTAAAATAGTTTATATTAAGTTTTAAAATAAATCATACACACATATATTTTCATACTTAATAGTGACAGGAGATGGTCAAATATTCAAAATACTGTCAAAGTTTTATTAAGATATTTGTTTTTCTTTTGACAGGTCACATTCTGCAAGGAAAAGTGTTTGTAAAACTCCAAATAACCTGTCAAACACCTATAGAATTCGCATACTATTCATCTGGTATTGGCAAAGCTGACATATGTTGTTATTGCAAAGCCCAGGGTGTGCAACAAGACAGAGAATTAAAAAAACATTTTAGAGTTGTTTTGCCAGTGTGTCAAACCTGTCTTAATAGCAATAAACCAATTCTGAAGAGGAATCCTATCAAAAAATGAACTCTTAAAAATAAATTTAATCAGTGTTCACTGTTGACATTTTAGTTATCTAGTGTGATATTAAAGTTATCTAGTCTGGACATACTGTCAGTATTATTAAAATACTTTTTGAAAGTTTTTCTGAAGTGTCATTTAATATTTAATTTAATTTTTAGATATTTATGTTTTGTCAGAATAGCAGATAGAACTTTGGTTCCCTTTGTCTTACTTAGCTGGATATTTTAATACATAAATGTATTACTCAAGTTTATATTGGTGCTATTTCTTGAAATACTAGTACATCCCATCCCATGATGGTACATTGTTTGACCCCCGCCACCTACAAATTTAAATGTTTATATAAGACTACTTCTCACCTTTGAAAAATAAACCAACCACCCATGTAAATATAATAAAATAGCCTTCCTAGGGTTCACAAAGTCTTTTCTGGAATAGCCCTTAAAAATTTCCTTCATCTGACCAAAAAAAAAAAGAATTTCCCTACCTACCTACCCATACCCATGCCCCATGGGTCGGGTTTGGGCAAACAGAAATATTTTTAATTATGGCCTGGAGTGTACTACTTTATGAAATATTTATGTAAAATATTTGCTTATTGTTTATTTAAAAAAAACATATTTTAATATGTGCTGAAAATGTTGACTAAATTCCATATTCCCATGCAGAGACAGTGTATACAGAGATTTGAAGGTTCAGTAATTAGCAATATATTCAATGAAAACACGTCTAGGGACTTTTATTTGATAGTAAAAGGCTTTTTTGTTTCAAATTGTTGGTCATTAAAATTTAGATATTCAAAGAGAGGAATCTTTCCTGTAGGTGTAATCAAGTTTATTTTTTTTATATGTGCAATATTTTCTGAGATAATGGGGTTTGAAGTCGACAAACCATCAATGTTTAACAAAAATTTCAAAAATTCACTGTTATTTTGATAAATTTGGGTATGTTCAGTTTATTCAATAAAACTTTTTCTCGCCCAAAACCGCAGAACACGATTCGCTTTTGCGATTTGGTAAGCTGTAATTTGATTGGCTAGTGAGAAAGGACGTCCTGAGATGACCCTTGGGGCAGATATGTTAGATCCACCGAGCCGACAATAGAAAAAAGGGGGAGGCGGGAGATCTTATTTAATTAGATTGCTTATAAACATATACAAACCATGAAAATTATAAAAATACGAAAGAAAACAATAACCAACCTTGTAAAATCTTACAAAGGCTTAATGTGTGTTGATCCTCAATCTAATATCTGACTGGTAATAAACAAATCTACATCATCAGACCTGAAGTACAAATATTTACAATCATAAACATTTTACTTCTGAATATTGCAGTACTGCTTTTTCAAAATTAAGAGATATAGAACTTTTTAATTTTATAGAAATTCACTGAAATTTACAATGAAGTTTAAACCTGTTTATGTCCATTCATTCATTCAATTAAAATAATGAACCATTTAATATTATTTATCCTATTATTTACATTTATATATAATTTATCAGTTTTATATAAATTTATCACATTTAAGTCATCTTGACTGTAAAACTGATTTTTAAATGGTTTAATCTGAAATTTATGTTGATTTACACTCACAATCAATCATTCAAACAGACCCTCTCATAAATCTATCAGTCTCAGATTTATTCAAGTAAAGAACTCTCAGAAACTCTCTCAATCTAGGGCATTATAGGGCAATACTATTAAATACTAAAATGAAGCAAACATACCTTCACCAGGAATAGAGAAAGTATCCAGAAATAAAGAGTATTGAAATGAACATCTAATGGCTACCACAATAGAATAAAGAATGACCTAGAAATAGATTCCCGCCGAAAAGTGAAGTAAGTCATGTGACAGAAATCATGTGACCAGAAGAAACTTGAGGCTGTGGAACAAAACTAAAATATAAAATATCATATAAATACAACACATACAAATAAAACACAATACAGAATCTGACTATACCGCACTTTCACGAAAGATTTGTGAAAGACAGACAGGCAAAGTCTATACTAAATGAAGTTTTATTTTATATTTTGTTTTTCATATGTTTTAATCTTATGATGCAATTTTTAAAACTTTCGGCTGACACTCCACATTTGACGTCACATTCATTTTCCAAAGCAACAATATAAACACAAAACATACTTTATAGAAAACTGGGCAATACACTAAATGATTGATGAAATCATACACAAAGCACTTTTATTGCTTCGGGTCCTTGTTTGACAGATTAAAAAAAAAACTTCAGTTACCAAAATAACAACACAGTCTTGCAGTCAATTATTCTTCAAGCTGCAGTAAAACACTTATAAAATACGTGAAACATTTATTAAGATATAGGAAGTGTTACTCCTAGTCCAAGTAAAGTTCCAAATCCACTAGTCCGAGATTGCTCTGACGTCCTCGGCATTTTTCCAAGCTGGAGCCGTGGGACGTCAGAGCTCCTTCCATATCAAAAACACGGTATTTAGCACAACAGTTTTGATGTGCACTTCCGAGACAGTCTGGGGGCTTATTGTAACAGATGGAAGCTGAACATTAATGTAAACAAAACAAAAATCTTGATTTTCAGTAAGGGAAAGATGAAGCCAAAAGTCAATTTTAGTGTTAATGGCCAAATCATAGAGACTGTTGAAAAATATAAATATTTAGGAATCTTGCTAAATTACAATGGCAATCTAAAACATGCTGCAAATCATTTATATAGCAAAGCCCTGAAGGCAATATTTAGTTTAAAACTTAATATTTTAGACTACAATTATTCAAATATCAAGTTAAAGTTAAAATTATTTGATGTACTCATCAAACCAATAACAACATATGGTTCAGAAATTTGGATTTCAGATTTCACCAATAAAGAGTTGGCAAAAGATAATTTACCATTTGAAAAAATTCATAACAGATTTTGCAAATATATCTTAGGAGTACATAAAAAAGCCTCAAATTTTGCATCGAGATGTGAACTGGGCAGACAATCTATTATAGATTTCATTAGATACTTATCTTTGAAATATTTTATAAGACTAGAACAGCTTCCATCTGATAGAATTTTAGCTGAAGCTTATAAACTAGATAGAGAACTTTTCAGAGAGGGGTCAAAGTCATGGTATTCATCTATTGATTATAGTTGTAAACAAAATAATTTAGACATAAATAACCTGGAAAGTAAAAATTTAAAAGAGAAAATTAGAGTTAACCGCATTGAAAATATAAAAAATCAACTTAAAAAGTTTTTCTTCAGTAAATTCTGACTCAAAACTAAATTTTTTCTCAGATTTTTCTATCCAAAACTATCTAGAATTTAACCTTCCAAAGTCTGTATATAAAAACTTAGCTAAATTAAGAATTAGTGCTCATCCACTTTTAATTGAAAAAGGCAGATACCATAGGCCAAAAATACCACGTAATGATAGAAAGTGTCAAAAATGCAATGTAATTGATGACGAACAACATTTTATACTATATTGTAAAAAAAATTTCAGATTTAAGAGAAGAACTTTTTAAAAACCTAAACATAGACCCCTCTCAACTACAAACAACTGAAAAGAAATCTCAAACTTTAAACAAAATTATGAACCCACCAAGTAAGATTGATCTAAAAAATATATGTACCTTTATTGAAAAGGCTTTTGAAATTTATGTTAACTAATTATAAACTGTTTAAACTATATATGTATGCTCTTTGTTGATGGCTCTGTTCAGATATTACTTCTAATGTTTTATGCATATTATATGTTATGTACTATTGTTTTAATATCTGTTCATTGTGTGGAAGATGTCAAATTTATTGATTTTCCAATAAAATATCTGTATCTGTAAATCAAGCAACTTTGTCATTAGTGTTGCAGATTTATTTTGGTCTCAAACGAAACATTTGGTTATTAAGAATAAAAATACAACATAGTTTAAAGAAAATATCTTGAATAAGTAAAATAATCGAAATTTGTACATTTTGCTGATCTTGAACTTGATGAAATTGATGAAGTTCAAGATCAGCTCTTAAATCTTTCTTATTTTACTGTATTACTTCAGACAGTTTCTAGAAGCTATACTTTAAAATATTATTTTTGTCTTGTTTTACATCTAGCAGTTACAGGGCTGTCAAGTTTCAGGCAATGGAATGAGTGAGGTGGTCTTACGGCCGGGGGTCTGGGGGCATTGAGCGCTCAATGCCCCCAGAAGCTCTGGGGTAAATGGTGCAAAATCCTGCATTCTGGCTCTCTCCTGAAGCAAAAATCTCATCTCCAAACATTGAATTTTTTGCACATTTTTTCCCAAAATGTTAAAATCTTAATTTCTCAAATCAGAAAAGAACTGTTTTCAACATCAATCCCCCAAAACAAAAGTTTGAAAAATGATTGGTCAAGGTTTTTTTGTCAGGACACAGGTAAAATGACATTTGATAATTAAAATATGAAGTATACATGTACATGGTACCCAGACTAGCATTCAATACAAACTTTTTTTTTCATAATACATTCATAATATAAACACACCCTATAGAATGTTAAGACATATTTAAAGTTACTGCTTCTTGTGCTCTTTGTTATAGTTCAAGGTTGCAGATTTTGACATTTTTAACAATTCATTAGTTGGTTCAAATTTGAAACAAGGTTCTGGAACTGCCATTTTTACAGTCAACAAGCTACTCAGAGTTTCATTCAGGTCCAAAGAATTTCTTGTATCAGTTTTGTTCAGCTTGATGAACGATAATACTCGCTCCTCATCAGCATTAGAACAAGCTTTGCAACCTTGGACAGTCTGCCAAATCTGAAACCTCCAGTCACTGGGTCTCTAATTAGAGCTAAATAACCCCATAATATTTCCATTCGAAGGTATTCCACAGAGTCATCTTCCACAGATTCCTGCAAAACTGCCTCAATCCAAATGTGTTGTGGAATATCTGTCTTTGACAAAGTTTGATAGTCAACAAATTCTTCAAAAAGTTTCTGCTGTTCAGAAACTGAATCCATCTGCAGTAGAGTGTTGTACCTGTAATATGAAATCTTTTGTATAAAACAAAATAAAACAAGATATTATAAAATTTATTGGTATTTATTGAATAATTCATAGCCACTATTTGTGCTTAAAGTGTTACATTATAAATATATTTGTTTGGATATAAACCTTATAAATAAAAATAATTCAAAGTAAACTTGCATGTTACATATAATGCATGTTGTTTATGCTCTCTTTAGTCTTGTCTTTAACATTTTGGTGGTATGTTGATAAAATTTGCAGCTTTTCGATTTCATTTCTTCATGTTCAGTGTTTGTAGGTGTCTGTTTTTATTGTGTTGCAAGTTTCATTGGACTTTGATTTAAGAATAATGGATACAACTTGGTTCTGTAATAAACGATCATAAACAAGTGCAGCAGCAAATTTCAACTCTGTAGTTTGGGGGACCAATATAGATAGTCTATAAATTAAAAATACCTCTCACAAAAATACAAGACTTGGTTTAAGTTGCTTTCACATCGCCGATTGAAATCTACAAACTGGGCATTCTCTAAGACTTCATCATTGAAAGGCAAATGGTCTACAGCATACTTAATACCAACTTCATAGAATTTTCTGACCCCTCTGTACAATTTGACTTTATCTGCTGGTGCTACATCGCCTTCATTCAACATTTTGTTTAACTTGGATTTATTTATCCGGCCCACAGTCAAACCCTCATCTATAAAGTAGAAAATAAATTGACATTTAATTTTTCTGCATATAATTTAGACATGAAAGATGAGTGTTTAATAATTTATAAGTTGATGAATGCATGTAACATGGTAAAAATATACATTTTCTGTATAACTGAACATGACTGTCACATGTTTCTTTGCATTTTTCGATTGTACGTACTTCTTGTATACCTTCATTAAGGTCTTTCATTCAAAGGGAAGACCTTATTGTATTTCTTATGATTATTAAGGTCTTTCCCTTCCACAGAAGGAAATACCTTACTGTATTTCTTCTGATTATTATTGTTCTTCTTTTCTGCCATCATTTGACGAAAAGTGTCGCGACATATCTTTTCGATACTTGGTACCATTATTTGGTCATACGAATACTTGCCTAAACCGTCCCGTGCGGGGCCCGGGTGGCGAATAGGCCCGCAGCAGAGCCTAGCTTGTCGTAAGAGGCGACTAAGGGTCTTGGGATTCTGACGTCGGGTCAGTGCTCAGCCCACAGAGCGACCAAGTGTGTACCCTAGGTGGCTGAATAGGGTAGCCCTCGTCCGCGGGGGTTGTCAGGTCAATAATACGGAAACCCTGACCGCCGACCATAGTGGGCCAACGTGTGTGAAGAGTGCCACGCTTCATGCACGTAAAAGACCCCTTTGTGGACCGCCCAGTAGTGCACCACATAGGCTAAATTTTCCGCCCCTACCCACCTCTCCCCTTTTCCCGTGGTTCTTCAAAATTTACCGGTCCTTTGTGTCCCATCCCATCCCCATATTTCATTTATCATCATCATTTCATGTTCATTTCATCATCCTTTTCATGTTCATCGCCTGTAAATAACCTATATAGCGTTGCACGGGCGTAAAACACCAACTCACTCACTCACTTGCCTAAACCCATGCTTTGAAACCGATCTATTTTTAGTAACGGAGTTATCTGCCCTAGACCGGAAAACCTTGTTTGCAAATTAACTCAAGAACCATGACCCTTATCAAAAATCTGAAGTGAGGAAAATGTTGCTTGACTCCTTGTCATGATTCGTCACCCCAAAAAAAAAATTTCGACTAACTTCCTGGTTACGCGTTTTTGACTCGAAAAGTGTCGCGACTCGTCAATTTTTTTTTCTTCGAAACGGTTAGTCCTAGAGACTTGGGACCTTCACCAATCATCCTAAAGAGCATATGTTACATCTAAAAATGTCAAGGTCAAAGGTCAAATCTCAAGGTCAGAGGTCATGGTACACCTTGTTTGCAGTATAGCTCAAAAACCATACAAAATTGAAGCAGACATGTAATGGGAAAAATACTCGTCTCATTTAGACCTTTATTTGATATAAAGGGTCGAACACTGTACGACAGATCGTTCCAAGTTATGGCCCTTAACGCGTTTCGGCTTATCCGTTTTTGGCTTATAACTTTTAAACCGTCAGAGATAATATAGTAAACATATGGGTTTTTTGTGACCGTCATTATATGTCCTTCAATTTAAGTCCAAAGTCGAATGGTTACGGGCAGCCATTTTCAAAATGGCTGACACCGTAAACAGTTTTTATGAAATAACACTTAAACCGTACAAAATTGAAGCGGACAATACATGGGAAAAATGTTTGCCATGTCGAAATCTACCAAAAGTGTTTCAGGTGCGAAAGCGTAAAACTTGTCGTTTTTGAGTTATGGCCCTTGATTCTTATTTTTAAAATGATTTTTTGTTTATAACTTTTAAACCATAAAAGATAATGAATAAAACATAGTGTTCATTTGAAAGAGGATTATATTACCTACAATTTGAACCCAAACAGTACATGATTCGGTTGAACGGTTCCAAAATGGCGCCCAAAACAAGTTTCGCGAAACACGTTTTTTGCCCATAACTTGAAAACCATAACAGATAGTATAGTAAACATGTATACTCAAATGAATCAGTATATGAAGAGCTACAATTTGGGTCCAAGGTCAAAGGTCATAGGTCAAGGTCATTCCCTAGCAACAAGGTTACATTAATGAAAAGTCCATAGCAACCATATATATTCTAAACCAAAACTACTTTTTGAGTAAAGGGTTAATTTTTTTCAACCGGAAGTAACCCCAAGTCCATAGCAACCGTCATAAAAGTCCTTAGCAACCATACTTTTTCTGACTCTAGGTCCCCTGCTCTTCATTCTGGAGCGTATATCACAATAATTGGCAACATCTTGTCATAAACAAAGTGACTCAAATGTCTTTAGTACTTGTATAAAACACCATAACAAAAACATAAGACAGGGAAAGACCTCACATTTGTTCTCTGAACAAATGACTTTTTAATTATTATTATTATTCTTTTTCTTCCGTCCGCTGTGAAAAAACGACTTGACCAAACATGATGAAACTTGGCACATCTATTCAGCTCTGCCAGGAATAGACTTGGCTTAGGCAATGACAAAAATCTATTTTTAGTAACAGAGTTATCTCCCGAAATGCTGTTTACCCTTGTTAGCAGATCTCCTCCTAGATAGTAACAGATACAAAAAATATAAACTGTGGAAACTGTTCTCTGACTCCTGCCGATGTGTCATCACGAAAATTTTTTTTTATATTTTACTTCCTGGTTGCGCGCGTATGGCGCAAAGTTGGCGCAAAATGTCAATGTTGTCCGATTTTGATGAAATTTGGTTTCCAGGTAGATTTGAGGGTCCTGATTACGAATCTATGGTCAATTTTTTTTGCGTTTACCATTGCCAAAATGGCGGCCGTCAAACGGTTTTTTACTTCCAACTCGAAAACCGTTAGAGATAGTATAGACAATATATGTACAAAAAAATGATCGTCTTGAAAAGACCTACATTTTGAGTCCATAAAGTGTATGATTCGGTTGAGCGGTTACGAAATGGCGGCCGAAACAAGTTTCGCGAAACACGTTTTTTGCCCATAACTTCAAAACCATAACAGATAGTATAGTAAACATGTAAACTTAAATGAATCAGTATGCAAAGAACTACAATTTGAGTTCAAGGTCAAAGGTCATGGGTCAAGGTCATTCCCTAGCAACAAGGTAACATTAATGAAAAGTCCATAGCAACCATTTGTATTCTTGACCAACATTACCTATTGAGTTTAGAAGAAAGTTTTTATAACCGTAAGTGACCTTTTGTCCATAACAACCAATAAAATGTCCTTAACAACCATCCTTTTTCTGACACTAGGCCCCTTGATTTTTATTCTGGAACCTATTTGATAACTATTGGTAACCTCATATCGAAAACGAAATGACTCATTTATCTAAAGTTCTTGTATTGGAAACCATAATGCTAACATGCTAAAGCGACAGAGAGACAAGAGACAGGGAAAGACCTCTCATTTGTTCTCTGAACAAATGGCATTTTAATTACAATTATTTTTTTTCCTAATATGCTCCAGTTTGGAAATCGCACAACAAAAGCAACTATAACTAATTTATTGAGAATGTTAAAAGGAAAGGTTTAAAATGTAGTCTCTCCCATATGCACATGCAGCTATTGTCAGAGAAAAACTTGATTATTTCACATTTTTTAATGATAAAAAAAAGATATGTTTTTTCCAGAAAATTTATTTGGAATTTCATATGAATCAAGAAACGCCGATCAGTTTAAATAAAATAAACATGAACGTGTCTTTCTCCAATGAAACAATCCTTGCAAGAAGAGGGGAAAACTTTGTTTAGCTAACAGAAAGATATTTTGTCTACCTTCCAACTGAATTTCACGGTTACTGAAATCATTGTTTAAGAGGTCAGTACACCTTTCAACTGCCTGGAACTCTGGTTGGACCAATTTTGCCTTCATGAACTTTAAGAATTTGAAAATCTGAAACAAAATATTATAAATCATCTATTTCAACTATTATACATATATATAAATACAAATGACAACAAAGTTCCAGACAATAAATTTTGCTAAACTATAGGATGTGGAATAGGTATACATGACACAGCCACCACAAAGCGGCAATTAAAAAACTGACACGGAGAACAGCCAGCATATATATTTTCAGTATATTATTAAATATATTTATTTTCTAGTATGCATATTCAATGTTTATAACTTTGCCATCTGACCAATTATACAACGTTAAATGAAAAGTGACAGCTAAGCTCGTAGGTGACTTATAAAATAATTTCCCTGCAGACGAATTCTCTGTTTAAAAGTAACTGATAACATCCTAGCTAGAAAATAAATCAGTAATCCACTTCATGTTTATGTAAATCGTCGGGCAAGCCCTCCTTTTACATAAACATGAAGTGGATTACTATTACTTACATGTATAAAAGGAACTGAAAAGCTATATATTTTATTTTTTTAATAACGTAGGTATGCAGACATGCTGCAAGATGAAAAAAGACTTTATCTAAATGTGTATTTTTTCAATTGTTTAAATCAGCATGACTGCTTTCCACTGCTTGGTTTGTCATTTTCTATTGACATTTGAGATTGACCATTCAAGTTCGGTAATTTTGTTATTACCATTATTTGTTTACATGTATATCAGTAAATTTATGATTTTCAGATTTTTCTGCCCTAAAAAAAAATAAAAGAACTACATTTTAACAGATTTGCCTTTGCATTTTTGCTGTAATGCATTGCAGTTTTTTGGTATAAAACATGCTGAAGCAAATGAATATTGATATACTAGTATACCTGTGTGTACATGATGTGGATGGAAGGAATTCCTCTCTGTAGCAGCAAGTTCAAATTTGTAAACATTTGAATGGCGCCTTGCAGAAAATAAAGAAAAACTTCAGTCATCGGGTCTTGAAAGTAAGATTTAAGTCTTTTGAATCTTGGTGCCGAGTCCTCTGAAATTAGAAAAACATATTGATGTACACTGTATATTAATATTTACTAGTCATGCTATTGATACATTGAACTGACAAGACTTGTATATATTGGAGCCTTAATACCAAATGCATTATAAAAGATTTTATTCAGACATTGCATTCACTGAAAAATTATTTTTGTGTTGAAGTGACTAAAGCAATGCATCACTATTTGTAACATAATCTGTGTATGTAAGCTGTAAATTGTCGCTTTTTAGTGGTAGTGTCATGTACACCTATTCCACATCCCATAGTTTTTTAACCTAACATATATAGTAAAAGTACCTTTCGAATTGAAGTAACTTTTCAAACCATCATACAGCATAAGATTTCTGTCTATGCAAGTTTGTAAGCTTAGCCATCTGGTAGATGCATGATTTATAGTTTGCTTATATTCTATGTCACAAAATGTACAGAATTCTGCAATAAAGAAATAAGCATCTTATATAAAAACATCGGTCATTATTTAATTACAACAATCTAAATAAAATCAGAATTTCATATTCCATTTTTTATCAGAAAAAAACTTACAACTAACAACTAATTTCTAAAAAAAAAATATGAAAAGCACTACTGTTTTCAATCATTACGAAAATTTTTGCCACAGTAAGTAAAATCTGATTTTCAGATGTCACTGAATATGGCGTAAAGAATAATATTTGCTTTCATACCTGCCAAACTTCCCTTACGGTTAGAACTCTTGTCGAACCAGTAAAAAACATCTACACACAGGTCTTCAACATCAAACCCAACCATCTACAAAGTAAATGATTAGTAATTTACAATTAAATGTTGCCTAACAAAGATGTTCATCACTATGGTACAGCAAAATGCCAAAGTCACAAGACTATGACTGCAAGTAAAACGTGTTCAACAGCTCTACAAATGAATCGTCCTTCAAAATATGATTGATCAAGCAAGAGCACTTGATGTTTATTAAAATAGACAAGACCAAAAAACTTTTAACAAGCCTTCTGGGACTTTTGTCGGGACCAAAATACAATTGTCTCTATATCTTTGTTCACTTTATACTTTATACCATATATTCACCATTTTATAACTCACTAGTGAAATCTGGCAAAAAAAATCAAATCATGTTAATGTAAAGTACCAACCTTTCCAAAAGAATCTGCAGCTTTTGATGCTGTGTTATGTATTATATGGCAGGGACATCCAAAAAAGTAAACTGCCTCATTCCTGTCTATTATTCTTGTCATCAAGGAGTTGCGAATCCCCAGGTTCACACTTGCATTATCAACTTAACAAATATTGTTTCAGCAGCACCGCACTTGGTCCCTGTTGTGGTGCACATATCAAGAAACTGGTGACGGATTTCATTTACATCAAAGATTTTAACTGTAATCGGATTCATCTTTTGTAATCCTGAAAAAACAGTAAAACTTCATAAAATTTATCTCATAATCTGTCCAAATTTTTTTTATACCCCCGCTTCGAAGAAGAGGGGGTATACTGGTTTACCACTGTCCATCCGTCCATCATTCTGTCCGTCCGTCATTCCGTCACACTTTTTTTTCGTAAGAGTTTTCTCAGCAACTACATATCGTAGCCTTTTGAAATTTTATATGCTGGTTCAGTATGTGATCCCATATCGTGGGATATAATTTCAGGTTTGTCGGACATCTACTTTCAGTTTACCGACTTGAAACATTTTTCAAAAAATTTAGGAACAGTGGGGGATCACTAGTGAGCCAGTGCTCACAGATTTTCTTGTTTAATTTCAAATATAAGGTGTTTTTTTTATTTCGAGGTCAGTTGGCATAGTTGTGTCGGTAACATCGGTTATTACAGTTCTACATTCTTTGTTTTTAAAAATCAGTGCAGATTCTTTTTTTTTAAAGTATTTTTGCCCTTCATTATCTTCGGCGAACACAACTTAAAGACTTCAAGAGTAAAAACATATGTCTTGTGTGACTAAATTTGTTCCTTTACAGCGGGAGATTTGGCGCAATAAAACCTGGTTCAACCCACCATTTCGTTTGAAATGCCTGTACCAAGTCAGGACCATTGCGATCCTCCATTTCTCCGGTATGACTGCTTGGATTTGTCTTTGTCTATAGACATTTGAGATGGACATTCCTGTTCGGTAGTTTTGTTATTACCTTTATTTACCTCGATATTTGAATACAAGCCGCGAAGGGCTAACATAAGTGTGACATTACCTGTGTCATTGGAACCATCAATTGACAGAGTGAAAGGATGCTGTTGCATTAAGTTAACCAACCCTTCTTGAAAATGGGATTTTAACGCCCCATTTATAATGCAGGTAGTCTTGGTTTTGGCAGAACTATATTTCTTTGCGATGTCCGAGTCTGTGAAGATTTCTTTTATCAGGGGACTAAGATTGTCAGCAAAGGCAAGAGGAATGTTATGTTTAGCCATGCATGTTGCTACTTTTACTTCTGCCCGACGTGCCTGAAATTATAATAAGCTAGATGGAAACAATATCCCCACACACCCCGCATGTTATATCCTTGTTGTTAGAATACTGATGAATGTTTATGATATGATAATTTTTATCTAAAATTTGACCCCTGACAGTGAGGCCTTGTAAGCCTTTGTTCTTAAACCATTTTGTTCATCTAGAGGCAGTACCTGATAATACTACATGAATATATGTAAGGCACGGACCATTTAAATATCGGGGGGGGGGGTTGGAAAAAAAATTTCCTGGCCCTAATTTTATGACCCATGTAAAAAAAAAGATTTTTTCCTGGCTTGAGGTTAAATCTAAGCCCCCCCCCCCTAAAAATCAAATGGTCCATGTCTAATAGAAAAAAGAAGAAAAATTCTGGTCACTGACCGATGCAAATTGATAGTAGTCAGTTCTTTACTTACACCATGACCACCATCAAAACATAATGAATAAGCTTTACTAACACCATGACCACCACCAAAATATTATGAATAAGAGAGTTTAGAAATTAAAATGCTACATGAATACACTATGGTGTGCTATTCCAGTAAAACTTTAATATTTTTGAATAAGGATTTTAGCAACTTTGTTTTACATAAAATATCTAAATAAAAATTTTGACAGAGAAATTAAATATAAAAATCACTATTTTTTATACTTCCAAATTTTTCTTGAATAAATTTTACTGAAATAGCCAAAAATACACTAGGATGTGCAGGACTAAGGAGTAAGAAATATATAAAAATATGAAAGCGACAAGGTGTATATTACCTGTACAGTAGAAATTGCTGCTGCAACCAAACATCATATGTTATGAAAAAAACTTATTTGAATGTCCCATTAATAAACATCAGATCATGCATATATTTAATAATAAAAAAATCAATTGAATCATTTTTAACAGTGAGTGAGTGAGTTGGTGTTTAACGCCCGTGCAACGCTATATAGGTTATTTACAGGCGATGAACATGAAAAGGATGATAAAATGAACATGAAATGATGATGATAAATGAAATATGGGGATGGGATGGGACACAAAGGACCGGTAAATTTTGAAGAACCACAGGAAAAGGGGAGAGGTGGGTAGGGGCGGAAAATTTAGGTAATGTGGTGCACTACTGGGCGGTCCACAAAGGGGTCTTTTACGTGCATGAAGTGTGGCACTCTTCACACACGTTGGCCCACTATGGTCGGCGGTCAGGGTTTCCGTATTATAGGCCTGACAACCCCCGCGGACGAGGGCCACCCTATTCAGCCACCTAGGGTACACACTTGGTCGCTCTGTGGGCTGAGCACTGACCCGACGTCAGAATCCCAAGACCCTTAGTCGCCTCTTACGACAAGCTAGGCTCTGCTGCGGGCCTATTCGCCACCCGGGCCCCGCACGGGACCATTTTTAACAGTATTTTTTTTTTCAGACAGATTTTTGATATGTCTCCCCTGTTTCCGCATAATAACTTGAGATATAAAAAGATCCTGGTGGCATGCACACCTACATATGGTGTACTTCCTACATACCAAGTTTTGTAAAATCCCTCAAGTATTTCCAGAAGAGTTGCGCTGACAAGATGAGAAATTGTGATTTTCAGCAATTTTCTAAGTTCAAAGGGCCATAACTCTCACAAAATTTGATGGTTAAAAATTCCTGGTAGTATGCACATCTAAATATGATGTCTATCCTACATATCAAGTTTCGTTGAAATCGGTTCAGTAGTTTTAGAGGAGTTGCGCTGACAAACGTTGTGACGGACAAAAACAATAGGTCTTCCCACCAAAGGCAAAGGAGTTGGAGACATACCACTAATGTTAACAGTATTGTATACTAGTTTTACCTGTGTTTCTAACGTAGTATAATGTGGCATTCGTTCTGTGAACTTAAAAAGAGACTGACTGCTCCTAAGGTCTTTTACTTTCTGCTGATGTCCCTGCCCATTCACATGACGAATGATATCAGTTTTACCCTGGTGGGAGCAATCATTTTCCACTCGACACACCGTACACCAACAATGGTGTTTTGTTGATCCCATTTTTATAAAAGGAAATTCTTTGCTCCAATCTTTGTTGAAATTTGTTTTGTACAACCCAGCACCTCTCTGTTTCTTTTTAGGGACTGAAAAAATGAATATAAAAAATCTATAGATACATGATAAAGATTTCCAAGTAATATCTGCCCCCTGGACACATTGTCACAGACATGAAGATTGTTTGCCTAAATGGGCTATTCCAGAAATAATCTGTACCCCCCCTATGGAAGATGCTGGAATTCCAGTCAAAATTTTGACTCAAAAACCCTATGGAAGAGCCTGGAATTCCAGACTTTCTTTGATTTTTTAAAAAATTTTGGTTTTGGTTGAACATATAGGTGGAATTCTAAACGTTTTTAAAAAAAATTGAAATTTTGACCATGGAAAAAAATTATTTTCATGGACATCTTCCATAGGGGGGGGTACAGAAAATTTCTGGAAAAGCCCAATGGCTTTGTCTTACTTACCTTGATCTTGCTCTTTATCTGATTTTCTCTTTTCTTTTTCTTTAGGTCCCGTGCGGGGCCCGGGTGGCGAATAGGCCCGCAGCAGAGCCTAGCTTGTCGTAAGAGGCGACTAAGGGTCTTGGGATTCTGACGTCGGGTCAGTGCTCAGCCCACAGAGCGACCAAGTGTGTACCCTAGGTGGCTGAATAGGGTAGCCCTCGTCCGCGGGGGTTGTCGGGTCTATAATACGGAAACCCTGACCGCCGACCATAGTGGGCCAACGTGTGTGGAGAATGCCACGCTTTATGCACGTAAAAGACCCCTTTGTGGACCGCCCAGTAGTGCACCACATAGGCTAAATTTTCCGCCCCTACCCACTTCTCCCCTTTTCCTGTGGTTCTTCAAAATTTACCGTCCCTGTGTTTCCCACCCCATCCCATATTTCATATATCATCATCATTTCATGTTCATTGTATCATCCTTTTCATGTTCATCGCCTGTAAATAACCTATATAGCGTTGCACGGGCGTAAAACACCAACTCACTCACTCACTCACTCTTTTTCTTTAGCTGGTATACCACTAGATTTAGCCCCAATATTGTCATCGTTTTCACAATTATCATGGTTTTCATAGTTCATACTGATGGGACGTAAGTAGATTATTGGTACAAAATGGTTTGGTTCATAAGGTTGATTTGGAGTGTTGTCCAATTGCCCATCTCGAGACCACAAAATCATTAACATTGCATTAGTGTCTAACTCAACAGAGAGAGGCCTAACACAGCCATTCATAAAGGGCCTTATTACTGAATTGCACTCTGGATAACAACACCATATCTTTGTTTTTATAACTGAGGATAATGCTAGAATGTCTAGAATTCCCGACCACCCCCGTGCGGGAACCGGGTGTGAAAAGAATAGTCCCGCAGCCGCCCGTAAAGCTTGTCGTAAAAAGCGACTAAACGGGTCAACATGTTTGCCGTGTGTTGCGACCTGTGTCGGGGGAGGACGGGATCCTGGTCCACGTATGTGGGCTTTGGCCCTTACTTCTCCTAGACAGGCGGTCAGATTCGGCTCGGTCTGATCAATCGGCTGGTCACGCCAAGCCCTGTAAAGCACCTTCTCGTTTATTTCAAACTCTCATTCCGTAATATATGAATTTATAACTTGATGTCAGTTATGCTTTACAGAAGGCGGTGGCTCATGGGTCAATCGTGTGGATGTTATTCTGGAGAGTTGTATCGCCGGGTAACCCCCGGCACGATGCTTGTCTCCCTAAAGGAATACTCTGTGCGAGTATGCTGTCCTTGTAACCCTGGTGCTTTCAACAGGAGAGCCGTTGTATAACAGCATCGCCCTTGTTGGCGCTCCATGGCGGGCGGGGAGCAAGGCAGTGAAACTCTCTTCTCTTATCATGGCTTCCCCAAAAAAACAAGCAACAAGTTCGAGTGAAAAGTATAAACGAAATATTTCATGTAGTGATAGTGATGATCAGGATGCACCAGCTTCTTCAAAACGTCAAAACACAACAAATGATAGTTGGCCAAAGTTTATTGTACTTTCAAGCAAAGATGCCACTCGTCCTTTGACAAAGGTTTCGCCCTTTGTCATTGCGAAAACAATTAAGGGTGTTACCGGAAGTGATGTTCCCAAAGTTACGAAACTCCGATCCGGTAACCTCCTAGTAGAGTGTGCCAAACAACAACAAGCAAAAAACATTTTGACAATTTCATCCATTTTAGAAGTACCAGTTTCCGCTGAAGCTCATCGATCGTTGAATCGTTCGCAGGGTATCGTTCGAGATAGAGACCGAAACCTTGCTGATTTATCAGAGCAAGAAATATGCTCTGAACTTTCATCACAAGGTGTCTCACACGTAAAAAGGTTTACAAAAAAGGAAGACAACAAAATTATTAAATTAAATACATACCTTATTACATTTAATTCCGCAGCTCGACCAAGTCACATTAATCTGGGTCTTTTCAGAGTGTCCGTAGACATATTTATTCCAAATCCTCTCCGTTGTTTTAAATGCCAACGTTTTGGCCACGGGAAGGCCACCTGCAACGGGAAGGAAAAATGTGTAAAGTGCGCTGAGGAAGGCCACTCGGATTTCAACTGTACGAAAAATCCAAAATGTGTTAACTGCAGTGGTGATCATTTTTCTTCTTCAAAACAATGTCCAACTCTTCAACGTGAAAAAGAAATCCAAAAACTTAAAGCAGAAAAGAACATTACCTACCAAGAAGCTCGTCGTCAAGTCTCTATCTCGAGTGATACAGCACCATCCATGTCTTACGCGGAGGCTGCTAAACCCTCTAGGACATATGGTTGGCAAACCATGTACACTTGGCCTGAGGGTGAAATTAAGCCCCGTACTTGCAACACCAATGGATGGATGTTTGGTGCTGACTGTTTCGTGGATGATATCCCAAAAAGCAATATCAAATACGCGAGGCCTTGGAAGGAATTGTGTGATAATCATCCCCCACCACGTAAGTCAACAGCAGGTCCGAATAATGATTCAATGGTCGATGAGGATTTGTTCATAATTCCACGAAAATCGTCTTGGACTGGATTTGGAGCTCCAACCAAAGCTTCCAATCCTCAACCCCCATCAATTTCTCTTTCTTCCAAACAGAGTCAATCGTCTTCCTCAAGGTCGTCATCTGCTGCTCAACCTGAAAATAGACAGCAGCGACCCTCACAGCCAGGAAGACGCCAGAGTTCATCGCAGCAGACGTCACCACTTAAAATGCGTAGATCAAAGAAGGCCGAACGAGATGCAATTTATATGCATAATCGTTTCGGCTCTCTTGGTGACGACATGGAGTCTGATATGGATCTATCGGAAACACCCGTCGACCGTTCACAGAGCCATTCTCCACAGAGGAGACGTAGGCGATCACTCGGTAGACTTTCTGATCCCATACAGACTCCAAAATGAGTACCATCATTCAATGGAATTGCCGAGGCCTAAAGGCCAACTTTCTTGAATTACAACTTTTAGTGCAGTCTTTTAATCCAACTGTCTTTTGTCTTCAGGAAACACACCTCAGGGAAACTGACACGATTTCCTTGAAGGGTTTTTCAATGTATAACACATTTTCTACTACAGAACGAGCTTCTGGCGGATCCTCCATCTTAGTTAAGGATCGTATTCTCCATAGTTCGATTCCTTTAACTACCGATCTGCAAGCAGTTGCCGTTAGAGTTTCATTACATCAAACAATAACTCTATGTTCAGTTTATATACCACCTAATGATAACTTAACTTTAGCACAACTTCAAAATTTAACGGATCAGCTTCCTGCTCCATACATGTTAGTTGGGGACTTCAATGCCCACAACCCATTATGGGGCAGTGCAAACTTGAATGATAAGGGTAAAAAGATTGAGGATTTTTTATCAAAAGAATCTCTTTGTATCTTCAATGACGGCTCCTCTACTTTTTTACATTCTGGTAATGGAACATATTCATCGATTGATCTTTCCATTTGTGATCCTTCTCTTTTAACAGACTTCTCATGGCAAGTCCATGACGATCTCTGTGGAAGTGACCACTTTCCTATCATTTTAAAAGATCTTTTTGGTGAACCTGAACGAAGAACTCCTCGTTATAAATTAGAAAAAGCCGATTGGCAAAAATTTTCAATTCTCTGTTCAGAAAAATTAAGACCAGAACTTTTTACAGAAGCTGAAGATCCTATATCTGTTTTTAATGAAACCCTTATTTCTATAGCTGATGACACAATTCCTAAGACCTCGGCAACTCCAAAAAGGGTAAATAAACCCTGGTTTACAGACGAGTGTGGCAAGGCTATCGACGATAGAAATAAAGCTCAAAAACATTTTGATAACCACCAAACTAAAGACAATTTAAGTAAATTTAGAATATTTCGGGCCAAGGCTAGAAGAACATGCAAACAAACAAGAAGAACATCCTGGAAAAAGTTTGTATCTGGTTTAACTTCTCGTACACCCATGAATAAGATTTGGAATTTTATACAAAAAATGAAAGGCAAAAACTCTAAATCATCTGTCAAGCATCTTAATGTTGGCAATTCCACTCTAACATCTGAAAAAGATATTGCCAACAAATTAGCTGAGACTTTTGCTAATCATTCATCTTCATCCAATTACAAACCTGACTTTCAAAAATTTAAACAAAAAGCTGAAAAAACCAAATTAAATTTTAAGTCTGATAACTCTGAAAGCTACAATTCTCCCTTTTCCTTGGACGAACTTAAAGCCTCTTTAGGCAAAGCACACGATACAGCATGTGGTCCTGATAACATCCACTATCAGCTTTTAAAACATCTTCCTGACATTTCTATGAGCACTCTTTTAAATTTGATGAATGATGTATGGATTAATGGAAAATTGCCCGAAATTTGGAAGCTTGCAACTGTTGTTCCTGTCCCCAAACCAGGGAAGGATCATACAGATGCTTCCAACTATCGTCCGATAGCCTTGACAAGCTGCGTCTGTAAGACCCTTGAGCGTATGATCAATGATCGGCTTGTTTGGTTCCTGGAGTCCAATGGACTCCTTTCGAATATCCAATGTGGATTTCGCCAAGGCAGGAGCACACAAGATCATTTGGTCCGTTTCGAGTCTTTTCTTCGAAACGCTTTCGCGAAGAACGAACATGTGGTGTCTATCTTTTTCGATCTCGAAAAAGCTTATGACACCACATGGAAGTATGGCATTTTAAAAGACATTTCTGATATGGGGTTGAGAGGAAGGCTACCAACCTTTCTGGCCGACTTCCTTTCTGATAGACATTTTAATGTTAAAGTTAATAAAACATTGTCTCAAGAGTTTGATCAAGAAATGGGTGTTCCTCAGGGTAGCATCCTTTCTGTCACTCTCTTCAGTATTAAAATAAACAGTATTGCCAAAGTTTTGAAAGATAACATTGAAGGTTCTTTATATGTTGATGATTTTTTAATTTGCTACAGCGCCAAAAACATGAGCACCATTGAAAGGCAGTTACAACTTTGCCTTAATCGAATAGAAAAATGGGCCTCTGAAAACGGTTTTAAGTTTTCAGAAAGTAAAACAGTCGCCATGCACTTTTGTAAAAAGAGAAAACTCCATCCTGACCCAGATTTATATTTATATAATAAAAAAATAAAAATTGTCGAAGAATCAAAATTTCTTGGCTTTCTTTTTGACAGAAAACTTTCCTTTCTGCCCCATATCAAAATGTTAAAATCAAGATGCCTCAAGGCTCTTGACATTATTAAAGTGGTCTCCAGTACTGACTGGGGAGCTGATAAATCTGTTCTTTTAAATTTGTACAGGTCTCTTGTGAGATCGAAATTGGACTATGGTTGTATTGTTTATGGATCAGCTAAAAAGTCATATTTACAAATTTTAGATGCTGTCCATCATCAGGGATTACGACTCTGCCTCGGTGCATACAGGACCTCTCCTATTGAGAGCCTGTATGCGGAGGCAAATGAACCATCCCTGAAACATCGCAGAATAAAACTCGGTCTCCAATATGCTACAAAGCTGAAGGCTTTCCCTGGCAACCCTGCCCACGACTGTGTTTTCAACCCACCTCTTAAAACTGTTTATGAAAAACATGAAAATAAAACTCCTCCATTTGGCATTCGTATTGCACCACATTTAGCTATCCTTAATATTGATTTGGAAACAATTAATCCTGTTACACCTTTGAAAGTTCCACCCTGGGAACTTCTAAAACCTGAATTTAATTTTGATCTTCGAAAACATAAAAAGTCTGAAACAAATCATTTGCTTATTCAACAGAATTACTGTGAAATTAAATCTAGATACCCTGATTTTCTGACTGTTTATACAGATGGGTCTAAAGATGGTGATAGCGTTGCTTCTGCTGCTATCTTAGGAAATAGCACTTCCACCCAACGACTCCCATCTTCTGCTTCCATTTTTACAGCTGAAGCCAGAGCCATTATTTTAGCTCTTCGTTTAATTGATGCTTCAGAGCACGCACAATTCTTCATCTGTTCTGATTCTCTCTCTTGTCTTTTGGCAATTGAGAACTGCAAACTAAAAAATCCATTAATCAGTAAAATTGTTTACATGATTCACCAGTTGATGAGAGGTGGTGCAGAATTGATTTTTCTATGGGTACCCAGTCATACTGGTATTCATGGAAATTCAGTCGTGGACAGGGTTGCGAAGGAAGCCCTTCACAAACCTATTTCAAAATGTTTTATTCCTCATTCGGATTGCAGAAATGCAATCCGTTTATATGTTCAAAATTTATGGGATGATGTTTGGGCTGCCGCTGAGCACAACAAACTTCATGAGTTGAAACCACAGCTTGGGGAGAATCATGCTTCATTCCGATGTCGTCGAGACCAAGTGGTCATCACTAGATGTCGTATTGGACATTCTAGAGTCACTCATGGCCACTTGATGACACAAGAGGAGGCACCGGTGTGCATCCCTTGTGACACTCCGTATTCGGTGAGGCATGTTCTCCTTGACTGTGTTGATGTCGCTCCAATACGTGATAAATATTTCAACTGTGCTTCTATGTACGATTTGTTCACCGGCATTCCAAATGATGCCATCATCAACTTCTTGAAAGAAGTTGGTTTATATTATAAATTATAGTTTTATTTTTCTGTTTTATCATTGTGTTGTTCATACACATACTAGTGGATGTTTGAAACTTATTTGTTTATGTATTGTGTGTTCGTGTTACAATTTTGTTATAAGTATACAAATATTATTGATATATTTTTATCTTTTACTTAGTCTGTTTTAATGTCTACTTTTATCTATTTATTGGTGATAAACATTTTAGTTTCGGTCTTTTGACTTTGTTTTATATCAAAGTTTTATTCAGTAATAATAACCTGTTTTTGTCCCGATGATGGCTGCAATATCGCCGACGGGACATGAAGCAGACAACAATCAATCAATCAATCAATCAATTCCCGACCAAGTGTAGTTATTTGCGGTATTTAAAGCTTCTATTTCAACGGCTTCTTTCCTGCTCACGTTCATCCTGGAGCTAGCGTCATCACGTAAGAGCAAAGACCATAAATTGTTTTCTGCAAATGTAACCTCTGGCAAGTCTAAACAGTTAACAAATGTTGGATGATTTGTGTATTTAGTTGCATTAAAAAAAGTTCTGCAGCTGTCAATGTACGTAACGTAAGGGCCTTTGCAGACTGACACAAAAAATATGAAATGCTATTGAACAGACAGTTTCCATTGCCGACCGTTTTGGTGGCACAAACATCTTCATTTGGGTACGGAATATCATCAGGGATTAGTAAATTAGCGAGATCATCTTGTATATAATTTGAGTAGTCTACACTAGTAAATTTTGGAATTATTAGTTTTGTCCCCTCTACTTCAATAATCTCATTTAATTTGTCAAAGTCTCTATTAAGAATTGCAGTTTTGGTTGCTTGCAACTGCAAGGTCATGTTTTGACTTTTGGTGATACGTTTTTGGTTTTACTTTTAGTTCTTCATGTTATATGTTGATTGTTCTTGTTAATGTTTTTGTTTGTCCTTGATTTTGACTTTGACTACTTACTTTTGTTAAAATTAACCTTGATACCCAAGCCTGTTTTCCATATTTAAAAAAACACTTTGCCGATAATGATCAGTTCTCGATCTACTTGGAACTTACCAGAATTTAGGTTAACACAATGGTAAAGTCCGAAAACATAATAGATGAGTATAAATTGAGTCCAACAGAACCGGGATTTACATGAAAATCGAAGAAAACATAGTTTCCGTTCCTTTCTTTACTACATTTTTGTATATGCGTGAGATTATTTTGACTTGCGTGAGACCGTGAGATTATTCATAAATGCGTGAGTCTCACGGCAAATGCGTGAGACTTGACAGGCCTAATATATCACAACTTGTTTTTGTCCCGATTATAGCTGAAATATCGCCGACGGGACATTAAGCAAACAACAATCAATCAATCAATCGGGAAGAGTAGGACCCGTAGGATCCCCATGCAGGAGGCTAAATTTCCCGTCCCTACCCATCACTCCGTTTCCCAGTGGCAGTCAAAACTCTCCTACCCGATTGGCCTTGTGTCCCCATTTCCTCCACTTCATCATCATTTCATGTTCATTGTATCACCACTTTCATGTTCATCTCCCGGATATAGCCGAAATCGTGCTGCTTGGGAGTAAAGCAATAACTAACTAACTAACTAACATCATTACATGCTGTAGATTTTGTTTCATAGCAAGAGCAGATATGCAAACTTGTCCCAATGGTAATAATCTACCTTTAAGAACGGTTGGCTTGTTTTTTTTTTCATAACAATGTATGACAAACCGGTATTGTTGAAAATTACTTTTAATGATTTGACATTTTATTCCTGTACTTGACAACCCGTGCGGGTACCGGGTGGCGAATAGGCCCGCAGCAGCGCTAAGCTTGTCGGTAAAGGTCTACTAATGATACGACCGCAACATGTTGAACCCTGTACATTTGCAGCCAAATATGGATTGTCAATTACTTTGGACACATGCAGCCCATGGTGGACTCAAAAAGCTTTTTGACACACGCATTCTTTGGGGGACTTTGAATTGCACATTTGAATTTTGTTAACACATTTATGTAGTCTACAAACACCTTCAAGGAAAACTCATAATGCCCTTTTGGTCCCTTTGATTCCTTATTTCCCCAAATTGATAAACTCCTTGAAACTTTTGATTATAAAGCTGATGGTGAGGGGCTTGATAAATTTGATTCATTAAAAATTCAAAAATGTTAGAAGGATTCAAAACATAAAACCTATTTTGAGTAGCATTTTTTCCACTGAATGAAGTATGTCCATGCCGGTTGTTGCTACATATTTTCCTCAGTTGCCGGTCAGTTAAAATTCATGTGTCTTAGTATCTTGGAAACTAATTTGATTTCATTCGATAATGTAATAGATGAGGATAAACCAAAGACTTCACAATAATTGAAATTGCTCTTTCTGATAAATTCCTTTGTTTTAGACCAAACCTGATAGATGAAGTTTCTTATGTAACGTGTGGAAAGCGTTTGGTTTGTTTTGTATAATTAATCCCAACTTTCCTGGTTTGATAATCCAAGGATCATCCACGCAAATTTTCAAAACTGATGGATACCAAATTCGTGCCGACCAGTTCTGTACTATCAAAATTCCTTCTGCTTTGTCCAATATAATTTTTCTGGAATACTCTGTCTATCAAACCAGGAAATTCCAAGCAAAAGTGAAGGCATCAACGGCCCAAGCTAAAGGGTCTGCTTTCCAACAATCAAATATTTCATTACTAAAGCTCCATTCAGTCTCTTCCCTTACTAACCTTCTCTCTCTGTCAGCAGATGTATTTAATACACCAAGCAGAGGAACCACAGAAATCCAAATACCAGCAATAGTACTTTGTTTCCAAATGTGTCTAGCGATAGTTACATTTCTTAGAAACCCGTGCGGGTTCCAAGTGGAGTATAAACCCGCAGCAGCGCTAAGATTGTCGGTAAAAGTCCACTAAAGAGCGCTCAGAAACCTTAAAAAATTTTCCCTTTCCTCGCCTGTCAATGAACCCTGCCTGTTGCAGGTCTCGGTAAGTGTAGGACCCGTAGGATCTCCATGCAGATGGCTAAATTTCCCGTCCCTACCCATCACTCCTTTTCCTTTTCTTGTGTCCCCATTACCTCCACCTGATCATCATTTCATGTTCATTGCATCACCACTTTCATGTTCATCTCCTGGATATAGCCGAAATCGTGCTGCTTGAGAGTAAAGCAATAACTAACGGACTAGAAACAATTCTAACACTGTAAAATGTATAACTGATGTGTATGAAATTTTGTACTTGCGAGGGAATAACTAGGCTGTTACTTTGGTCAACTACTTGAAATTTGTACAATAAATATGGGTCCTGATAAGTCTCAAAACATTTTTGTTGCAAATCAAAGAGGCTCTTTCCAGTGTTTTGCACTATAGGAGATACAATGGACTGCTTTAAGTTCCTGCTTTTGTTGCATCTGATAAATTGAATGCCAAATTCTCTATTTCATCTCTTGAATCTCCGGCTTCTATAGATTTCATCAAAAGTTTAGAAGAATCTTCACATGGTTTAAAACTTGAGTCAATATCATACAATGATTTCAATTTTTCGACGGGAGGTTCAGGTCTCTCGACTGGTACACATGTATGATTTCCAAAATGGTAAACATTAACAAACTGACTTTCACTTGGAAACTCCCAAATTGTCATAGCACTACATTCTATGTGAATCATCTTGTGGTTACAGTGTTCACAGAAATTTTCGTTTCCTTCTTTAATAATTCTTTTACGATTTTCGGACTTGTAAAACTTTTTAGATGGACAAGACTCGTTTGAGCAAATAAGGGAACCCTTGCAATTAGCTCTTAAACGTTTTCCATCGACAGGTTTAAAATAGTGAGTATAAGATTTATTATACCTCTTCCAGGGTCTCCCATCCTGTGAAGACTTCATTTTTTGCGCTTCTTTTTTGTCATACTTAAGTTTGTATGCCACATTACCATTAATATTAAAAGGAAGTTTTTTCTACTTCTGTTGGATGTAGTGAACCTGTATAATTTTGGTTACTGATTTTGGCCTCTTAAAGGTTTTGATGTCCTACTCTTTCTTCTCTTTGGTCTTTGCAATTTTATTAGTTCCAAACTGGACGAAATGTGTTTCCTCTTTGGTGTACAATAGGATAATTTGCTATCAGACATGTCAGTTTCTTCTGAAGATGATGAAGAAAAGACAGTTAATGGAATCATGTTTTTGGCTTTGACTGGTGAATCGCTGATCACGATTACTTCATTTCACATGAAAAGTTTATATCCCTAGATGCTTTTATTGGAGAATCAGTAATAGAAATTGTATCCAAACTGTCTACTTGATTTTTATTATCTGATATTAGCTGAGCTTCAACAAGTGTTTCTACAGGAATAATGTTCAAAAACACATTGCTCTTGTTCTTAGAAACTTTTTCTAGTGATACACTGCATGACTCTGGGGATAATGATATGTTTACATCTTCATCTCTGCCAATAAACTCAATTTGTTCCTTTTTGGAAGTAAATTTCTTCTAAAAGTTCATTATTTTCAAAAAAACTTCACCAAAATGTGATTGTCTCTGAAAAAAATAAAATTAAAAACATTGAAGAAATTTATGCATGTATAATATTATAAACTTTTCGTTTTCAACTGTTTTGGATTTTGACCTTCCAATGTTTTGGTTTAAATGCTACTGATGAGAGGTTACTCCTTGAAATATCGATATATAGCATATCCAAATTAACCGTTTATACCCGCATTTTGGTATTTGTAATTAATAATAAATTCAAAGAAAGACCTCTAGTTTTATAGTCAGACACCTTATGTAAATCACTAATATCTCATGCTCAAGTACAGATGGGTGCAAGCAGACATCAAGTTAACTATAAGTTCTCTTGCGACTGGTCATGCGACTGCTTTGAGCAGACGCGCAACTGGTTCCAAGTAAACTTAAAAAGCAGTCATAATTCTGAGTCTGCCTTTAAAAGCAGTCACATAATTATGACAGGTCTGGTCAAGTTAACTTCGTGAAATGTCTGCTTTAAAAACTTAATGTAAAAGGACAATTTCTATGTTCTTTTGCCGGGCCCGGGTGGCGAATAGGCCCGAAGCAGAGCCTAGCTTGTCGTAAGAGGCGACTAAGGGTCTTGGGATTCTGACGTCGGGTCAGTGCTCAGCCCACAGAGCGACCAAGTGTGTACCCTAGGTGGCTGAATAGGGTGGCCCTCGTCCGCGGGGGTTGTCAGGTCTATAATACGGAAACCCTGACCGCCGACCATAGTGGGCCAACGTGTGTGGAGAGTGCCACGCTTCATGCACGTAAAAGACCCCTTTGTGGACCGCCAAGTAGTGCACCACATAGGCTAAATTTTCTGCCCCTACCCACCTCTCCCGTTTTCCTGTGGTTCTTCAAAATTAACCGGCCCATTGTGTCCCACCCCACCCCATATTTCATTAATCATCATCATTTCATGTTCATTTTATCACCAATTTCATGTTCATCGCCTGTAAATAACCTATATAGCGTTGCACGGGCGTAAAACACCAACTCACTCACTCACTCACTTTTGCCTAAACTGTATTTGACACTCATTTTTTTATGTTTAAGACAGTTTTTTGTTATATTAAATTAAACACTTGCATTATTAAATATGTCTGGTAAGAGAAGACTTGTTGCAATGACTGGTCTGGTAAAAGCAGTCATGTCTTTGTGACTGGTTATGAGCAGTCATAAAAAAAGCTGTCACAAGTCTGCTTTGACCAGTCATAAGCTTGAATGTTTGGTAAAGCAGACTTGAGCAGACGTGGAAAGCAGTCACAAAGTTAACGTTATGTTAACATCTGTACAGGTTATGTGTGCACCTATCTGTAGTTCAATATTGATGGTGACAGAAAAACTAATACATTTTGATTTTTCCAATATAAAAAGTTTCATTACTTCGTATTGACATGTGCCTGCATGTTAGAAAGGAATGACACGTCCAATGTTCAAAAGATGATTTTTTTTTTTAAAATTGGTAAGTTTTCGTTTTAATTAAATCAACATTTTCGTTAAGATATTGAAGCTTTATAATGCATAAATATAATTCCAGAGCTATTACCATCACTTGGCGTCCGTCGTCGTCGGTCGTCGTCGTCGTCTGTTAACAATTTTTCAAAAATCTTCTCCTCTGAAACTACTGAACAGAATTTAATGAAACTTGGTATGAATGATCCTTAGGGTGTCCTGCACCAAACTTGTGTTTCAATTTATGATCCGTCAAAAAACATGGCCACCGTTACTAAAAATAGACCAGGGGGGTCAGACTACTGTTTTTGGCTTGTAAATCAAAAAGTATAAGAGATAGATGAAATCTGATGCCACGCTGCTGCTTCAGAATCAAAAGTTCTACAAAAGTCTCCATTTGGTCGAAGTTGTCAGATGATCCCTTATAGGAGTTACAGCCCCTTAAAGGTGAAAAAAAGCGTTTTTGCATGTTTTTGGCCTATAGAATGAAAACTATTGTAAATAGAGAAAAGCTGTTGCTTGCTTAAATGTTCAGCTCATTTAGCTCTACAAAAGTTTCCATAGGGTCGAAGTTGTCAGCTGACCCCTTATAGGGGTAAAAGCCCCTTAAAGGCAAAAAATAGTGTTTTTGGCCTATAGAATGAAAACTATTGTAAATAGAAAAAAGCTGTTGCTTGCTTAAATGTTCAGCTCATTTACCTCTACAAAAGTCCCCATAGGGTCAAAGTTGTCCGATTACCCCTTATAGGGGTAACAGCCCCTTAAAGGCAAAGCATAGTGTTTTTGGCCTATAGAATGAAAACTATTGCAAATAGAGAAAAGCTGTTGCTTGTTTAAAGGTTCAGCTCATTTAGCTTTACAAAAGTTTTCATAAGGTCAAAGTTGTCAGATGATCCCTAATAGGGGTTACAGCCCCTTAAAGGTGAAAAATAGCATTCTTGCATGTTTTTGGCCTATAGAATGAAATCTATTGTAGATAGCGAAAAGCTGTTGCTTTCTTAAATGTTCAGCTCATTTAGCTCTACAAAAGTTTCCATAGGGTCAAAGTTGTCAGATGACCCATTAAAGGGTTACAGCCCCTTAAAAGCGAAAAATAGTGTTTTTGGCCTATAGAATGAAAACAACTGCAGATAGAGGAAAGCTGTTGCATGCTAAAATGTTGAGCTCATTTACCTCTACAAAAGTCTCCATGGGGTTGAAGCGAAAAAAGGATCGTCATCGTCATGCATATGCTCTCAAAGTTAATGATCACAATAACACGCACAAGACAGGTATCGTGTGTAAACGGTATCGATTGAAACACCCCTTCGATTTAAATGCACTCGTCCCATTGATGTGTATTAAGTACTGAATTTATGAATGAACAAGACCGTATCCTTGCGTTGACCAATCAAATAAGAGAAATATTTATACGAACCAATCAAGTAATATATGAATACATCATTTATATTGTATCGCCTTAAACCAAATAGTTCGTCAGTAAAATGCAAAGGAATAACTAAAACTTGTGCCGATCCTATAAAATGCCAATAAAAATGAGATTTATAAAAGTGTGTATCATGTAAACAAATATAAAGGAAAATAAAGCATTTTTCTAACACTGGATGCAGGAAGATCACTCCGTCTAAGGGCTTCAAAAAATCATCTAAAAAGAATCTTGTATTTGTGTAATGCTTCGATGACCAGTTAGCTCAGTGAGAAAATGATTCACCCTCACTTGAAAATATTTTTAGTGATCTTTCCTTTCAACGAAAAAAAAAACGGCAAATCCTTCAATTATGATTTGAGTGCATCAAGTCTAAGTGTTTTGGGAAGTGCAATTTGCTTGATGCGCCTTAAGTCAGGATCAATACCACGACATCTCCTCTGATACCAATGGAAAAAAAAACACCATCTTCTAAAGAAAAGTATTTGCTTTCAGAAACAACTTCATCTCTTTCTTTATTTGAATCAGGAAGTTCACCTATTGAAAGGTAATTATAGATTTGGGCAAATTCTGGGTACTGTTTTGAAGATCTGAGAGTGTAGTTTTGTTATTGATATTGTCTTGAATTTCTTTGGTGTTGACCTAACAAAATAACAGGACTTAAATGTCCCGTGTGTTCAAAGGTATAATTAAAAGTGACTTCTGACCCTAAAGATGAATTAGAACTTGTTGATGGGTTTGAATTTGATGAAGAAAGAGAATTCATTTGGATTGGAGATGTTTTTGTTTCTAATGTTGTAAGTGAGTCTACTTGTAATGTGGCCAAAGTGTTTGGGATGCGACTTAAGCAATCAGCAACAACATTGCTCTTTCCTGCTCTGTGGATAATGTCAAAATTCATGTCTTGAATTCGTAATTACCATCTTGCTAATCTACCAGTGTGTTTTGCAGACTTAAGCCAAACAAGAGCAGCATGGTAAGTGACAACTGTGAAGTGATTGTTTGCAAAAAGGCAGAGGTACCAATGGGGTATCCGAATGTCAAAAGTCCGATAGGGCAGACACAAAACCGGTAAACACCAACAAGAACAGGACAAAAACAGACAACATGTAAAACATGGAAACACAAAACAACTGAATATCAATCAACATCGCGAACTCCAGTCGAAACAAGAGTGAACTCAGGTGCTCCGGAAGAGTAAGCAGTTCCTGCTTGCTATAGCACACCCGTCGCGTTGCCAATAGTCCAATTGTGTCAAATCCGGTAAAGGAAGACAAAACAACACCCTATGACAAACCAACATCTACACTCATCTGAGAGATCGAAATCCCATATTTGTCTATAAGTGCATGATAAAAAACAATTTTTTTTAGTGAAGACAGCAACCGAGGAGCAACATAACCCTGTGTGAGCAATTTTTGCGTCAGACGTGTCGCTCTGCTAAGGAAATCGATGTAAGTCCCGCACGCTCTGGAGTAACGAATCAATTGAGATACGTAAACTCCATAAGCTGGAGCGGACGGATATTGCTACAAAAGAAGGGGAAGTTGACGATTGGAAAGTTGAAGTATTAAGGACTAGTGTACATGATCAAGGCTTCTTTGAAAACGAATAATTAACTATTAAAAATTTAATTGAGTACCCGCTAAAACATATAATAGTTAACAATATATGTGTTTAGTTAACAGTATATATATATTCAATAACAAGTTATGATAATAACGTAGCCATAGACAATGACAAACTTAATAGTATATAATTTAAGAATAAAATTGTCATGTAATAAATTTCGGGAAGCTAGAAAATACTGTCCTCCTAATGAATTTTGATGGTTGAACCATGTTTTACGATTTCCGTAAAAGTAAGTAAAAATAAAGTATTTCGTTTAGAAATATTGTTTGCAAGGTATAAATAAATTATTATAGCTTGTTTTAGAATGATAACTAACTATCATTCATTAGATACCTTGAAGCTCTAAATGATCCTATGTTAGGATAAATTTAAGACGAAATAACTTCGTGTTGTCGATACAGTCAGAAAGGTGATCAGAACGAGACAAAAGAATATGCGCTCATCAGTAAATAAGGTAGAATTCGATTCGGGATGTTTACGTAGTAACTATGAGCATTAAAAAGTTTATCAGAGCAACTTTTAAAATAAAATGTGATACGAAATATGTAAAATGAAAGTAAACAACACCGAATTTGCCTTGTTTATTAAATATGCAGCGTGAAAAGAGCACATTTTTCATGTCAAGTGATATTATGGGGTCTGGTTTCCTTTAAATAAAACATCATGCTCCTAAATATCTAAAAAAAAATATTCAACAGATAATAGAAAATAAAGAGATGTGGAATAAGTGTACGCGACACAGCCCAAAATTAAACGGCAATTTGGAAAAAAAACACAATGGACAACCGCCAGCAGCCTTCAACGAGGCCATTTGGCACTGCTAGCGGTTCTGCAATTGGCCCATGGTCTAAATAAGACTCCATTCTTTCTGATAAAACATTCCTGAACCCGTCGCTATAGCGGTATTGATAAAAATGGTTGTCAAAGTTGTGCTAATTTCATAAGTTATATGTGAATCCCCCTTTCTAAATACAGACATTTCATTCATAAAATAAATAAATATTGAGAGTATCTCATACCCAGCTAAAAATAGCAATGGTCTACTCGACAAATATTTTTTTCTTTAATTCTGGATTAGAATAATTGCTATTTGTATTTTCCACTTTATAGTTGAACGATATCGATCCCAACGAAAAAGTATTATCTTCTTTTTCTTCACATTTTTCTTCGTGTAGAACAGTTCCACTACTAGAATGTAGTCTGGGTCCATTGACCTAGCTTGACTTTGAGCTCCACTTTCCATAGCTCTAGGGTTTCTATTCCTATTCAGTGATACTATTACACTTTCTTACTAAGGATTGCATTTAGAGTGAGTGAGTGAGTTGGTGTTTTACGCCCGTGCAACGCTATATAGGTTATTTACAGGCGATGAACATGAAAAGGATGATAAAATGAACATGAAATGATGATGATAAATGAAATAAGGGGATGGGAAACAAAGGACCGGTAAATTTTGAAGAACCACAGGAAAAGGGGAGAGGTGGGTAGGGGCGGAAAATTTAGCCTATGTGGTGCACTACTTGGCGGTCCACAAAGGGGTCTTTTACGTGCATGAAGCGTGGCACTCTCCACACACGTTGGCCCACTATGGTCAGCGGTCAGGGTTTCCGTATTATAGACCTGACGGCCACCCTATTCAGCCACCTAGGGTACACACTTGGTTGCTCTGTGGGCTGAGCACTGACCCGACGTCAGAATCCCAAGACCCTTAGTCGCCTCTTACGACAAGCTAGGCTCTGCTGCGGGCCTATTCGCCACCCGGGTCCCGCACGGGACGATTGCATTTAGAGAAATAAAAACTAAAAAACCCAATTTAGGTCTATATAGCAAGGCCGATCAAAGGCATGGGAGCCCCTTAAAAGGGTTAAAGTTTACTCATGGTTGTTACATCAACAATTATGTAGGTATGTCTGTAAGAAAATGTTGTTTCTCATTTTGACGTGCTATATCCTGTATGTTTCTATTTGACGGCACCTTTGAATTGGTTGTTGATAAACATAGTGCTCTTGTCTAACTTTATGGGTGATTAATTGTTCGAAGTTGTACCAGATAACCACAAAATTGTGTTACTAGGAGATCATCAGGTGAAAAGCTAGATGATACTCAAGCTGACCTCGTTAAAAGACTCAAACAGGTATATCGAAAACGCAATCAAACCAATCCTTGCACCCCAATTCCACAAATCACTAGGTGTTTCCAACATTTAATTAGATCAATAAGATTGAACTTAAAGACCAAGGCTTAGTTCATCATCAGGAGCCCAGCCCATATTCTGATATATGTATTTAAATGTGACTATAATATGAAGACTTTTGTAGAGCTAATTGAGCTGAACAAATAAGCAAGCAACAGCTTTTCTCTATCTGCAATAGTTTTCATTCTATAGGCCAAAAACACATTTTTTCGCCTTTAAGGGGTTGTAAACCGATAAGGAGTCATCTGAGGACTTCGACCCTGTGAAGACTTTAGTAGAGCTGAACGAGCTGAACATTTAAGCAAGCAACAGCGTTTCTCTATCTGCAATAGTTTTCATTCTTAGGCCTTAAGGGGCTGTAACCCCTATAAGGGGTCATCTGACAACTTCAACCCTATGAAGACTTTTGTAAAGCTAAACGAGCTGAACATTTAAGTAAGCAACAGCTTTTCTCTATCTGCAATAGTTTTCATTCTATTAGTTAGTTAGTTAGTTATTGCTCTACTCCCAAGCAGCACGATTTCAGCTATATCCGGGAGATGAATATGAAAGTGATGATAAAATGAACACGAAATGATGATGAAGTGGAGGAAATGGGGACACAAGGCCACAAGGGTAGGAGAGTTTTGACTGCCACTGGAAAAAGGAGTGATGGGAAGGGACGGGAAATTTAGCATCCTGCATGGGGGTCCTACTCTTACCGAGACCTGCAGCAAGGTTCTTTAACGTGCGAGGAACGTGACATTTTTCCCAACACGGTGCACCACTATGGTTTGCGGTCAGGTTTTCCGCATTATCGCCTGACGACCCCGCATCTCTCGATGTCAGGGCTGCCCCATTCAACCACCTGGGGCACACATCCCAGTCGCTTTGTGGGCAAAGCGGCCTGACCCGATGTTAGGTTTCTGAGCGCTCTTTAGTGGACTTTTACCGACAAGCCTAGCGCTGCTGCGGGCCTATTCGCCACCCGGAACCCGCACGGTTAGTTTTCATTCTATAGGCCAAAAATCATATTTTTCGCCTTTAAGTGGCTGAAACCCCTATAAGGGGTCATCAGACAACTTCGACCGTATCACGACTTTGGTAGAGCTAAAAGAGCTGAACATTTAAGCAAGCAACAGATTTTTCTCTACCTGCAATAGTTTTCATTCTATAGGCCAAAAACACTATTTTTCGCTTTTTAGGGGCTGTAACCCCTATAAGGGGTCATCTGACAATTTCGACCCAATGAAGACTTTTGTAGACCTAAATGAGCTGAACATTTAAGCAAGCAACAGCTTTTCTCTGTCATACTTTTCATTCTATAAGCCAAAAACATGAAAAAAACGCTATTTTTCACTTTAAGGGTCTGTAACCCCTGTAAGGGATCATCTGACAACTTTGTAGAACTTTTGATGCTGAAGCAGTAGGGTGGCATCAGATGTCATCTATCTCTTATACTTTTTGATTTACAAGTCAAAAATAGGGCATGTAATGGGACATTAAATGATACCCCGCCACGATATAATATCAAAAGTTCATAAAATTTGATTTCAAAGTGGCCTATCTCAAAAACTGTTTTTTTGGATCATGCTGGAAATTGAACTTGACCTGTATTTTATTTTACTAAACAGCTGTACAAAATAGCATTTGAATCCCATGACGCGTTTTCAAGTTATTGGTCGGAAACTAAAAATTTCATGAAATTTGATTTTTCAAAGTGGCCTATCTCGAAAACTATTTTTTGGATCACGGTGAAAATCGAACTTAACCTGTATTTTATTGTACATAACAGCTGTGCAAAATAACATTCAAATCCTTTGACGCATTTTCAAGTTATTGGTCGGAAACTCAAAATTTCAAAGTGGCCTATCTCCAAAACTATTTTTTGGATCATGCTGGAAATCGAACTTGACCTGTATTTTATTGTACTAAACAGCTGTGCAAAATATCATTTAAATCCTTCGACGCGTTTTCAAGTAATTGGTCGGAAACCTTCGGGGGACGGACAGACGGACGGACAGACACCGAAAAAAACTGAGGGTATAACATAATAAGTGATAAATGGTGTTGTGAGCTGCAAAGTTAGAAAGGGGTGTCCGTGTGCCAACAGTGATGAAAATCATCTTTTTCAAGCTGTTGACACCGGAAAATCCAGCATGGGGTTGAGCTGGAATCGAACCCATGCTCTGTCATCTATGGCGACTTCGCCTGCACTGTGTCCAGCGCCCTAGACCACTAGACCACCTAGGCTAGATAAAAATCTAGCTTTCGGTTGCCTAGTTAAGCCTCCTCGTAGACAATCTAAGGTTGTAACACAGTACACGATGAACATTAGGTGGGTAGGGAGAGAAAGATAGAGAATTGGTCGCAACTGGTAAAGTAATATAAGTATATAAGTGATAAATGGTGTTGCGCACAGCTCTGTAAAGTAATTGATATAATATAGAATGGATATGGTGAGCTGCAAAGTTAGAAAGGGGTGTCCGTGTGCCAACAGTGATGAAAATCATCTTTTTAAAGCTGTTGACACCGGAAAATCCAGCATGGGGTTGAGCTGGAATCGAACCCATGCTCTGTCATCTATGGCGACTTCGCCTGCACTGTGTCCAGCGCCCTAGACCACTAGACCACCTAGGCTAGATAAAAATCTAGCTTTCGGTTGCCTAGTTAAGCCTCCTCGTAGACAATCTAAGGTTGTAACACAGTACACGATGAACATTAGGTGGGTAGGGAGAGAAAGATAGAGAATTGGTCGCAACTGGTAAAGTAATATAAGTATATAAGTGATAAATGGTGTTGCGCACAGCTCTGTAAAGTAATTGATATAATATAGAATGGATATGGTGAGCTGCAAAGTTAGAAAGGGGTGTCCGTGTGCCAACAGTGATGAAAATCATCTTTTTAAAGCTGTTGACACCGGAAAATCCAGCATGGGGTTGAGCTGGAATCGACGAGATTGTCTACGAGGAGGCTTAACTAGGCAACCGAAAGCTAGATTTTTATCTAGCCTAGGTGGTCTAGTGGTCTAGGGCGCTGGACACAGTGCAGGCGAAGTCGCCATAGATGACAGAGCATGGGTTCGATTCCAGCTCAACCCCATGCTGGATTTTCCGGTGTCAACAGCTTTAAAAAGATGATTTTCATCACTGTTGGCACACGGACACCCCTTTCTAACTTTGCAGCTCACCATATCCATTCTATATTATATCAATTACTTTACAGAGCTGTGCGCAACACCATTTATCACTTATATACTTATATTACTTTACCAGTTGCGACCAATTCTCTATCTTTCTCTCCCTACCCACCTAATGTTCATCGTGTACTGTGTTACAACCTTAGATTGTTTACGAGGAGGCTTAACTGGGCAACCGAAAGCTAGATTTTTATCTAGCCTAGGTGGTCTAGTGGTCTAGGGCGCTGGACACAGTGCAGGCGAAGTCGCCATAGATGACAGAGCATGGGTTCGATTCCAGCTCAACCCCATGCTGGATTTTCCGGTGTCAACAGCTTTAAAAAGATGATTTTCATCACTGTTGGCACACGGACACCCCTTTCTAACTTTGCAGCTCACCATATCCATTCTATATTATATCAATTACTTTACAGAGCTGTGCGCAACACCATTTATCACTTATATACTTATATTACTTTACCAGTTGCGACCAATTCTCTATCTTTCTCTCCCTACCCACCTAATGTTCATCGTGTACTGTGTTACAACCTTAGATTGTCTACGAGGAGGCTTAACTAGGCAACCGAAAGCTAGATTTTTATCTAGCCTAGGTGGTCTAGTGGTCTAGGGCGCTGGACACAGTGCAGGCGAAGTCGCCATAGATGACAGAGCATGGGTTCGATTCCAGCTCAACCCCATGCTGGATTTTCCGGTGTCAACAGCTTTAAAAAGATGATTTTCATCACTGTTGGCACACGGACACCCCTTTCTAACTTTGCAGCTCACCATATCCATTCTATATTATATCAATTACTTCACAGAGCTGTGCGCAACACCATTTATCACTTATATACTTATATTACTTTACCAGTTGCGACCAATTCTCTATCTTTCTCTCCCTACCCACCTAATGTTCATCGTGTACTGTGTTACAACCTTAGATTGTCTACGAGGAGGCTTAACTAGGCAACCGAAAGCTAGATTTTTATCTAGCCTAGGTGGTCTAGTGGTCTAGGGCGCTGGACACAGTGCAGGCGAAGTCGCCATAGATGACAGAGCATGGGTTCGATTCCAGCTCAACCCCATGCTGGATTTTCCGGTGTCAACAGCTTTAAAAAGATGATTTTCATCACTGTTGGCACACGGACACCCCTTTCTAACTTTGCAGCTCACCATATCCATTCTATATTATATCAATGTATAACATAATACCCTGCCACTTCGTGTGGCGGGGTATAAAAACAGTATTATGACCCCCTTGGTGTATTTTTAGCCACGGCGTCCATGTTTTTTGACGGATCTAAAATTGAAAAACAACTTTTGTACAGGACATCCTAAGAATCAATCATACTAAGTTTCATAAAATTCTGTTCAGTAGTTTCAGAGAAGATTTTAGAAAAATTGTTAACAGACGACGACGGACGCCAAGTGATTGCAATAGCTCACCTGGTCCTTCCTTTGGTCCAGGTGAGCTAAAAAAAAGGGTGACCCCTAAAATCAATCCCATTCATCCTTTTATGGTAAGTAACATTATTGCCAAAGTACAAAGCAATCAGATAACTAAAACTAAAGTTATCATGGCAACAAACATAAAAGTAGCATTTTAGGCCCCTAATGTCGAAACCAAAACAGGTGGGACCCCCAAAATCAACCCCAACCATCCTTAAATGGTAAGAAATATCATTGTGGAACTTCATTGCATTTGGATTACTAGAACTAAAGTTATCGTGTATACATTAACGTTAACAGACGACGACGTCGGCATAATCATACCATTATACGTCCGCAATTTTTTTGCGGTCGTAAAATAAAAACTTATTCACGAAAAAGCGTCGAATCGAAAAAAATGAAGTTAAGAAACTCGGTGAATCAAGGATGAATTTACAGTATAAAGGAGGTCGTTACATCTCTTAAATTTTAAGTAATCTCTCAACACATTTTTTTTTCAAAAGCATATCGCCAAAATGGGATTAAATTGATAAATCGGTTCCAAATGAGACGCTCAGACTGATTGGCAGGTAGTGTTTCAGAAACCATACCAGTGAGATGAACACTGCCTTTTAAGTACTTGACTTCGTTTGTTTTGTTATACAATGGTGCTTCATACTAAGCACGAACAGACTTACGACAATCTGCCATGTCTACTGCTATGTCAAGGTTTTTATTAAGTGCAACGAGTTTGAACAACAAAAGAATGTAGTTCAACAACTCGTCACATTCAGATGATGACTTCTCAGCGGTCTGCTTTGGAGATGCATGTGAATGTACTTTAAGTTCATGAGTTTGTGCACTTTAAGAGTACACATAGGTCTTATTATTCTAGCGACAACATCTAGACTGAGCGAAACAAATCATTAAAATTAGTTAGTTATTGCTTAACTCCCAAGCAGCACGATTTCGGCTATATCCGGGAGATGAACATGAAATGATGAAGGTCTTTCAAGCAGAACTGGGAAGAGGCAGATCCACCTGTAGGTCACCACTTAGTCGTTCAAGCAGAACTAGGCATGCCAGATCGTCAAGGAGAAGTTCCACCCATATGTCTCTACATAATTGTTCAAGAAGAACTGGGCATACCATATCATCAAGAAGCAGAATACCATAGGTCACAGAATGCAACAGAACAAAACGTTCCTCTCAGCAAACTTGATATAGGACTCTGTATCCTTACAGATCTATGAAAATCTAATTTTAGTTAACTTTGCATAGTATGATAGGTATTGAAAGAAGCAAAGAAGTACCCAAGGGGCATTTGAATACATGTCATATTAATAGTTCCAATTTTTTAAGGATTTTTTCTATACGACATTATAGTGCTCTCTAAGTGTTATTTATTCATCATCATAGCGAGCTGCATACACGAAAGTTGAAATTTTAAACCTGAACAACCAAACCTTTCTTTTGTAAATTATACAACTTTTCGGATCAAAGCTTCATCTGATGAGTCTTGAATAGAGGAAACGCGCGTCAGGCGTAGCAAAATTTATTGACTGGAACTTTGTTTTCATTTGTATTCCAAGTATTTTACCGTAGTGGTCTGTCAGTCAGGCTGATTTTGTTAAGACTGAGATATTTGCAATTTCAGTTTAACAATATTTTTTTCAATTTTATTTTAAATGCATTATAGAATTTTCTAAATTACAAGATAGGATAAAGCTTCTTTTCTCTTTACAGTTTGAATATTACTTTTCGGCGCATGGCCTATACGTAAATTTGACAAATAAAATAGATATAGGTATAGTTACATTTTTGTTTAATAAATATTTATTTATTTATTACATTTTTCATTTTTATTACGTTGTTGAGTATTTTACTATTTATTATGGTCCCGTGCGGGGCCCGGGAGGCAAATAGGCCCGCAGCAGCGCTAAGCTTGTCAGTAAAAGTCCACTAAAGAGCGCTCAGAAACCTGACATCGGGGTCAAGCCGCTTTGCCAACAAAGCGACTGGGATGTGTGCCCCAGGTGGTTGAATGGGGCAGCCCTGACATCGAGAGATGCGGGGTCGTCAGGCGATAATGCGGAAAACCTGACCGCAAACCATAGTGGTGCACCGTGTTGGGAAAAATGTCACGTTCCTCGCACGTTAAAGAACCCTGCTGCAGGTCTCGGTAAGAGTAGGACCCGTAGGATCCCCATGCAGGAGGCTAAATTTTCCGTCCCTGCCCATCACTCTTTTTTCCAGTGGCAGTCAAAACTCTCCTACCCGATTGGCCTTGTGTCTCTATTTCCTCCACTTCATCATCATTTCATGTTCATTGTATCACCATTTTCATGTTCATCTCCCGGATATAGCCGAAATCGTGCTGCTTGGGGATAAAGCATTAACCAACTAACTAACTACTATATATTATTTAAGGTATAAGATAAAAACAAAGAAATTATATTGGAGGTTATGTTTCTCCTTAATTATTAAGAAAGAAAGCTATCGAAATTTCTGCTTTTGAAGAAGGTAAATTTATCTCTGACATATTTTAGTTAAAAAGAAAAATGGGAAATTCAGACCTGTGATAAATCTAAAAAGTTTAAATAGATTTATTCAGTATCACCATTTCAATCAAGAAAATATGGATGTAGTTCTTAATAATGTTGGTAGAAATTTTTACTTAATTATTACTGTCTTGTAGGATAGTTATCCTGAATTGTGACACAGATTATGGTGGAGTTTTATGGTATTTGGAGAGAAAGTTTTCTTCTAGTCATGAAGGACTACGAGGAGGACATTCTTATGGTGTTATAGACATTCATTGGCATTGATATATATATATCTTTTATTTGGGGAGAAGTTTATTGTGACTTTTTGTGTTGTTAAATAGTTGATTTACTTGCATTTGTGTCATTTCTCTACATCACAATTCTTAAATTGTTCAATACATTTATTGGTATTTAGGTCATAAATCCCTTATTAATTCAGATATACATTTTGTATTCTGAGCAATCACCATTCCAATGTGTTTGGTATGCATTCAAATGTGTTTGTTATGCTAGATTTACTGCTATTCATCCAGATGTGGCTTTAATGCAAGATTATTGCATTGTTTTTTAAGTGAACTAGAACTTGGTACGGCTTGATTACTTAAAATTCTTGAATATTAATCCCAACTTCTGATAAAACTTTTTATGTTGAAATCATAACAGATTCTGTTCAGGTTTGATCCCATTCAACTTTGAGGATGAAACTTTTTCTGGTGGGCTTTAAAGAGTTCACCTTAACCCGAGATTAGCCGAAGGCTACCGATATAGAATGTACCCTCATCCAAGCATCTCTGATCATTCTATTGAAGGCTCCGAGGGTTAAGGTCCCACCCAATATTACCCATACTCTAATAAAAAGTTAATCCTTTGGGTTTACATCTCTGACTAGTAGCTTCTTGCTGTAAACAGAGGCCTGTCTGTCGGGTGCATGGTCATTATATAGTGCCTGGTACAGATTTATTCACCTGTAAAAAAGGCACGTGCGGTGGGAAAGTAGTCAAGGGCCGTAATTTAGGTCAAAATCAGTGGACCAGAACAAAACTCGAACTTGACCTGTAACTCATCATGGTAGACTCACATACCAAAAATCTTTTGAATATATGCAAGGATGTCGAAAAAAGTGCGGAAAACTAAAGTGTGACGGACGGACGGACGGACGGACGGACGAACGGACAGAAAAACTACATGCCCCCCAACAAAGTTGGCGGGGCATAATTAGCGATTTATCGCTCTGTAGAAACGCAATTGTCAATTTTTTGTGTATTTATTTACTTGTTTATGTGTAATACGTCACGATTTCTAAAAATAGCGAATTCGGTGCACCGAGCTGTCAATCTTAGGTTCGCTGTCGTTTGATGTTAATCGAGCTTTCTAAAAGAACATGATTTTTCGTGCACATGTTTGTGTCTTTGTCAAAATGAGGAAACTGTCGCTATCACCAAACTGTTGTTACAACTGATGCAGTTGAGGTGCCTGAAGAATCAGATTTTCTAAACTGTTGTTATTTGAAACCATTTCAGGGATAATTTCCGTACTTGACACACTAATGCGCATGATGTATTCAGATATATATACATGTACGAGAAAAACAGCATAGATTGATGTGTGCCGCATATTCAAAATTTCTTAAATGGGGAGGAGTGTAAAACATTTGTATAACAGGTGAAGAGTAAAATAAACGCAAATTTTACTTAATTTTATACTATCCTATTTTGTTTTGCCATCCTAATTGAGAATTTCAAAAATATCCCAATATATTCGATTTTTATTTTTATGCAACAACCTGTGACAGAAACTCGATCAGATCTCAAAATACGTGAATGAAGATCCGTAAAATCATTTGCCATAGTGAAGCTGGGTAACACAGCTAATCATGCGAACAAAAACAAAATCAAAATGTCAATAAAATATAAATAAAACACTATTTTTGTATTAAAAAACAATCTTTTTTACAAACAATTTTAGCAGACCGGATGTGGCGTCTGTGTGTGTCATTTGAAACTTTTTTTAAAGCTTAGAAGTTCGTAATTGTTCCCCAGTGAGGCTTAATTTCCATAACAAAACCAAACAAACCATCCCCCATGCCTATTTTCCCGTTTAATGCCTTCTATTCGAACTTCATATTTTCGTCCCCCCCTTTTTTCCACAATTTTAAAATGGCTTTTGGAACGACAGAATCCGGATAATTTGGCACAACAAAATCAGCAGAATCAGAATAATTTGGTACAACACAATCAACAGAATAATTAGGCACAACCGAATCAGGACAGAATTATTCAAAGACCTAGAAGATCTAGTCGTGTCCATAAGCCAGTCATTCGTCTTGATCTTTAATTTCAAATATTTCAGTGATGTAAACATTACATAATTCATCAGGTCTTCAAAGCTGTTTTTTCGACAACAGATGCGCATAATTTATATAATTCATATTTCTTACATGTATGTGTTTAAATTTGCAGAATTATTTGGATTTTGGGATGGACACCGGGGTTGTCACAGTCACTCAGACTAAGTTTGACACCACTACCATGTCCCGTGCGGGGCCCGGGAGGCGAATAGGCCCGCAGCAGCGCTAAGCTTGTCGGTAAAAGTCCACTAAAGAGCGCTCAGAAACCTGACATCGGGGTCGGGGCGCTTTGCCTACAAAGCGACTGGGATGTGTGCCCCAGGTGGTTGAATAGGACAGCCCTGACATCGAGAGATGCGGGGTCGTCAGGCGATAATGCGGAAAACCTGACCTCAAACCATAGTGGTGCACCGTGTTGGGAAAAATGTCACGTTCCTCGCACGTTAATGAACCCTGCTGCAGGTCTCGGTAAGAGTAGGACCCGTAGGATCCCCATGCAGGAGGCCAAATTTTCCGTCCCTACCCATCACTCCCTTTTTCCAGTGGCAGTCAAAACTCTCCTACCCGATTGGCCTTGTGTCCCTATTTCCTCCACTTCATCATCATTTCATGTTAATTGTATCACCATTTTCATGTTCATCTCCCGGATATAGCCGAAATCGTGCTGCTTGGGAGTAAAGCAATAACTAACTAACACCACTACCATAAGAGAATCAATATTAGATACAGGCTTAATTTGGTATATACATTTTAAGATTTCGTATAACGGGTCTTAGTTTTAAGTAGAATAACCCTATTGCCATCATGTGTCCAACTATATCATTACCCATTGTCAAACAATGGGATCAGATAGAAAAAAGACAGAAAATGGCAATAGGATTTTGCAGCAGTTAATTCGTTAGAGATTACAAAATGTTGATCACAAAAGATATCATAATAGAAAAACGTCAAAACAAACACAATGTAGAAAAGACAACTACAAAACACAAGGAACATGGTTATCACATTCAATGCAATGAGTGCCAATTCTCATTTATCAAGGTGTACTTTTAACTGGGGTTATTTAAATAACTAGGTCAGACGGGAAAAACACCGTGTGTCGGATTTATAGTGTTGAAAATGTTGGATTTATAGTGTTTGACAATTAATTGATTGTTTATAACATGAAATATTTTCAAAAACTTTTTGTTTAAAATAAGGACTTGGAAAGAAAACTGTATTAATGAAAGCGTGTGTAATACAACCGAGACAAGTTTGCCTGTGTGAATTAATAAATCGTGTGTGATGACCATGACTCCAGGTTATTAAACAATAGAAAACAAATAATAAGTGAATAAACAAACAGACAAATGTGAAATGTAAGATAAATATGACATTAAACAAATCCTTATACATTGGAATACTTTAAATAGTGTTTGGATTTAATTGAAACAGAGAAACGACTCAGGTAAGTTGTTGATATTGAGTAAACAAATATTGACTCTAAATAGAATCGCACATGTCACATTACTTAAAGGTAAACACATTCATTCATGATAACAGAGAAAAGTTTATTGACAAATATTATGATTCAATTCTCTGGATACTCTTGGCCAGTTTCATACATCAGTGCATGGATGTCATTATCATTGTCATTATCACATATGGAGTACTAACTGATGGATGCATGCTAGAATGACATTATAAATTAGATACATGATTGATGTTTAAGTAATTAATTATATTTTAATGAACCGATCAAGCCGAAAATTTGAGCAAAAATCCAACTCACCGTTTTGGGTAATATGCAAAATAAATGGTTACTGGATTGTGGCATTTACCCATCGATATTTTCAACCTGTATTAAAAAAAAATTGAAGGCATCGCGACAGAATTTTTTCTCATTATTTGCATTATTTTATGTAGCTGAAATCCTTCTTTAGAATATTTTTTTTTATTTCTTACCCTCTCCTGCCAAAATATTTTTCTATCAAAAATAATTTCCAAAATATTTTTTGGGGAAAAACAATTTTTAATAGTCCAAGTGGGACATACATTCTTATTGGGGATGCATTGATTTTAATGATTGGTATTGTCAATCTTTTGGATAAATCGCATCTAATGAATCTAACCGCAAGCATACCAGGAGCTGTTGATGTACACACAGCTTAGCTAAGCTGAGCCTCTGAGAGGTTATACTTCTCCGGTATATCTGCGAAGAGATGCATTGGTAAAGGACGACGTGCAGGTGTCGGTACAACTTCGGCAGGTGGAGTTGATACAGCTACAGGACGGGGATGGAAATGTTAATGGTGAAGCTGGAGGGTTTATTGATGGCGTCAGCGGGGTTCTTGGTTCAGATGGTCTGCGCTGAACACTGACAAGAAAGTTGAGTTGTTGTTGCTGGCGTTAAACGGGAATAGGTGATATCTATTTGCTGGTACATCGCCGCCATTGTTCTGGGCATGCTAAATGCAGTTGGCTCTTGTTGTGTTGGAGACGTCTGCGTTGCTGAGTCACGATGTTCATCAAGAGAAGGTATAGGGGAAGGCGGGTCAAATTCTAGTGGGAGTAATGGTGATGCCTGGAACTCGTACGGGTTATCGTTTCCATCTCTATGCATAAATGGGTGGCTCGCTTCTTCTTTGCTTTTGAGTGTAATTTTTTTTTTTTTGGCATGATGCGCTTCCTGCTCTTTGGTTTTATATAAAACATATGACGGAGATGACGAGAACGGTAGTGGTGATGGAGATAGCTAGGACCTGCTTCACACTCAGCTTGTCTCTTCTTGAGATGCAACCAATCTCCGGTTTCTATCACAATGGCTTATTTGGGGACTCTGTGCCGTACATAACGTTGTACTATTCACCGATGTGGACGGGACCATCTGACAATATCTTAGCTCTTGAACAAGTATACCAGGTACCATCGTCATACTTCAGAAGGAAGTGGGTAAATTCTCTAGTAGCATCACGTAAGACATTTTAACAATAATAAAATTATACTTTTGGGTACCCTTTTATATGTTAGCTTTGCAAATACATTGATTTCTCAAATAATGGGGTAAGCTCGGGTCAACAATTGTTAAGGTCTAATGTGTTACTCGATTGGATTTGTATGCACATGTATTTAACATTTGATTGGAACATTAAAGACATTAACTATTGTAATAAACGAACTGGCTTCATGCAATTACTATAAAAAGAAAACTAATTATATAAAATCATGTTTATACTTAAACTAATTGTCATCTTTAAAAAAAACCATTTATAATCAGTCATTAAATAATAAGAAATAATAAACGTGTTTTTGTCCATATATTTAAAGAAATTTAAATTTTATTATTAAATAAATCAATTAAATATCAATAAAAAGCTTCGCCAAGCGCAGCATGATACGACCGCAACATGTTGCACTTTGTATGTTTTAGGCCCAATATGGATAGTCAATTGCTCTGGACACATGCAGCCCATGGTGGACTGACAAAGGTTTTTGACACGGATGTGAAACCTACCATTAGGATAAGGGTATAGTATTAAAAGATACATATATGGCTAGGATTAGTACAAAAAACATGCAATTAGGGTTACGGTAGGTGTAAAACACACTATCATGGATAAGGGTTAACATATAAACATAGAATTAGTGTTGATGTTGGTATAAAAAATATCTATTTAGGGTTAGGAAATATACAGAAAAAAAAATAGGGCGAGGGTAAGTGAAACCACAAAAATAGGGGTAGGGGTTAGCATTAAAACATACAATTAACGTTAAGGTTGGTATTAAAAAATATATTGAGGGTTATGGTTATTTCAATAACATACACTTAGGGTTAGGGTTAGTTTAAACCTACAATTAAGGTTAGGGTATAGTATAAAAAGATATGGCTGTGGTTAGTACAAAACATGCAATTAGGGTTAGGATAGGTGTAAAACACATACTTAGGGATAGAGATTCGCATAAAAAACATACAATAAGTATTGAAGTTGGTATTAAAATATATAATAAGGCTAAAGGTTATTACAAAAACATACAATTAATGTAAATAAAGGTAATAACAAAACTACCGAACTTGAATGATCAATCTCATAGTCCAGAGAAAATGACAAAAACGAATCAGTCATACCGGAGAACTGGTGGATCGCAATGGTCCTGACTTAGTACAGGCATTTCAAACGAAATGGTGGGTTAAACCAGGTTTTATGGCGCCAAACCTCCCTCTTCCATTAAGAGTCAGTAAAAACGAAAATAAAGGTTAGGGGTTAGCATTAAAACATACAATTAGCGTTACGGTTAGTATTAAAAAATACATTTAGGGTTAGGGTTATTGCAAAAACAAACAATTAGCCTTAGGGTTAATAATAATGCAAAATTAGGGTTAGGGGTTAGTCTAAAAAACAAACAATTAGCGTTAAGGTAAGAATTAAAAATATATTTAGGATTAGGGTTATTAAAAAAACATACAATAAGGGTTAGGGTTAGCATGAATGATACAATTACTTTAAGTACAAGAACATACAATTAGGGTAAGGGTTAGTGAAAACACAATATAAGGGATAGGGGTTAGCATTAAAACATACAATTAGTGTTGATGTTGGTATTAAAATGTATATTAAGGGTACAGGCTACTACACAAACATACAATAAGTGTTAGGGTTAGTGAAAACGCAAAATTAGGGTTATGGGATAGCATAAAAAACATACAATTAGCTTTAAGGTTAATATTATAAAATCTATATAGGGTTAGGGTTATTACAAAAATATACAATTAGGGTAAGGGTTAGCATTAATGATACAATTACTTTCAGTACAAGAACATACAAGTAGGGTTAGGGTTAGTAATAACAAAATATAATTATAGGGGTTAGCATAAAAACATACAATTTGTGTTGAGGTTGGTAATGAAAACTAGAAAAAACTAGCATTAATATAAGTGTAGTTGATTTTGACACTCCAAACCTTCAAAATGAGTCTGATAACAGAGACAATTTACATAATGTAGAGAAACTTGCAAAGGAACTTGAAAGTAATGTGTAATAAGGACACAGACACTTCACAACATTCCATCAAGTTAAAGGAGGAACAAGTACAAATAAGCATCATATTGGACTCTGACTGTAGATGTTCGGTTAAAATATTGGGGAAACATGTGGCATATAACAATATTCTTGGTGAAAATCCAAGCTCAGATGACCCAACATTTGCAGCAACATTATTCAGGAAATGCTCCGAAATCAAGCTTTGTCCAGGAAATAATGATTTAAGTGATGTTTGACGTGGGTTGTACTTTCCAGAGACAACGGCTAGGTTTGTTTTGTCTCTGCCCTTTCGGACTTTTGACATTCGGATACCCCATCGGTACCTTAGCTTCTTTGATAATGTGAGTAATGAGACAATTGCTGTTGAATAACAATGCCATCCCGATAAAACAACGGTTCGGACAATATCCTGTTCTATGTTTTGCAGTCAAGATGAAGAAAGATGCACGAGTTGTAAACTGTTAAGTACCAACTTGCATATGAGACGGGGAAGAATGAACAGTTTGTCAACAGCAACAAAGCCATAACATAGACTAAACTACATGACCCCAAGCCAACTGAAAGAGCGTGATTTAAATGCCAAAGAAGAAGTAAGAGCGTTAAAAAGGAAACTTGATTCATTAAAAGGCAGACTAGTTGAGTATTGTGATGTATCTGGTGTGTCTTTAGATGAAAACATTTCTAAGTCATTTGTACAGATCATGCAAGAAAACAGTCCCCATGCTTTGTCTAAGTTTACAGCACATACTTTGGAAGCAACGATTTGAGGCTTTCACAAAATATGACTTGAGACAGATGAGATGTCATTCTACTCTGTTGAGGTGGTGCATCGCATTACATGCTAAGTCCTCTGCAGCATATAAAATGATAAAGACAAGTAAAGTTTTTAGACTACAACATGAAAATACACTCAGAGATTATTCAAAATTTACATCATCAGGCAGTGGATGGAATCCGGAAGTTATAACCAGGGCAATACAAGATCATGCAATTTATGATAACCCATTAAAGAGGATCGTTTCGTTGTTATTTGACGAAGTGAAAGTCAAATCTGGACGTGTTAATTGTTAAGGTACAGGAAAGCTGATGGGATTGCGTGATTTAGGCTCAATAAACAATGACATCAAAAACTTTTACATTAGCGATTCCAAAGCAGATCCAGACCTAGCAACACATATCTTGACAATTTTGATACGAAGAATATTCTCAAATCTAGAATGTGTGGTTGCGCACTATCCTTGTAAAGGATTATCAGTCACCAATTATTTTGGCTTATTTGGGAAGGTATTGGAATACTAGAACTTGCTGGTTTCATCATTAGAGCTCTAGTTTGTGACGGTGTCACACCAAATAGAAAGTTCTACAGAATCCATGGGTAAAATCAGGATTTATGCTTTTTTACTAATACTGTAAACGTATTAATTTTCGCGGTTTCTTGAACTTGGACATATTCGCGGGTATCAATTTTCGCGGTTTTTAAATGCAGCTAATAATTATTGATATCATACTTATTTAAGTTTTCATTAAGAAGTTGGTCTAAGACTGAAATCGTTCAAGCGGTAAAAAATTTTGGTAGTTAATTGTCAATCTAAGCTGTCAATTTCTCACTTGTTGATATATACAATACCTTGACCAATTAACGGATTAACTGTTTAATGACCTGTGGAATTTGTATAAGGTGTTCGTTTGATCCTTGTCTTATAATCCATTAAATGTTTATTTACCAATTTGCGCTCACGCCATGCTGATTGCCCGTCTGTTCATTACGCAAACAATAAATTATGCTTCATTCATTATATATTTCATTTTATACTAATTATACTGGTACCTGATTTCATGATTTATACTTCTTTGTATCAGAGATATTCGCGGGTACTTATTTTCGCGGTCTTTGGGCAACCACGAAAATTAGTACACCGCGAAAATTACTACGTTTACAGTATTGAATTTGGCAACAAGAGAAAGCTCAACATTTGATGAAGACCACCCGTAACAACTTCGAGAACTCTGGATGGAACAACAAAACAAGAAACTTGATGGTAAACATATATTAAGTTAATTATTATCTACATGTTCATATATATCCACATGTACATATACATGTTTGTACAAAGAATGTACTTGTCTCACCCATGCGGGTTCCGGGTGGCAAATAGGTCCACAGCAGCGCTTAGCTTGTCGGTAAAAGTCCACTAAAGAGCGCTCAGAAACCTGACATCGGGTCAGGCCGCTTTGTCCGCAAAGCAACTGGGATGTGTGCCCCAGGTGGTTAAATGGGGCAGCCCTGACATCGAGAGATGCGGGGTCGTCAGGCGATAATGCGAAAAAACTGACCGCTAACCATAGTGGTGCACCGTGTTGGGGAAAAAATGTCACGTTCCTCGCACATTAAATAACCCTGCTGCAGGTCTCGGTAAGAGTAAGACCCGTAGGATCCCCATGCAGGAGGCTAAATTTCCCGTCCCTACAAGAAATGGTTCCACAGCTTTAACCTAATTACATGAAATGTAGATCTTAATGTGCTCAATCATATACAATTTGAATTTTTAAAATATCTTGAATAGTTTTTAAGATATAGGGCTAAATAAGTGCAAAATTTTGAAAAAATCCAGAAAAAGGGCAATAACTCCTACATCGGTTGTTTGATCCTCTTGAAAATTTCGGGGCAGGTAGATCTTGAGATGCTAATCACTTTTACCCTATGCCAGAATTTGATATCTGTGACCGTTTTTGAGTTATTTGCAAAAAACTGTATTTGACCCCCCTGTTCTATTTTTAGCAACAGCGGCCATGTTTTTTGACGTATCAAAAATCCGAACGCAAACTTTTTGCACAATACCCTAAGGAACAACCATATCTAGTTTGGCTGCATTTGGCCAACCAGTTTTAGAGAAGAAGATGTTTGAAAAAAGCTAACGGACGACAGACGACGGACGACGGACGCAAAGTGATGGCAATAGCTCACATGACCCTTCGGGTCAGGTGAGCTAAAAACAACATGCCAGAAGCTTTAAATGCTCAACTATTAAAATCAGTGGAAAATCTGCATTTCGTTAGGAATCAAATTTCATGGTTTGAATGACCGGGTTGACCCACAAAAAACCACGAAAATTGGGACCCAAAGAACAAATAATACTTTTACAGTATACACTATTAAAAAGTTAGGAAAGCATGACTGTGGTGCCAGCACCAAGTCCAGTCTTGCTAAACTAGCAATGTATTCAATTACATGTATCTGTTTGTTTTCATTTGTGCCAATGTATCCCAACAATAATAACAAATACTATCTACATGTATACTATTTTGTAGTTCAATCATGAATTACAACATTGACTAAAGTTACTACTCAGAATATTTGTTTGGTGTTTAATGTTCTATTTAATTAATATCTCCATGTTTTTCGAAATACCTGATTCTGGTTTAAACAACTGGCTTCTCCTGATGCTGATGTTGCTGTGGCTATAACAGGTGCTGATTTCTGAGTCTGAGATGGAAATGTTTGATGGCCTTGAACATGTTGAAAACTTTACAGTGGACTTTGAAATGTAGAATGATCCAGAAATGTTGAGTTTTGAGCTAAAAATGTACCAGGACCAGGAGGTAAAAACTGTGAATTAGGATACTGTTGTTGTGAAGACTGTGTGCCAACTGAACCAGATGGAAGAACTGATGATTGTGCTGACTGAATAAAAAAAATATCCATAAATAATGAACTTAACCATATCATTGAACACTTCTGATGAAACAGACTTTCAACATGGCAAATACATTTAATTTTGCATTTAAGTGTTATACACATGTAATACTTGACCACTAAAGTAGAATATTAACAATAACACTAATTTTAACCTATGGTACAATACTAATATATCATGGTCTAATTCTTATATTAAAATTTTAGCTATAAGCGCTCCTTAATGTGTTATAGAATGCTAATTATTATAATTGTACACGTACATGATAGACATTCACAATTTATTGTAGATTAAACCAAGGTAGTGCTTCTATGACATCATATTAGAATAATGACTTGGTTTTATTTACCTGCTTATTTTTTTTTTTTCAGAAATAAAAGTCTTATTATTGCGTTATTTGCCATTCTTGTTCTTCGATGAGTAATCTCTATAAGTGCAAGTTCATCTGATGTTGTGTCTTGACTGTTATTATAAATATTTGGGTTGGCTTAAATTTCATCTGCATTTACGACAGTGTACTTTCTCATCTTTGTTTTGTTTTTCATCTTTATCTTCAATACATTTGTTTTGTTTCTCATCTTAATCTTTAAACTTCGAAAAATCATCTCAGCAAGGAAATTCTGAAAAAAAATGAAAGAACCTTAGTGAGCACGCTCACATACCCCATGCGTCCACATTATGGACAGTGAATAACTATTTCGAGTTCGGAATAAAAAAGTCAGAGTTTTTGTCTTTCCTAGTTGACTCGTTAAACAGGAAAAAAATGAGTGACAGACCGGAAAATGTATCCCACCATATTGGACTCCTACCTAAAGCTACGTACAAAATATCAAAAGCCTATGATTAATTGTTGCTGCGAATTCTGTTACGAAAATTTTCAACCCTGAAAATGTAGTGAAAAAAGTATAAGTCAGCTCTTTTAACTGGAAGTAGATGACCGACAGACGTGAAAACGAATCCCACCATATTGGACCCCTACCTGAAGGTATATACCAAATATAAAATACCTACAGTAAATAGTTGCTGAGAAATCTGTTACGAAAATTTTCAACCCTGAAAATTTAGTGAAAAAAGTGTAAGTCGGCTCGTTAAACAGGAAGTAGATAATCAACAGACCTGAAAACGTATCCCATAATATGGGACCCCAACCTGAAGCTACATACCAGATATCAAAAGCCTAAGATTAATAATAGCTGAGATATCTGTTACGAAAATTTTGATCACGGACAGACGGACGGACGGACTGACGGACGAGTCAAAAACATCATACCCTTCGCAATTGCGGCTCGTTTAACAGGAAGTAGCAAAGGTATATACCAAATACCTACAATTAATTGTTGCTGAGAAATCTGTTTCGAAAATTTTCAACCCTGAAAATTTTTGTACTAACACATAACATTTATGTTGTGTTTTCATCGACTATAAAGCTACTTGTAGAATTTCCGCTTATTATGTGTTTTCATCGACCCCAACCCTGATTGTATGATTTTGTACTAACCCTAATTATATGTTTTACACTAACCCTAACCCTAATTGTACGTTTTTGTACTAAACCTTATCATAAATGTATTTTTGTACTAACATTTAACATTTATTTTGTGTTTTCATCGACTATAAAGCTATTGTAGAATTTTGTACTAACCCTAACCCTAAATATATTTTTATATGCTAACCCTAGCCCTAACTGTGGGTTTTATACTAACTCTATCCCTAATTATATGTTTTACACTAACCCTAACCCTAATTGTATAATTTGTACTAACCCTAACCCTAAATGTATCTTTATATACTAACCTGTAACCCTAACTGTGTTTTTTACACTAACCCTAACTCTAATTATATGTTTTACACTAACTCTAACTCTAACTGTATGTTGTTGTACTAACCCTTTCCAGAAATGTATCTTTTTGGTCCAACCCCTACCCTTAACTTTGTGTTTTCACAGACCCTAACCGTAACCCTAATTGTATGTGTGTGTACTAACCTTTACCTGAAATGTATCTCGTTGTACTAACCCTTACCCCTTATTTTATATTTTCATCGACCCTAACCCTAATTGTTTGATTTTGTACTAACCCTAACTCTTATTGTATCTAAATATGCCCACCCCTTTCCCTTATTGTGTGTTTTGTACTAACCCTTACCCTAATTATATGTTTTACACTAACCGTAACCCTAATTAATCGTTTTTGTACTATCCTTTACCTGAAATGTATCTATTTGTACTAACCCCTACCGCTTATTTTGTGTTTTCATCGACCCCAACCCTAATTGTATGATTTTGTACTAACCCCAATTCTAAGTGTATCTTCATATGCTAACCCCTTACCTTAACTGTGTGTTTTATACTGACCCTAACCCTAATTATATGTTTTACACTAACCCTAACCCTAATTGTACGTTTTTGTACTATCCGTTACCTAAACTGTATCTCTTTGTACTAACCCCTACCCCTTATGTTGTGTTTTCATCGACCCTAACCCTAATTGTATGATTTTGTACTAACCCTAACTCTTAGTGTATCTAAATATGCTAACCCCTTTCCCTAATTGTGTGTTATGTACTAACCCTAACCCTAATTATATGTTTTACACTAACCGTAACCCTAATTGTACGTTTTTGTACTATCCTTTACCTGAAATGTATCTCTTTGTACTAACCCCTACCGATTATTTTGTGTTTTCATCGACCCCAACCCTAATTGTATGATTTTGTACTAACCCTAACCCTAAGTGTATCTTCATATGCTAACCCCTTACCCTAATTGTGTTTTATACTGACCCTTACCCTAATTATATATTTTAAACTAACACCAACCCTAATTGTACGTTTTTGTACTAATCCTTATCATGTATTTTTGTTTTAACACATAACATTTATGTTGTGTTTTCATCGACTATAAAGCTACTTGTAGAATTACCGCTTATAATGCGTTTTCATCTACCCCAACCCTAATTGTATGATTTTGTACTAACCCTAATTATATGTTTTACACTAACCCTAACCCTAATTGTACGTTTTTGTACTAAACCTTATCATAAATGTATTTTTGTACTAACACATAACATTTATTTTGTGTTTTCATCGACTATAAAGCTACTTGTAGAATTTTGTACTAACCCTAACCCTAAATATATCTTTATATGCTAACCCTAACCCTAACTGTGGGTTATATACTAACTCTAACCCTAATTATATGTTTTACACTAACCCTAACTCTAACTGTATGTTGTTGTATTAACCCTTTCCAGAAATGTATCTTTTTGGTCAAACCCCTACCCCTAACTTTGTGTTTTCACAGACCCTAACCGTAACCCTAATTGTATGTGTTTGTACTAACCTTTACCTAAAATGCATATCGTTGTACTAACCCTTACCCCTTATTTGATGTTTTCATCGACCCTAACCCTAATTGTATGATTTTGTACTAACCCTAACTCTTAGTGTATCTAAATATGCTAACCCCTTTCCCTTATTATGTGTTTTGTACTAACCCTAACCCTAATTATATGTTTTACACTAACCCTCACCCTTATTGTACGTTTTTGTACTAAACCTTATCATAAATGTATTTTTGTAATAACACATAACATTTATTTTGTGTTTTCATCGACTATAAAACTACTTGTAGAATTTTGTACTAACCCTAACCCTAAATATATACTCTGCAAAAAAAGTTACGCATAGATAGAAAATTCCCCGTAGGTTTAATGCAAATCGAAACAATTTCAAAACATTATTGCCGAGCTGTTCTTCAACCGATTTTCACGAAACAAAATCCAGTAAAAAGAAAACAAAATGAAGATTGTTTGATATATTTAGACCAAAATCCTAACTTCAATGGTTTTTAAGAAATTGGGAGTAGAACACGACTAATGTTTTTCACGGAACATTTTGCATTGATTTAAACGGGAAATTGAATCGTAAAATGTACACTTGAGTTCCACTTGCAATATCTTAAAAAGCAGCGATGTCACGATTTTACTCAAAATTAAACAAACAATCTCTATTTTGTTTTCTTTTTACTGGATTTTATTTCGTGAAAATCGGTTGTAGAACAGCTCGGCAATAATGTTTTGAAATTGTTTCGATTTGCATTAAACCTACGGGGAATTTTCTACCTATGCGTAACTTTTTTTGAAGAGTATATCTTTATATGTTAACCCTAACCTTAACTGTGGGTTTTATACTAGCTTTAACCCTAATTATATGTTTTACACTAACCCTAACCCTAATTGTATAATTTTGTACTAACCCTTACCCTAAATGTATCTTTATATACTAACTTATAACCCTAACTGTGTTTTTACACTAACCCTAACCCTAATTATGTTTTACACTAACCCTGACTCTAACTGTATGTTGTTGTACTAACCCTTTCCAGAAATGTATCTTTTTGGTCCAACCCCTACCCCTAACTTTGTGTTTTCACAGACCCTTACCGTAACCCTAATTGTATGTTTGTGTACTAACCTTTACCTGAAATGTATCTCGTTGTACTATTACTTACTCCTTATTTTATGTTTTCATCGACCCTAACCCTAATTGTATGATTTTGTACTAACCCTAACTCTTAGGGTATCTAAATATGCTAACCCCTTTCCCTAATTGTGTGTTTTGTACTAACCCTAACCCTAATTATAGGTATACACTAACCGTAACCCTAATTGTACGTTTTTTGTACTATCCTTTACCTGAAATGTATCTCTTTGTACTAACCCCTACCGATTATTTTGTGTTTTCATCGACCCCAACCCTAATTGTATGATTTTCTACTAACCCTAAGCCTAAGTGTATCTTCATATGCTTACCCCTTACCCTAATTGTGTTTTGTACTGACCCTAACCCTAATTATATGTTTTACACTAACACTAACCCTAATTGTACATTTTTGTACTATCTTTTACCTAAACTGTATCTCTTTGTACTAACCCCTACCCCTTATGTTGTGTTTTCATCGACCCTAACCCTAATTGTTTGATTTTGTAGTCCCGTGCGGGGCCCGGGTGGCGAATAGGCCCGCAGTAGAGCCTAGCTTGTCGTAAGAGGCGACTAAGGGTCTTGGGATTCTGACGTCGGGTCAGTGCTCAGCCCACAGAGCGACCAAGTGTGTACCCTAGGTGGCTGAATAGGGTAGCCCTCGTCCGCGGGGGTTGTCAGGTCTATAATACGGAAACCCTGACCGCCGACCATAGTGGGCCAACGTGTGTGGAGAGTGCCACGCTTCATGCACGTAAAAGACCCCTTTGTGGACCGCCCAGTAGTGCACCACATAGGCTAAATTTTCCGCCCCTACCCACCTCTCCCCTTTTTCCTGTGGTTCTTCAAAATTTACCGGTCCTTTGTTTCCCACCCCATCTCCATATTTCATTTATCATCATCATTTCATGTTCATTTTATCATCCTTTTCATGTTCATCGCCTGTAAATAACCTATATAGCGTTGCACGGGCGTAAAACACCAACTAACTAACTAACTAACTAATTTGATTTTGTACTAACCCTAACCCTAAGTGTATCTAAATATGCTAACCCCTTATTTGTGTGTTTTATACTTACCCTAACCTTAATTATATGTTTTAATCTAGCCCTAACCCTAATTGTACGTTTTTGTACTAATCCTTATCATAAATGTATTTTTGTACTAACACATAACATTTATGTTGTGTTTTCATCGACTATAAAGCTACTTGTAGAATTTCCGCTTATTATGTGTTTTCATCGACCCCAACCCTAATTGTATGATTTTGTACTAACCCTAATTATATGTTTTACACTAACCCTAGCCCTAATTGTACGTTTTTGTACTAAACCTTATCATAAATGTATTTTTGTACTAACACATAACATTTTTTTTGTGTTTTCATCGACTATAAAGCTACTTGTAGAATTTTGTACTAACCCTAACCCTAAATATATCTTTATATGCTAACCCTAGCCCTAACTGTGGGTTTTATACTAACTCTAACCCTAATTATATGTTTAACACTAACCCTAACCCTAATTATATGTTTTACACTAACCCTAACTCTAACTGTATGTTTTTGTACTAACCCTTTCCAGAAATGTATCTTTTTGGTCCAACCCCTACCCCTAACTTTATGTTTTCACAGACCCTAACCGTAACCCTAATTGTATGTGTGTGTACTATCCTTTACCTGAAATGTATCTATTTGTACTAACCCCTACCGCTTATTTTGTGTTTTCATCGACCCCAACCCTAATTTTATGATTTTGTACTAACCCCAACCCTAAGTGTATCTTCATATGCTAACCCCTTACCCTAACTGTGTGTTTTATACTGACCCTAACCCTAATTATATGTTTTACACTAACCCTAACCCTAATTGTACGTTTTTGTACTATCCGTTACCTAAACTGTATCTCTTTGTACTAACCCCTACCCCTTATGTTGTGTTTTCATCGACCCTAACCCTAATTGTATGATTTTGTACTAACCCTAACCCTAAGTTTATCTAAATATGCTAACCCCTTAACCTATTTGTGTGTTTTATTCTTACCCTAACCCTGATTATATGTTTTACACTAACCCTAACCCTAATTGTACGTTTTTGTATTAAACCTTATCATAAATGTATTTTTGTACTAACACATAACATTTATTTTGTGTTTTCATCGACTATAAAGCTACTTGTTGAATTTTGTACTAACCCTAACCCTAAATATATCTTTATATGCTAACCCTAACCCTAACTGTGGGTTTTATACTAACTCTGACCCTAATTATATGTTTTACACTAACCATAACCGTATAATTTTGTACTAACCCTTTTCCTAAATGTATCTTTATATACTCACCTATAACCCTAACTGTGTTTTTTACACTAACCCTAACCCTAATTATGTTTTACACTAACCCTAACTCTAACTGTATGTTGTTGTACTAACCCTTTCCAGAAATGTATCTTTTTGGTCCAACCCCTACCCCTAACTTTGTGTTTTCACAGACCCTTACCGTAACCCTAATTGTATGTTTGTGTACTAACCTTTACCTGAAATGTATCTCGTTGTACTAACACTTACCCCTTATTTTATGTTTTCATCGACCCTAACCCTAATTGTATGATTTTGTACTAACCCTAACTCTTAGTGTATCTAAATATGCTAACCCCTTTCCCTAATTGTGTGTTTTGTACTAACCCTAACCCTAATTATATGTTTTACACTAACCGTAACCCTAATTGTACGTTTTTGTACTATCCTTTACCTGAAATGTATCTCTTTGTACTAACCCCTACCGATTATTTTGTGTTTTCATCGACCCCAACCCTAATTGTATGATTTTGTACTAACCCTAACCCTAAGTGTATCTTCATATGCTTACCCCTTACCCTAATTGTGTTTTATACTGACCCTTACCCTAATTATATGTTTTACACTAACACCAACCCTAATTGTACATTTTTGTACTATCCTTTACCTAAATTGTTTCTCTTTGTACTAACCCCTACCCCTTATGTTGTGTTTTCATCGACTCTAACCCTAATTGTTTGATTTTGTACTAACCCTAACCCTTAGTGTATCTAAATATGCTTACCCCTTATTTGTGTGTTTTATTCTTACCCTAACCTTAATTATATGTTTTACACTAGCCCTAACCCTAATTGTACGTTTTTGTACTAATCCTTATCATGTATTTTTGTTTTAACACATAACATTTATTTTGTGTTTTCATCGACTATAAAGCTACTTGTAGAATTACCGCTTATTATGTGTTTTTATCGACCCCAACCCTAATTGTATGATTTTGTACTAACCCTAATTATATGTTTTACACTAACCCTAACCCTAATTGTACGTTTTTGTACTAATCCTTATCATAAATGTATTTTTGTACTAACACATAACATTTATGTTGTGTTTTCATCGACTATAAAGCTACTTGTAGAAATTTGTACTAACCCTAACCCTAAATATATCTTTATATGCTAACACTAGCCCTAACTGTGGGTTTTATACTAACTCTAACCCTAATTATATGTTTTACACTAACCCTAACCCTAATTGTATAATTGTGTACTAACCCTAACCCTAAATGTATCTTTATATACTAACCTGTAACCCTAACTGTGTTTTTTACACTAACCCTAACCCTTATTATATGTTTTACACTAACCCTAACTCTAACTGTATGTTGTTGTACTAACCCTTTCCAGAAATGTATCTTTTTGGTCCAACCCCTACCCCTAACTTTGTGTTTTCACAGACCCTAACCGTAACCCTAATTGTATGTGTGTGTACTAACTTTTACCTGAAATGTATCTCGTTGTACTAACCCTTACCCCTTATTTTATGTTTTCATCGACCCTAACCCTAATTGTATGATTTTGTACTAACCCTAACTCTTAGTGTATCTAAATATGCCCATTCCTTTCCCTTATTGTGTGTTTTGTACTAACCCTTACCCTAATTATATGTTTTACACTAACCGTAACCCTAATTAATCGTTTTTGTACTATCCTTTACCTGAAAAGTATCTATTTGTACTAACCCCTACCGCTTATTTTGTGTTTTCATCGACTATAAAGCTACTTGTAGAATTTTGTACTAACCCTAATTCTAAATATATCTTTTTATGCTAACCCTAACCCTAACTGTGGGTTTTATACTAACTCTAACCCTAAATATATGTTTTACACTTACCCTAACTCTAACTGTATGCTGTTGTATTAACCCTTTCCAGAAATGTATCTTTTTGGTCCAACCCCTACCCCTAACTTTGTGTTTTCACAGACCCTAACCGTAACCCTAATTGTATGTGTTTGTACTAGCCTTTACCTAAAATGTATCTCGTTGTACTAACCCATACCCCTTATTTTATGTTTTCATCGACCCTAACCCTAATTGTATGATTTTGTACTAACCCTAACTCTTAGTGTATCTAAATATGCTAACCCCTTTCCCTTATTATGTGTTTTGTACTAACCCTAACCCTAATTATATGTTTTACACTAACCCTAACCCTAATTGTACGTTTTTGTACTAAACCTTATCATAAATGTATTTTTGTAATAACACATTACATTTATTTTGTGTTTTCATCGACTATAAAGCTACTTGTAGAATTTTGTACTAACCCTAACCCTAAATATATCTTTATATGCTAACCCTAACCCTAACTGTGGGTTTTATACTAGCTCTAACCCTAATTATATGTTTTACACTAACCCTAACCCTAATTGTATAATTTTGTACTAACCCTTACCCTAAATGTATCTTTATATACTAACTTATAACCCTAACTGTGTTTTTTACACTAACCCTAACGCTAATTATGTTTTACACTAACCCTAACTCTAACTGTATGTTGTTGTACTAACCCTTTCCAGAAATGTATCTTATTGGTCCAACCCCTACCCCTAACTTTGTGTTTTCACAGACCCTTACCGTAACCCTAATTGTATGTTTGTGTACTAACCTTTACCTGAAATGTATCTCGTTGTACTATTACTTACCCCTTATTTTATGTTTTCATCGACCCTAACCCTAATTGTATGATTTTGTACTAACCCTAACTCTTAGTGTATCTAAATATGCTAACCCCTTTCCCTAATTAGGTGTTTTGTACTAACCCTAACCCTAATTATATGTTTTACACTAACCGTAACCCTAATTGTACGTTTTTGTACTATCCTTTACCTGAAATGTATCTCTTTGTACAAAACCCTACAGATTATTTTGTGTTTTCATCGACCCCAACCCTAATTGTATGATTTTGTACTAACCCTAACCCTAAGTGTATCTTCATATGCTAACCCCTTACCCTAATTGTGTGTTTTATACTGACCCTAACCCTAATTGTATGTTTTACACTAACCCTAACCCTAATTGTACGTTTTTGTACTATCCGTTACCTAAACTGTATCTCTTTGTACTAACCCCTACCCCTTATGTTGTGTTTTCATCGACCCTAACCCTAATTGTATGATTTTGTACTAACCCTAACCCTAAGTTTATCTAAATATGCCAACCCCTTACCCTTTTTGTGCGTTTTTTACTTACCCTAACCCTCATTATATGTTTTACACTAACCCTAACCCTAATTGTACGTTTTTGTACTAAACCTTATCATAAATGTATTTTTGTACTAACACATACCATTTATTTTGTGTTTTCATCGACTATAAAGCTACTTGTAGAATTTTGTACTAACCCTAACCCTAAATATATCTTTATATGCTAACCCTAACCCTAACTGTGGGTTTTATACTAGCTCTAACCCTAATTATATGTTTTACACTAACCCTAACCCTAATTGTATAATTTTGTACTAACCCTTACCCTAAATGTATCTTTATATACTAACTTATAACCCTAACTGTTTTTTACACTAACCCTAACGCTAATTATGTTTTACACTAACCCTAACTCTAACTGTATGTTGTTGTACTAACCCTTTCCAGAAATGTATCTTATTGGTCCAACCCCTACCCCTAACTTTGTGTTTTCACAGACCCTTACCGTAACCCTAATTGTATGTTTGTGTACTAACCTTTACCTGAAATGTATCTCGTTGTACTATTACTTACCCCTTATTTTATGTTTTCATCGACCCTAACCCTAATTGTATGATTTTGTACTAACCCTAACTCTTAGTGTATCTAAATATGCTAACCCCTTTCCCTAATTAGGTGTTTTGTACTAACCCTAACCCTAATTATATGTTTTACACTAACCGTAACCCTAATTGTACGTTTTTGTACTATCCTTTACCTGAAATGTATCTCTTTGTACAAAACCCTACAGATTATTTTGTGTTTTCATCGACCCCAACCCTAATTGTATGATTTTGTACTAACCCTAACCCTAAGTGTATCTTCATATGCTAACCCCTTACCCTAATTGTGTGTTTTATACTGACCCTAACCCTAATTGTATGTTTTACACTAACCCTAACCCTAATTGTACGTTTTTGTACTATCCGTTACCTAAACTGTATCTCTTTGTACTAACCCCTACCCCTTATGTTGTGTTTTCATCGACCCTAACCCTAATTGTATGATTTTGTACTAACCCTAACCCTAAGTTTATCTAAATATGCCAACCCCTTACCCTTTTTGTGCGTTTTTTACTTACCCTAACCCTCATTATATGTTTTACACTAACCCTAACCCTAATTGTACGTTTTTGTACTAAACCTTATCATAAATGTATTTTTGTACTAACACATACCATTTATTTTGTGTTTTCATCGACTATAAAGCTACTTGTAGAATTTTGTACTAACCCTAACCCTAAATATATCTTTATATGCTAACCCTAACCCTAACTGTGGGTTTTATACTAGCTCTAACCCTAATTATATGTTTTACACTAACCCTAACCCTAATTGTATAATTTTGTACTAACCCTTACCCTAAATGTATCTTTATATACTAACTTATAACCCTAACTGTGTTTTTTACACTAACCCTAACGCTAATTATGTTTTACACTAACCCTAACTCTAACTGTATGTTGTTGTACTAACCCTTTCCAGAAATGTATCTTATTGGTCCAACCCCTACCCCTAACTTTGTGTTTTCACAGACCCTTACCGTAACCCTAATTGTATGTTTGTGTACTAACCTTTACCTGAAATGTATCTCGTTGTACTATTACTTACCCCTTATTTTATGTTTTCATCGACCCTAACCCTAATTGTATGATTTTGTACTAACCCTAACTCTTAGTGTATCTAAATATGCTAACCCCTTTCCCTAATTAGGTGTTTTGTACTAACCCTAACCCTAATTATATGTTTTACACTAACCGTAACCCTAATTGTACGTTTTTGTACTATCCTTTACCTGAAATGTATCTCTTTGTACAAAACCCTACAGATTATTTTGTGTTTTCATCGACCCCAACCCTAATTGTATGATTTTGTACTAACCCTAACCCTAAGTGTATCTTCATATGCTAACCCCTTACCCTAATTGTGTGTTTTATACTGACCCTAACCCTAATTGTATGTTTTACACTAACCCTAACCCTAATTGTACGTTTTTGTACTATCCGTTACCTAAACTGTATCTCTTTGTACTAACCCCTACCCCTTATGTTGTGTTTTCATCGACCCTAACCCTAATTGTATGATTTTGTACTAACCCTAACCCTAAGTTTATCTAAATATGCCAACCCCTTACCCTTTTTGTGCGTTTTTTACTTACCCTAACCCTCATTATATGTTTTACACTAACCCTAACCCTAATTGTACGTTTTTGTACTAAACCTTATCATAAATGTATTTTTGTACTAACACATAACATTTATTTTGTGTTTTCATCGACTATAAAGCTACTTGTAGAATTTTGTACTAATCCTAACCCTAAATATATCTTTATATGCTAACCCTAACCCTAACTGTGGGTTTTATACTAACTCTAACCCTAATTATATATTTTACAATAATCCTAACACTAATTGTATGATTTTGTACTAACCCTATCTCTTAGTGTATCTAAATATGCTAACCCCTTTCCCTTATTATGTGTTTTATACTAACCCTAACCCTAATTATATGTTTTACACTAACCCTAACCCTAATTGTACGTTTTTGTACTAAACCTTATCATAAATGTATTTTTGTAATAACACATAACATTTATTTTGTGCTTTCATCGACTATAAAGCTACTTGTAGAATTTTGTACTAACCCTAACCCTAAATATATCTGTATATGCTAACCCTAACCCTAACTGTGGGTTTTATACTAGCTCTAACCCTTATTATATGTTTTACACTAACCCAACCCTAATTGTATAATTTTGTACTAACCCTTACCCTAAATGTATCTTTATATACCAACTTATAACCCTAACTGTGTTTTTTACACTAACCCTAACGCTAATTATGTTTTACACTAACCCTAACTCTAACTGTATGTTGTTGTACTAACCCTTTCCAGAAATGTATCTTATTGGTCCAACCCCTACCCCTAACTTTGTGTTTTCACAGACCCTTACCGTAACCCTAATTGTATGTTTGTGTACTAACCTTTACCTGAAATGTATCTCGTTGTACTATTACTTACCCCTTATTTTATGTTTTCATCGACCCTAACCCTAATTGTATGATTTTGTACTAACCCTAACTCTTAGTGTATCTAAATATGCTAACCCCTTTCCCTAATTATGTGTTTTGTACTAACCCTTACCCTAATTATATGTTTTACACTAACCGTAACCCTAATTGTATGTTTTTGTACTATCCTTTACCTGAAATGTATCTCTTTGTACTAACCCCTAAAGATTATTTTGTGTTTTCATCGACCCCAACCCTAATTGTATGATTTTGTACTAACCCTCACCCTAAGTGTATCTTCATATGCTAACCCCTTACCCTAATTGTGTGTTTTATACTGACCCTAACCCTAAATGTATGTTTTACACTAACCCTAACCCTAATTGTACGTTTTTGTACTATCCGTTTCCTAAACTGTATCTCTTTGTACTAACCCCTACCCCTTATGTTGTGTTTTCATCGACCCTAACCCTAATTGCATGATTTTGTACTAACCCTAACCCTAAGTTTATCTAAATATGCTAACCCCTTACCCTTTTTGTGTGTTTTATACTTTCCCTAACCCTGATTATATGTTTTACACTAACCCTAACCCTAATCGTACGTTTTTGTACTAAACCTTATCATAAATGTATTTCTGTACAAACACATAACATTTATTTTGTGTTTTCATCGACTATAAAGCTACTTGTAGAATTTTGTACTAACCCTAACCCTAAATATATATTTATATGCTAACCCTAACCCTAACTGTGGGTTTTATACTAACTCTAACCCTAATTATATCTTTTACAATAACCCTAACACTAATTGTATGATTTTGTACTAACCCAATCTCTTAGTGTATCTAAATATGCTAACCCCTTTCCCTTATTATGTGTTTTGTACTAACCCTAACCCTAATTATATGTTTTACACTAACCCTAACCCTAATTGTACGTTTTTGTACTAAACCTTATCATAAATGTATTTTTGTAATAACACATAACATTTATTTTGTGCTTTCATCGACTATAAAGCTACTTGTAGAATTTTGTACTAACCCTAACCCTAAATATATCTGTATATGCTAACCCTAACCCTAACTGTGGATTTTATACTAGCTCTAACCCTTATTATATGTTTTACACTTACCCAACCCTAATTGTATAAGTTTGTACTAACCCTTACCCTATATGTATCTTTATATACCAACTTATAACCCTTACTGCGTTTTTTACACTAACCCTAACGCTAATTATGTTTTACACTAACCCTAACTCTAACTGTATGTTGTTGTACTAACCCTTTCCAGAAATGTATCTTTTTGGTCCAACCCCTACCCCTAACTTTGTGTTTTCACAGACCCTTACCGTAACCCTAATTGTATGTTTGTGTACAAACCTTTACCTGAAATGTATCTCGTTGTACTATTACTTACCCCTTATTTTATGTTTTCATCGACCCTAACCCTAATTGTATGATTTTGTACTAACCCTAACTCTTAGTGTATCTAAATATGCTAACCCCTTTCCCTAATTATGTGTTTTGTACTAACCCTTACCCTAATTATATGTTTTACACTAACCGTAACCCTAATTGTATGTTTTTGTACTATCCTTTACCTGAAATGTATCTCTTTGTACTAACCCCTAAAGATTATTTTGTGTTTTCATCGACCCCAACCCTAATTGTATGATTTTGTACTAACCCTCACCCTAAGTGTATCTTCATATGCTTACCCCTTACCCTAATTGTGTGTTTTATACTGACCCTAACCCTAAATGTATGTTTTACACTAACCCTAACCCTAATTGTACGTTTTTGTACTATCCGTTACCTAAACTGTATCTCTTTGTACTAACCCCTACCCCTTATGTTGTGTTTTCATCGACCCTAACCCTAATTGCATGATTTTGTACTAACCCTAACCCTAAGTTTATCTAAATATGCTAACCCCTTACCCTTTTTGTGTGTTTTATACTTACCCTAACCCTGATTATATGTTTTACACTAACCCTAACCCTAATTGTACGTTTTTGTACTAAACCTTATCATAAATGTATTTCTGTACAAACACATAACATTTATTTTGTGTTTTCATCGACTATAAAGCTACTTGTAGAATTTTGTACTAACCCTAACCCTAAATATATCTTTATATGCTAACCCTAACCCTAACTGTGGGTTTTATACTAACTCTAACCCTAATTATATCTTTTACAATAACCCTAACACTAATTGTATGATTTTGTACTAACCCAATCTCTTAGTGTATCTAAATATGCTAACCCCATTCCCTTATTATGTGTTTTGTACTAACCCTAACCCTAATTATATGTTTTACACTAACCCTAACCCTAATTGTACGTTTTTGTACTAAACCTTATCATAAATGTATTTTTGTAATAACACATAACATTTATTTTGTGCTTTCATCGACTATAAAGCTACTTGTAGAATTTTGTACTAACCCTAACCCTAAATATATCTGTATATGCTAACCCTAACCCTAACTGTGGGTTTTATACTAGCTCTTACCCTTATTATATGTTTTACACTTACCCAACCCTAATTGTATAAGTTTGTACTAACCCTTACCCTAAATGTATCTTTATATACCAACTTATAACCCTTACTGTGTTTTTTACACTAACCCTAACGCTAATTATGTTTTACACTAACCCTAACTCTAACTGTATGTTGTTGTACTAACCCTTTCCAGAAATGTATCTTTTTGGTCCAACCCCTACCCCTAACTTTGTGTTTTCACAGACCCTTACCGTAACCCTAATTGTATGTTTGTGTACTAACCTTTACCTGAAATGTATCTCGTTGTACTATTACTTACCCCTTATTTTATGTTTTCATCGACCCTAACCCTAATTGTATGATTTTGTACTAACCCTAACTCTTAGTGTATCTAAATATGCTAACCCCTTTCCCTAATTATGTGTTTTGTACTAACCCTTACCCTAATTATATGTTTTACACTAACCGTAACCCTAATTGTACGTTTTTGTACTATCCTTTACCTGAAATGTATCTCTTTGTACTAACCCCTACAGATTATTTTGTGTTTTCATCGACCCCAACCCTAATTGTATGATTTTGTACTAACCCTCACCCTAAGTGTATCTTCATATGCTAACCCCTTACCCTAATTGTGTGTTTTATACTGACCCTAACCCTAAATGTATGTTTTACACTAACCCTAACCCTAATTGTACGTTTTTGTACTATCCGTTTCCTAAACTGTATCTCTTTGTACTAACCCCTACCCCTTATGTTGTGTTTTCATCGACCCTAACCATAATTGCATGATTTTGTACTAACCCTAACCCTAAGTTTATCTAAATATGCTAACCCCTTACCCTTTTTGTGTGTTTTATACTTTCCCTAACCCTGATTATATGTTTTACACTAACCCTAACCTTAATTGTACGTTTTTGTACTAAACCTTATCATAAATGTATTTCTGTACAAACACATAACATTTATTTTGTGTTTTCATCGACTATAAAGCTACTTGTAGAGTTTTGTACTAACCCTAACCCTAAATATATCTTTATATGCTAACCCTAACCCTAACTGTGGGTTTTATACTAACTCTAACCCTAATTATATCTTTTACAATAACCCTAACACTAATTGTATGATTTTGTACTAACCCAATCTCTTAGTGTATCTAAATATGCTAACCCCTTTCCCTTATTATGTGTTTTGTACTAACCCTAACCCTAATTATATGTTTTACACTAACCCTAACCCTAATTGTACGTTTTTGTACTAAACCTTATCATAAATGTATTTTTGTAATAACACATAACATTTATTTTGTGCTTTCATCGACTATAAAGCTACTTGTAGAATTTTGTACTAACCCTAACCCTAAATATATCTGTATATGCTAACCCTAACCCTAACTGTGGGTTTTATACTAGCTCTTACCCTTATTATATGTTTTACACTTACCCAACCCTAATTGTATAAGTTTGTACTAACCCTTACCCTAAATGTATCTTTATATACCAACTTATAACCCTTACTGTGTTTTTTACACTAACCCTAACGCTAATTATGTTTTACACTAACCCTAACTCTAACTGTATGTTGTTGTACTAACCCTTTCCAGAAATGTATCTTTTTGGTCCAACCCCTACCCCTAACTTTGTGTTTTCACAGACCCTTACCGTAACCCTAATTGTATGTTTGTGTACAAACCTTTACCTGAAATGTATCTCGTTGTACTATTACTTACCCCTTATTTTATGTTTTCATCGACCCTAACCCTAATTGTATGATTTTGTACTAACCCTAACTCTTAGTGTATCTAAATATGCTAACCCCTTTCCCTAATTATGTGTTTTGTACTAACCCTTACCCTAATTATATGTTTTACACTAACCGTAACCCTAATTGTATGTTTTTGTACTATCCTTTACCTGAAATGTATCTCTTTGTACTAACCCCTAAAGATTATTTTGTGTTTTCATCGACCCCAACCCTAATTGTATGATTTTGTACTAACCCTCACCCTAAGTGTATCTTCATATGCTTTCCCCTTACCCTAATTGTGTGTTTTATACTGACCCTAACCCTAAATGTATGTTTTACACTAACCCTAACCCTAATTGTACGTTTTTGTACTATCCGTTACCTAAACTGTATCTCTTTGTACTAACCCCTACCCCTTATGTTGTGTTTTCATCGACCCTAACCCTAATTGCATGATTTTGTACTAACCCTAACCCTAAGTTTATCTAAATATGCTAACCCCTTACCCTTTTTGTGTGTTTTATACTTACCCTAACCCTGATTATATGTTTTACACTAACCCTAACCCTAATTGTACGTTTTTGTACTAAACCTTATCATAAATGTATTTCTGTACAAACACATAACATTTATTTTGTGTTTTCATCGACTATAAAGCTACTTGTAGAATTTTGTACTAACCCTAACCCTAAATATATCTTTATATGCTAACCCTTACCCTAACTGTGGGTTTTATACTAACCCTAACCCTAATTATATCTTTTACAATAACCCTAACACTAATTGTATGATTTTGTACTAACCCAATCTCTTAGTGTATCTAAATATGCTAACCCCATTCCCTTATTATGTGTTTTGTACTAACCCTAACCCTAATTATATGTTTTACACTAACCCTAACCCTAATTGTACGTTTTTGTACTAAACCTTATCATAAATGTATTTTTGTAATAACACATAACATTTATTTTGTGCTTTCATCGACTATAAAGCTACTTGTAGAATTTTGTACTAACCCTAACCCTAAATATATCTGTATATGCTAACCCTAACCCTAACTGTGGGTTTTATACTAGCTCTAACCCTTATTATATGTTTTACACTTACCCAACCCTAATTGTATAAGTTTGTACTAACCCTTACCCTAAATGTATCTTTATATACCAACTTATAACCCTTACTGTGTTTTTTACACTAACCCTAACGCTAATTATGTTTTACACTAACCCTAACTCTAACTGTATGTTGTTGTACTAACCCTTTCCAGAAATGTATCTTTTTGGTCCAACCCCTACCCCTAACTTTGTGTTTTCACAGACCCTTACCGTAACCCTAATTGTATGTTTGTGTACTAACCTTTACCTGAAATGTATCTCGTTGTACTATTACTTACCCCTTATTTTATGTTTTCATCGACCCTAACCCTAATTGTATGATTTTGTACTAACCCTAACTCTTAGTGTATCTAAATATGCTAACCCCTTTCCCTAATTATGTGTTTTGTACTAACCCTTACCCTAATTATATGTTTTACACTAACCGTAACCCTAATTGTACGTTTTTGTACTATCCTTTACCTGAAATGTATCTCTTTGTACTAACCCCTACAGATTATTTTGTGTTTTCATCGACCCCAACCCTAATTGTATGATTTTGTACTAACCCTCACCCTAAGTGTATCTTCATATGCTAACCCCTTACCCTAATTGTGTGTTTTATACTGACCCTAACCCTAAATGTATGTTTTACACTAACCCTAACCCTAATTGTACGTTTTTGTACTATCCGTTTCCTAAACTGTATCTCTTTGTACTAACCCCTACCCCTTATGTTGTGTTTTCATCGACCCTAACCCTAATTGCATGATTTTGTACTAACCCTAACCCTAAGTTTATCTAAATATGCTAACCCCTTACCCTTTTTGTGTGTTTTATACTTTCCCTAACCCTGATTATATGTTTTACACTAACCCTAACCTTAATTGTACGTTTTTGTACTAAACTTTATCATAAATGTATTTCTGTACAAACACATAACATTTATTTTGTGTTTTCATCGACTATAAAGCTACTTGTAGAGTTTTGTACTAACCCTAACCCTAAATATATCTTTATATGCTAACCCTAACCCTAACTGTGGGTTTTATACTAACTCTAACCCTAATTATATCTTTTACAATAACCCTTACACTAATTGTATGATTTTGTACTAACCCAATCTCTTAGTGTATCTAAATATGCTAACCCCTTTCCCTTATTATGTGTTTTGTACTAACCCTAACCCTAATTATATGTTTTACACTAACCCTAACCCTAATTGTACGTTTTTGTACTAAACCTTATCATAAATGTATTTTTGTAATAACACATAACATTTATTTTGTGCTTTCATCGACTATAAAGCTACTTGTAGAATTTTGTACTAACCCTAACCCTAAATATATCTGTATATGCTAACCCTAACCCTAACTGTGGGTTTTATACTAGCTCTTACCCTTATTATATGTTTTACACTTACCCAACCCTAATTGTATAAGTTTGTACTAACCCTTACCCTAAATGTATCTTTATATACCAACTTATAACCCTTACTGTGTTTTTTACACTAACCCTAACGCTAATTATGTTTTACACTAACCCTAACTCTAACTGTATGTTGTTGTACTAACCCTTTCCAGAAATGTATCTTTTTGGTCCAACCCCTACCCCTAACTTTGTGTTTTCACAGACCCTTACCGTAACCCTAATTGTATGTTTGTGTACTAACCTTTACCTGAAATGTATCTCGTTGTACTATTACTTACCCCTTATTTTATGTTTTCATCGACCCTAACCCTAATTGTATGATTTTGTACTAACCCTAACTCTTAGTGTATCTAAATATGCTAACCCCTTTCCCTAATTATGTGTTTTGTACTAACCCTTACCCTAATTATATGTTTTACACTAACCGTAACCTTAATTGTACGTTTTTGTACTATCCTTTACCTGAAATGTAACTCTTTGTACTAACCCCTAAAGATTATTTTGTGTTTTCATCGACCCCAACCCTAATTGTATGATTTTGTACTAACCCTCACCCTAAGTGTATCTTCATATGCTTACCCCTTACCCTAATTGTGTGTTTTATACTGACCCTAACCCTAAATGTATGTTTTACACTAACCCTAACCCTAATTGTACGTTTTTGTACTATCCGTTACCTAAACTGTATCTCTTTGTACTAACCCCTACCCCTTATGTTGTGTTTTCATCGACCCTAACCCTAATTGCATGATTTTGTACTAACCCTAACCCTAAGTTTATCTAAATATGCTAACCCCTTACCCTTTTTGTGTGTTTTATACTTACCCTAACCCTGATTATATGTTTTACACTAACCCTAACCCTAATTGTACGTTTTTGTACTAAACCTTATCATAAATGTATTTCTGTACAAACACATAACATTTATTTTGTGTTTTCATCGACTATAAAGCTACTTGTAGAATTTTGTACTAACCCTAACCCTAAATATATCTTTATATGCTAACCCTAACCCTAACTGTGGGTTTTATACTAACTCTAACCCTAATTATATCTTTTACAATAACCCTAACACTAATTGTATGATTTTGTACTAACCCAATCTCTTAGTGTATCTAAATATGCTAACCCCTTTCCCTTATTATGTGTTTTGTACTAACCCTAACCCTAATTGTACGTTTTACACTAAACCTAACCCTAATTGTACGTTTTTGTACTAAACCTTATCATAAATGTATTTTTGTAATAACACATAACATTTATTTTGTGCTTTCATCGACTATAAAGCTACTTGTAGAATTTTGTACTAACCCTAACCCTAAATATATCTGTATATGCTAACCCTAACCCTAACTGTGGGTTTTATACTAGCTCTAACCCTTATTATATGTTTTACACTTACCCAACCCTAATTGTATAAGTTTGTACTAACCCTTACCCTAAATGTATCTTTATATACCAACTTATAACCCTTACTGTGTTTTTACACTAACCCTAACGCTAATTATGTTTTACACTAACCCTAACTCTAACTGTATGTTGTTGTACTAACCCTTTCCAGAAATGTATCTTTTTGGTCCAACCCCTACCCCTAACTTTGTGTTTTCACAGACCCTTACCGTAACCCTAATTGTATGTTTGTGTACTAACCTTTACCTGAAATGTATCTCGTTGTACTATTACTTACCCCTTATTTTATGTTTTCATCGACCCTAACCCTAATTGTATGATTTTGTACTAACCCTAACTCTTAGTGTATCTAAATATGCTAACCCCTTTCCCTAATTATGTGTTTTGTACTAACCCTTACCCTAATTATATGTTTTACACTAACCGTAACCCTAATTGTACGTTTTTGTACTATCCTTTACCTGTAATGTATCACTTTGTACTAACCCCTACCGCTTGTTTTGTGTTTTCATCGACCCCAACCCTAATTGTATGATTTTGTACTAACCCCCATCCTAAGTGTATCTTCATATGCTTACCCCTTACCCTAATTGTGTGTTTTATACTGACCCTAACCCTAAATGTATGTTTTACACTAACCCTAACCCTAATTGTACGTTTTTGTACTATCCGTTACCTAAACTGTATCTCTTTGTACTAACCCCTACCCCTTATGTTGTGTTTTCATCGACCCTAACCCTAATTGCATGATTTTGTACTAACCCTAGCCCTAAGTTTATCTAAATATGCTAACCCCTTACCCTTTTTGTGTGTTTTATACTTACCCTAACCCTGATTATATGTTTTACACTAACCCTAACCCTAATTGTACGTTTTTGTACTAAACCTTATCATAAATGTATTTCTGTACAAACACATAACATTTATTTTGTGTTTTCATCGAAGATAAAGCTACTTGTAGAATTTTGTACTAACCCTAACCCTAAATATACTCTTCAAAAAAAGTTACGCATAGATAAAAAATTGCCCGTAGGTTCAATGCAAATCGAAACAATTTCAAAACATTATTGCCGAGCTGTTCTGCAACCGATTTTCACAAAATAAAATCCAGTAAAAAGATGACAAAATGAAGATTGTTTGATTAATTAGACCAAAATCCTAACTTCAATGGTCTTTAAGACATTGTGAGTAGAACACGACTAATGATTTTCTCGGAACATTTTGCATTGGTTTAAACGGGAAATTTAATCGTAAAATGTACACTTGAGTTCTACTTGCAATATCTTTAAAAGCAGCGATGTTACGATTTTACTCAAAATTAAACAAACAATCTCTATTTTGTTTTCTTTTTACTGGATTTTATTTCGTGAAAATCGGTTGCAGAACAGCTCGGCAATAATGTTTTGAAATTGTTTCGATTTGCATTAAACCTACCGGGAATAATCTATCTATGCGTAACTTTTTTGAAGAGTATATATCTTTATATGCTAACCCTAACCCTAACTGTGGGTTTTATACTAGCTCTAACCCTAATTATATGTTTTACACTAACCCTAACCCTAATTGTATAATTTTGTACTAACCCTTACCCTAAATGTATTTTTATATACTAACTTATAACCCTAACTGTGTTTTTACACTAACCCTAACGCTAATTATGTTTTACACTAACCCTAACTCTAACTGAATGTTGTTGTACTAACCCTTTCCAGAAATGTATCTTTTTGGTCCAACCCCTACCCCTAAGTTTGTGTTTTCACAGACCCTTACCGTAACCCTAATTGTATGTTTGTGTACTAACCTTTACCTGAATTGTATCTCGTTGTACTATTACTTACCCCTTATTTTATGTTTTCATCGACCCTAACCCTAATTGTATGATTTTGTACTAACCCTAACTCTTAGTGTATCTAAATATGCTAACCCCCTTCCCTAATTATGTGTTTTGTACTAACCCTAACCCTAATTATATGTTTTACACTAACTGTAATCCTAATTGTACGTTTTTGTACTATCCTTTACCTGAAATGTATCTCTTTGTACTAACCCCTACAGATTATTTTGTGTTTTCATCGACCCCAACCCTAATTGTATGATTTTGTACTAACCCTAACCCTAAGTGTAACTTCATATGCTAACCCCTTACCCTAATTGTGTGTTTTATACTGACCCTAACCCTAATTTTATGTTTTACATTAACCCTAACCCTAATTGTACGTTTTTGTACTATCCGTTGCCTAAACTGTATCTCTTTGTACTAACCCCTACCCCTTATGTTGTGTTTTCATCTACCCTAACCCTAATTGTATGATTTTGTACTAACCCTAACCCTAAGTTTATCTAAATATGCTAACCCCTTACCCTTTTTGTGTGTTTTATACTTACCCTAACCCTGATTATATGTTTTACACTAACCCTAACCCTAATTGTACGTTTTTGTACTAAACCTTATCATAAATGTGTTTTTGTACTAACACATAACATTTATTTTGTGTTTTCATCGACTATAAAGCTACTTGTAGAATTTTGTACTAACCCTTACCCTAAATATATCTTTATATGCTAACCCTAACCCTAACTGTGGGTTTTATACTAGCTCTAACCCTAATTATATGTTTTACACTAACCCTAACCCTAATTGTATAATGTTGTACTAACCCTTACCCTAAATGTATTTTTATATACTAACTTATAACCCTAACTGTGTTTTTTACACTAACCCTAACGCTAATTATGTTTTACACTAACCCTAACTCTAACTGTATGTTGTTGTACTAACCCTTTCCAGAAATGTATCTACCGTAACCCTAATTGTATGTTTGTGTACTAACCTTTACCTGAAATGTATCTCGTTGTACTATTACTTACCCCTTATTTTATGTTTTCATCGACCCTAACCCTAATTGTATGATTTTGTACTAACCCTAACTCTTAGTGTATCTAAATATGCTAACTCCTTTCCCTAATTATGTGTTTTGTACTAACCCTAACCCTAATTATATGTTTTACACTAACCGTAACCCTAATTGTACGTTTTTGTACTATCCTTTACCTGAAATATATCTCTTTGTACTAACCCCTACAGATTATTTTGAGTTTTCATCGACCCCAACCCTGATTGTATGATTTTGTACTAACCCTAACCCTAAGTGTATCTTTATATGCTAACACCTTACCCTAATTGTGTGTTTTATACTGACCCTAACCCTAATTGTATGTTTTACACTTACCCTAACCCTAATTGTACGTATTTGTACTATCCGTTACCTAAACTGTATCTCTTTGTACTAACCCCTACCCCTTATGTTGTGTTTTCATCGACCCTAACCCTAATTTTATGATTTTGTACTAACCCTAACCCTAAGTTTATCTAAATATGCTAACCCCTTACCCTTTTTGTGTGTTTTATACTTACCCTAACCCTGATTATATGTTTTACACTAACCCTAACCCTAATTGTACGTTTTTGTACTAAACCTTATCATAAATGTATTTTTGTACTAACACATAACATTTATTTTGTGTTTTCATCGACTATAAAGCTACTTGTAGAATTTTGTACTAACCCTAACCCTAAATATATTTTTATATGCTAACCCTAACCCTAACTGTGGGTTTTATACTAACTCTAACCCTAATTATATCTTTTACAATAATCCTAACACTAATTGTATGATTTTGTACTAACCCTATCTCTTAGTGTATCTAAATATGCTAACCCCTTTCCCTTATTATGTGTTTTGTACTAACCCTAACCCTAATTATATGTTTTACACTAACCCTAACCCTAATTGTACGTTTTTGTACTAAACCTTATCATAAATGTATTTTTGTAATAACACATAACATTTATTTTGTGCTTTCATCGACTATAAAGCTACTTGTAGAATTTTGTACTAACCCTAACCCTAAATATATCTGTATATGCTAACCCTAACCCTAACTGTGGGTTTTATACTAGCTTTAACCCTTATTATATGTTTTACACTAACCCAACCCTAATTGTATAATTTTGTACTAACCCTTACCCTAAATGTATCTTTATATACCAACTTATAACCCTAACTGTGTTTTTTACACTAACCCTAACGCTAATTATGTTTTACACTAACCCTAACTCTAACTGTATGTTGTTGTACTAACCCTTTCCAGAAATTTATCTTTTTGGTCCAACCCCTACCCCTAACTTTGTGTTTTCACAGACCCTTACCGTAACCCTAATTTTATGTTTGTGTACTAACCTTTACCTGAAATGTATCTCGTTGTACTATTACTTACCCATTATTTTATGTTTTCATCGACCCTAACCCTAATTGTATGATTTTGTACTAACCCTAACTCTTAGTGTATCTAAATATGCTAACCCCTTTCCCTAATTATGTGTTTTGTACTAACCCTTACCCTAATTATATGTTTTACACTAACTGTAACCCTAATTGTACGTATTGTACTATCCTTTACCTGAAATGTATCTCTTTGTACTAACCCCTACAGATTATTTTGTGTTTTCATCGACCCCAACCCTAATTGTATGATTTTGTACTAACCCTCACCCTAAGTGTATCTTCATATGCTAACCCCTTACCCTAATTGTGTGTTTTATACTGTCCCTAACCCTAAATGTATGTTTTACACTAACCCTAACCCTAATTGTACGTTTTTGTACTATCCGTTACCTAAACTGTATCTCTTTGTACTAACCCCTATCCCTTATGTTGTGTTTTCATCGACCCTAACCCTAGTTGCATGATTTTGTACTAACCCTAACCCTAAGTTTATCTAAATATGCTAACCCCTTACCCTTTTTGTGTGTTTTATACTTACCCTAACCCTGATTATATGTTTTACACTAACCCTTACCCGTATTGTACGTTTTTGTACTAAACCTTATCATAAATGTATTTCTGTACAAACACATAACATTTATTTTGTGTTTTCATCGACTATAAAGCTACTTGTAGAATTTTGTACTAACCCTAACCCTAAATATATCTGTATATGCTAACCCTAACCCTAACTGTGGGTTTTATACTAGCTCTAAACCTTATTATATGTTTTACACTAACCCAACCCTAATTGTATAATTTTGTACTAACCCTTACCCTAAATGTATCTTTATATACCAACTTATAACCCTAACTGTGTTTTTTACACTAACCCTAACGCTAATTATGTTTTACACTAACCCTAACTCTAACTGTATGTTGTTGTACTAACCCTTTCCAGAAATTTATCTTTTTGGTCCAACCCCTACCCCTAACTTTGTGTTTTCACAGACCCTTACCGTAACCCTAATTGTATGTTTGTGTACTAACCTTTACCTGAAATGTATCTCGTTGTACTATTACTTACCCATTATTTTATGTTTTCATCGACCCTAACCCTAATTGTATGATTTTGTACTAACCCTAACTCTTAGTGTATCTAAATATGCTAACCCCTTTCCCTAATTATGTGTTTTGTACTAACCCTTACCCTAATTATATGTTTTACACTAACCGTAACCCTAATTGTACGTTTTTGTACTATCCTTTACCTGAAATGTATCTCTTTGTACTAACCCCTACAGATTATTTTGTGTTTTCATCGACCCCAACCCTAATTGTATGATTTTGTACTAACCCTCACCCTAAGTGTATCTTCATATGCTAACCCCTTACCCTAATTGTGTGTTTTATACTGTCCCTAACCCTAAATGTATGTTTTACACTAACCCTAACCCTAATTGTACGTTTTTGTACTATCCGTTACCTAAACTGTATCTCTTTGTACTAACCCCTACCCCTTATGTTGTGTTTTCATCGACCCTAACCCTAGTTGCATGATTTTGTACTAACCCTAACCCTAAGTTTATCTAAATATGCTAACCCCTTACCCTTTTTGTGTGTTTTATACTTACCCTAACCCTGATTATATGTTTTACACTAACCCTTACCCGTATTGTACGTTTTTGTACTAAACCTTATCATAAATGTATTTCTGTACAAACACATAACATTTATTTTGTGTTTTCATCGACTATAAAGCTACTTGTAGAATTTTGTACTAACCCTAACCCTAAATATATCTTTATATGCTAACCCTAACCCTAACTGTGGGTTTTATACTAACTCTAACCCTAATTATATCTTTTACAATAACCCTAACACTAATTGTATGATTTTGTACTAACCCAATCTCTTAGTGTATCTAAATATGCTAACCCCTTTCCCTTATTATGTGTTTTGTACTAACCCTAACCCTAATTATATGTTTTACACTAACCCTAACCCTAATTGTACGTTTTTGTACTAAACCTTATCATAAATGTATTTTTGTAATAACACATAACATTTATTTTGTGCTTTCATCGACTATAAAGCTACTTGTAGAATTTTGTACTAACCCTAACCCTAAATATATCTGTATATGCTAACCCTAACCCTAACTGTGGGTTTTATACTAGCTCTAAACCTTATTATATGTTTTACACTAACCCAACCCTAATTGTATAATTTTGTACTAACCCTTACCCTAAATGTATCTTTATATACCAACTTATAACCCTAACTGTGTTTTTTACACTAACCCTAACGCTAATTATGTTTTACACTAACCCTAACTCTAACTGTATGTTGTTGTACTAACCCTTTCCAGAAATTTATCTTTTTGGTCCAACCCCTACCCCTAACTTTGTGTTTTCACAGACCCTTACCGTAACCCTAATTGTATGTTTGTGTACTAACCTTTACCTGAAATGTATCTCGTTGTACTATTACTTACCCATTATTTTATGTTTTCATCGACCCTAACCCTAATTGTATGATTTTGTACTAACCCTAACTCTTAGTGTATCTAAATATGCTAACCCCTTTCCCTAATTATGTGTTTTGTACTAACCCTTACCCTAATTATATGTTTTACACTAACCGTAACCCTAATTGTACGTTTTTGTACTATCCTTTACCTGAAATGTATCTCTTTGTACTAACCCCTACAGATTATTTTGTGTTTTCATCGACCCCAACCCTAATTGTATGATTTTGTACTAACCCTCACCCTAAGTGTATCTTCATATGCTAACCCCTTACCCTAATTGTGTGTTTTATACTGTCCCTAACCCTAAATGTATGTTTTACACTAACCCTAACCCTAATTGTACGTTTTTGTACTATCCGTTACCTAAACTGTATCTCTTTGTACTAACCCCTACCCCTTATGTTGTGTTTTCATCGACCCTAACCCTAGTTGCATGATTTTGTACTAACCCTAACCCTAAGTTTATCTAAATATGCTAACCCCTTACCCTTTTTGTGTGTTTTATACTTACCCTAACCCTGATTATATGTTTTACACTAACCCTTACCCGTATTGTACGTTTTTGTACTAAACCTTATCATAAATGTATTTCTGTACAAACACATAACATTTATTTTGTGTTTTCATCGACTATAAAGCTACTTGTAGAATTTTGTACTAACCCTAACCCTAAATATACTCTTCAAAAAAAGTTACGCATAGATAGAAAATTGCCCGTAGGTTCAATGCAAATCGAAACAATTTCAAAACATTATTGCCGAGCTGTTCTGCAACCGATTGTCACAAAATAAAATCCAGTAAAAAGATGACAAAATGAAGATTGTTTGATTAATTAGACCAAAATCCTAACTTCAATGGTCTTTAAGACATTGTGAGTAGAACACGACTAATGATTTTCTCGGAACATTTTGCATTGGTTTAAACGGGAAATTTAATCGTAAAATGTACACTTGAGTTCTACTTACAATATCTTTAAAAGCAGCGATGTTACGATTTTACTCAAAATTAAACAAACAATCTCTATTTTGTTTTCTTTTTACTGGATTTTATTTCGTGAAAATCGGTTGCAGAACAGCTCGGCAATAATGTTTTGAAATTGTTTCGATTTGCATTAAACCTACGGGGAATAATCTATCTATGCGTAACTTTTTTGAAGAGTATATATCTTTATATGCTAACCCTAACCCTAACTGTGGGTTTTATACTAGCTCTAACCCTAATTATATGTTTTACACTAACCCTAACCCTAATTGTATAATTTTGTACTAAACCTTACCCTAAATGTATCTTTATATACTAACTTATAACCCTAACTGTGTTTTTTACACTAACCCCAACGCTAATTATGTTTTACGCTAACCCTAACTCTAACTGTATGTTGTTGTACTAACCCTTTCCAGAAATGTATCTTTTTGGTCCAACCCCTACCCCTTACTTTGTGTTTTCACAGACCCTTAACGTAACCCTAATTGTATGTTTGTGTACTAACCTTTACCTGAAATGTATCTCGTTGTACTATTACTTACCCCTTATTTTATGTTTTCATCGACCCTAACCCTAATTGTATGATTTTGTACTAACCCTAACTCTTAGTGTATCTAAATATGCTAACCCCTTTCCCTAATTATGTGTTTTGTACTAACCCTAACCCTAATTATATGTTTTACACTAACTGTAACCCTAATTGTACGTTTTTGTGCTATCCTTTACCTGAAATGTATCTCTTTGTACTAACCCCTACAGATTATTTTGTGTTTTTATCGACCCCAACCCTAATTGTATGATTTTGTACTAACCCTCTTCATATGCTTACCCCTTACCCTAATTGTGTTTTATACTGACCCTAACCCTAACTATATGTTTTACACTAACCCTAACCCTAATTGTACGTTTTTGTACTAAACCTTATCATAAATGTATTTTTGTACTAACACATACCATTTATTTTGTGTTTTCATCGACTATAAAGCTACTTGTAGAATTTTGTACTAACCCTAACCCTAAATATATCTTTATATGCTAACCCTAACCCTAACTGTGGGTTTTATACTAGCTCTAACCCTAATTATATGTTTTACACTAACCCTAACCCTAATTGTATAATTTTGTACTAACCCTTACCCTAAATGTATCTTTATATACTAACTTATAACCCTAACTGTGTTTTTTACACTAACCCTAACGCTAATTATGTTTTACACTAACCCTAACTCTAACTGTATGTTGTTGTACTAACCCTTTCCAGAAATGTATCTTATTGGTCCAACCCCTACCCCTAACTTTGTGTTTTCACAGACCCTTACCGTAACCCTAATTGTATGTTTGTGTACTAACCTTTACCTGAAATGTATCTCGTTGTACTATTACTTACCCCTTATCTTATGTTTTCATCGACCCTAACCCTAATTGTATGATTTTGTACTAACCCTAACTCTTAGTGTATCTAAATATGCTAACCCCTTTCCCTAATTAGGTGTTTTGTACTAACCCTAACCCTAATTATATGTTTTACACTAACCGTAACCCTAATTGTACGTTTTTGTACTATCCTTTACCTGAAATGTATCTCTTTGTACAAAACCCTACAGATTATTTTGTGTTTTCATCGACCCCAACCCTAATTGTATGATTTTGTACTAACCCTAACCCTAAGTGTATCTTCATATGCTAACCCCTTACCCTAATTGTGTGTTTTATACTGACCCTAACCCTAATTGTATGTTTTACACTAACCCTAACCCTAATTGTACGTTTTTGTACTATCCGTTACCTAAACTGTATCTCTTTGTACTAACCCCTACCCCTTATGTTGTGTTTTCATCGACCCTAACCCTAATTGTATGATTTTGTACTAACCCTAACCCTAAGTTTATCTAAATATGCCAACCCCTTACCCTTTTTGTGCGTTTTTTACTTACCCTAACCCTCATTATATGTTTTACACTAACCCTAACCCTAATTGTACGTTTTTGTACTAAACCTTATCATAAATGTATTTTTGTACTAACACATACCATTTATTTTGTGTTTTCATCGACTATAAAGCTACTTGTAGAATTTTGTACTAACCCTAACCCTAAATATATCTTTATATGCTAACCCTAACCCTAACTGTGGGTTTTATACTAGCTCTAACCCTAATTATATGTTTTACACTAACCCTAACCCTAATTGTATAATTTTGTACTAACCCTTACCCTAAATGTATCTTTATATACTAACTTATAACCCTAACTGTGTTTTTTACACTAACCCTAACGCTAATTTTGTTTTACACTAACCCTAACTCTAACTGTATGTTGTTGAACTAACCCTTTCCAGAAATGTATCTTTTTGGTCCAACCCCTACCCCTAACTTTGTGTTTTCACAGACCCTTACCGTAACCCTAATTGTATGTTTGTGTACTAACCTTTACCTGAAATGTATCTCGTTGTACTATTACTTACCCCTTATTTTATGTTTTCATCGACCCTAACCCTAATTGTATGATTTTTTACTAACCCTAACTCTTAGTGTATCTAAATATGCTAACTCCTTTCCCTAATTATGTGTTTTGTACTAACCCTAACCCTAATTATATGTTTTACACTAACCGTAACCCTAATTGTACGTTTTTGTACTATCCTTTACCTGAAATGTATCTCTTTGTACTAACCCCTACAGATTATTTTGTGTTTTCATCGACCCTAACCCTGATTGTATGATTTTGTACTAACCCTAACCCTAAGTGTATCTTTATATGCTAACACCTTACCCTAATTGTGCGTTTTATACTGACCCTAACCCTAATTGTATGTTTTACACTTACCCTAACCCTAATTGTACGTATTTGTACTATCCGTTACCTAAACTGTATCTCTTTGTACTAACCCCTACCCCTTATGTTGTGTTTTCATCGACCCTAACCCTAATTGTATGATTTTGTACTAACCCTAACCCTAAGTTTATCTAAATATGCTAACCCCTTACCCTTTTTGTGTGTTTTATACTTACCCTAACCCTGATTATATGTTTTACACTAACCCTAACCCTAATTGTACGTTTTTGTACTAAACCTTATCATAAATGTATTTTTGTACTAACACATAACATTTATTTTGTGTTTTCATCGACTATAAAGCTACTTGTAGAATTTTGTACTAATCCTAACCCTAAATATATCTTTATATGCTAACCCTAACCCTAACTGTGGGTTTTATACTAACTCTAACCCTAATTATATATTTTACAATAATCCTAACAATAATTGTATGATTTTGTACTAACCCTATCTCTTAGTGTATCTAAATATGCTAACCCCTTTCCCTTATTATGTGTTTTATACTAACCCTAACCCTAATTATATGTTTTACACTAACCCTAACCCTAATTGTACGTTTTTGTACTAAACCTTATCATAAATGTATTTTTGTAATAACACATAACATTTATTTTGTGCTTTCATCGACTATAAAGCTACTTGTAGAATTTTGTACTAACCCTAACCCTAAATATATCTGTATATGCTAACCCTAACCCTAACTGTGGGTTTTATACTAGCTCTAACCCTTATTATATGTTTTACACTAACCCAACCCTAATTGTATAATTTTGTACTAACCCTTACCCTAAATGTATCTTTATATACCAACTTATAACCCTAACTGTGTTTTTTACACTAACCCTAACGCTAATTATGTTTTACACTAACCCTAACTCTAACTGTATGTTGTTGTACTAACCCTTTCCAGAAATGTATCTTATTGGTCCAACCCCTACCCCTAACTTTGTGTTTTCACAGACCCTTACCGTAACCCTAATTGTATGTTTGTGTACTAACCTTTACCTGAAATGTATCTCGTTGTACTATTACTTACCCCTTATTTTATGTTTTCATCGACCCTAACCCTAATTGTATGATTTTGTACTAACCCTAACTCTTAGTGTATCTAAATATGCTAACCCCTTTCCCTAATTATGTGTTTTGTACTAACCCTTACCCTAATTATATGTTTTACACTAACCGTAACCCTAATTGTATGTTTTTGTACTATCCTTTACCTGAAATGTATCTCTTTGTACTAACCCCTAAAGATTATTTTGTGTTTTCATCGACCCCAACCCTAATTGTATGATTTTGTACTAACCCTCACCCTAAGTGTATCTTCATATGCTAACCCCTTACCCTAATTGTGTGTTTTATACTGACCCTAACCCTAAATGTATGTTTTACACTAACCCTAACCCTAATTGTACGTTTTTGTACTATCCGTTTCCTAAACTGTATCTCTTTGTACTAACCCCTACCCCTTATGTTGTGTTTTCATCGACCCTAACCCTAATTGCATGATTTTGTACTAACCCTAACCCTAAGTTTATCTAAATATGCTAACCCCTTACCCTTTTTGTGTGTTTTATACTTTCCCTAACCCTGATTATATGTTTTACACTAACCCTAACCCTAATTGTACGTTTTTGTACTAAACCTTATCATAAATGTATTTCTGTACAAACACATAACATTTATTTTGTGTTTTCATCGACTATAAAGCTACTTGTAGAATTTTGTACTAACCCTAACCCTAAATATATATTTATATGCTAACCCTAACCCTAACTGTGGGTTTTATACTAACTCTAACCCTAATTATATCTTTTACAATAACCCTAACACTAATTGTATGATTTTGTACTAACCCAATCTCTTAGTGTATCTAAATATGCTAACCCCTTTCCCTTATTATGTGTTTTGTACTAACCCTAACCCTAATTATATGTTTTACACTAACCCTAACCCTAATTGTACGTTTTTGTACTAAACCTTATCATAAATGTATTTTTGTAATAACACATAACATTTATTTTGTGCTTTCATCGACTATAAAGCTACTTGTAGAATTTTGTACTAACCCTAACCCTAAATATATCTGTATATGCTAACCCTAACCCTAACTGTGGATTTTATACTAGCTCTAACCCTTATTATATGTTTTACACTTACCCAACCCTAATTGTATAAGTTTGTACTAACCCTTACCCTATATGTATCTTTATATACCAACTTATAACCCTTACTGTGTTTTTTACACTAACCCTAACGCTAATTATGTTTTACACTAACCCTAACTCTAACTGTATGTTGTTGTACTAACCCTTTCCAGAAATGTATCTTTTTGGTCCAACCCCTACCCCTAACTTTGTGTTTTCACAGACCCTTACCGTAACCCTAATTGTATGTTTGTGTACAAACCTTTACCTGAAATGTATCTCGTTGTACTATTACTTACCCCTTATTTTATGTTTTCATCGACCCTAACCCTAATTGTATGATTTTGTACTAACCCTAACTCTTAGTGTATCTAAATATGCTAACCCCTTTCCCTAATTATGTGTTTTGTACTAACCCTTACCCTAATTATATGTTTTACACTAACCGTAACCCTAATTGTATGTTTTTGTACTATCCTTTACCTGAAATGTATCTCTTTGTACTAACCCCTAAAGATTATTTTGTGTTTTCATCGACCCCAACCCTAATTGTATGATTTTGTACTAACCCTCACCCTAAGTGTATCTTCATATGCTTACCCCTTACCCTAATTGTGTGTTTTATACTGACCCTAACCCTAAATGTATGTTTTACACTAACCCTAACCCTAATTGTACGTTTTTGTACTATCCGTTACCTAAACTGTATCTCTTTGTACTAACCCTTACCCCTTATGTTGTGTTTTCATCGACCCTAACCCTAATTGCATGATTTTGTACTAACCCTAACCCTAAGTTTATCTAAATATGCTAACCCCTTACCCTTTTTGTGTGTTTTATACTTACCCTAACCCTGATTATATGTTTTACACTAACCCTAACCCTAATTGTACGTTTTTGTACTAAACCTTATCATAAATGTATTTCTGTACAAACACATAACATTTATTTTGTGTTTTCATCGACTATAAAGCTACTTGTAGAATTTTGTACTAACCCTAACCCTAAATATATCTTTATATGCTAACCCTAACCCTAACTGTGGGTTTTATACTAACTCTAACCCTAATTATATCTTTTACAATAACCCTAACACTAATTGTATGATTTTGTACTAACCCAATCTCTTAGTGTATCTAAATATGCTAACCCCATTCCCTTATTATGTGTTTTGTACTAACCCTAACCCTAATTATATGTTTTACACTAACCCTAACCCTAATTGTACGTTTTTGTACTAAACCTTATCATAAATGTATTTTTGTAATAACACATAACATTTATTTTGTGCTTTCATCGACTATAAAGCTACTTGTAGAATTTTGTACTAACCCTAACCCTAAATATATCTGTATATGCTAACCCTAACCCTAACAGTGGGTTTTATACTAGCTCTTACCCTTATTATATGTTTTACACTTACCCAACCCTAATTGTATAAGTTTGTACTAACCCTTACCCTAAATGTATCTTTATATACCAACTTATAACCCTTACTGTGTTTTTTACACTAACCCTAACGCTAATTATGTTTTACACTAACCCTAACTCTAACTGTATGTTGTTGTACTAACCCTTTCCAGAAATGTATCTTTTTGGTCCAACCCCTACCCCTAACTTTGTGTTTTCACAGACCCTTACCGTAACCCTAATTGTATGTTTGTGTACTAACCTTTACCTGAAATGTATCTCGTTGTACTATTACTTACCCCTTATTTTATGTTTTCATCGACCCTAACCCTAATTGTATGATTTTGTACTAACCCTAACTCTTAGTGTATCTAAATATGCTAACCCCTTTCCCTTATTATGTGTTTTGTACTAACCCTTACCCTAATTATATGTTTTACACTAACCGTAACCCTAATTGTACGTTTTTGTACTATCCTTTACCTGAAATGTATCTCTTTGTACTAACCCCTACAGATTATTTTGTGTTTTCATCGACCCCAACCCTAATTGTATGATTTTGTACTAACCCTCACCCTAAGTGTATCTTCATATGCTAACCCCTTACCCTAATTGTGTGTTTTATACTGACCCTAACCCTAAATGTATGTTTTACACTAACCCTAACCCTAATTGTACGTTTTTGTACTATCCGTTTCCTAAACTGTATCTCTTTGTACTAACCCCTACCCCTTATGTTGTGTTTTCATCGACCCTAACCCTAATTGCATGATTTTGTACTAACCCTAACCCTAAGTTTATCTAAATATGCTAACCCCTTACCCTTTTTGTGTGTTTTATACTTTCCCTAACCCTGATTATATGTTTTACACTAACCCTAACCTTAATTGTACGTTTTTGTACTAAACCTTATCATAAATGTATTTCTGTACAAACACATAACATTTATTTTGTGTTTTCATCGACTATAAAGCTACTTGTAGAGTTTTGTACTAACCCTAACCCTAAATATATCTTTATATGCTAACCCTAACCCTAACTGTGGGTTTTATACTAACTCTAACCCTAATTATATCTTTTACAATAACCCTAACACTAATTGTATGATTTTGTACTAACCCAATCTCTTAGTGTATCTAAATATGCTAACCCCTTTCCCTTATTATGTGTTTTGTACTAACCCTAACCCTAATTATATGTTTTACACTAACCCTAACCCTAATTGTACGTTTTTGTACTAAACCTTATCATAAATGTATTTTTGTAATAACACATAACATTTATTTTGTGCTTTCATCGACTATAAAGCTACTTGTAGAATTTTGTACTAACCCTAACCCTAAATATATCTGTATATGCTAACCCTAACCCTAACTGTGGGTTTTATACTAGCTCTTACCCTTATTATATGTTTTACACTTACCCAACCCTAATTGTATAAGTTTGTACTAACCCTTACCCTAAATGTATCTTTATATACCAACTTATAACCCTTACTGTGTTTTTTACACTAACCCTAACGCTAATTATGTTTTACACTAACCCTAACTCTAACTGTATGTTGTTGTACTAACCCTTTCCAGAAATGTATCTTTTTGGTCCAACCCCTACCCCTAACTTTGTGTTTTCACAGACCCTTACCGTAACCCTAATTGTATGTTTGTGTACAAACCTTTACCTGAAATGTATCTCGTTGTACTATTACTTACCCCTTATTTTATGTTTTCATCGACCCTAACCCTAATTGTATGATTTTGTACTAACCCTAACTCTTAGTGTATCTAAATATGCTAACCCCTTTCCCTAATTATGTGTTTTGTACTAACCCTTACCCTAATTATATGTTTTACACTAACCGTAACCCTAATTGTATGTTTTTGTACTATCCTTTACCTGAAATGTATCTCTTTGTACTAACCCCTAAAGATTATTTTGTGTTTTCATCGACCCCAACCCTAATTGTATGATTTTGTACTAACCCTCACCCTAAGTGTATCTTCATATGCTTTCCCCTTACCCTAATTGTGTGTTTTATACTGACCCTAACCCTAAATGTATGTTTTACACTAACCCTAACCCTAATTGTACGTTTTTGTACTATCCGTTACCTAAACTGTATCTCTTTGTACTAACCCCTACCCCTTATGTTGTGTTTTCATCGACCCTAACCCTAATTGCATGATTTTGTACTAACCCTAACCCTAAGTTTATCTAAATATGCTAACCCCTTACCCTTTTTGTGTGTTTTATACTTACCCTAACCCTGATTATATGTTTTACACTAACCCTAACCCTAATTGTACGTTTTTGTACTAAACCTTATCATAAATGTATTTCTGTACAAACACATAACATTTATTTTGTGTTTTCATCGACTATAAAGCTACTTGTAGAATTTTGTACTAACCCTAACCCTAAATATATCTTTATATGCTAACCCTTACCCTAACTGTGGGTTTTATACTAACCCTAACCCTAATTATATCTTTTACAATAACCCTAACACTAATTGTATGATTTTGTACTAACCCAATCTCTTAGTGTATCTAAATATGCTAACCCCATTCCCTTATTATGTGTTTTGTACTAACCCTAACCCTAATTATATGTTTTACACTAACCCTAACCCTAATTGTACGTTTTTGTACTAAACCTTATCATAAATGTATTTTTGTAATAACACATAACATTTATTTTGTGCTTTCATCGACTATAAAGCTACTTGTAGAATTTTGTACTAACCCTAACCCTAAATATATCTGTATATGCTAACCCTAACCCTAACTGTGGGTTTTATACTAGCTCTAACCCTTATTATATGTTTTACACTTACCCAACCCTAATTGTATAAGTTTGTACTAACCCTTACCCTAAATGTATCTTTATATACCAACTTATAACCCTTACTGTGTTTTTTACACTAACCCTAACGCTAATTATGTTTTACACTAACCCTAACTCTAACTGTATGTTGTTGTACTAACCCTTTCCAGAAATGTATCTTTTTGGTCCAACCCCTACCCCTAACTTTGTGTTTTCACAGACCCTTACCGTAACCCTAATTGTATGTTTGTGTACTAACCTTTACCTGAAATGTATCTCGTTGTACTATTACTTACCCCTTATTTTATGTTTTCATCGACCCTAACCCTAATTGTATGATTTTGTACTAACCCTAACTCTTAGTGTATCTAAATATGCTAACCCCTTTCCCTAATTATGTGTTTTGTACTAACCCTTACCCTAATTATATGTTTTACACTAACCGTAACCCTAATTGTACGTTTTTGTACTATCCTTTACCTGAAATGTATCTCTTTGTACTAACCCCTACAGATTATTTTGTGTTTTCATCGACCCCAACCCTAATTGTATGATTTTGTACTAACCCTCACCCTAAGTGTATCTTCATATGCTAACCCCTTACCCTAATTGTGTGTTTTATACTGACCCTAACCCTAAATGTATGTTTTACACTAACCCTAACCCTAATTGTACGTTTTTGTACTATCCGTTTCCTAAACTGTATCTCTTTGTACTAACCCCTACCCCTTATGTTGTGTTTTCATCGACCCTAACCCTAATTGCATGATTTTGTACTAACCCTAACCCTAAGTTTATCTAAATATGCTAACCCCTTACCCTTTTTGTGTGTTTTATACTTTCCCTAACCCTGATTATATGTTTTACACTAACCCTAACCTTAATTGTACGTTTTTGTACTAAACCTTATCATAAATGTATTTCTGTACAAACACATAACATTTATTTTGTGTTTTCATCGACTATAAAGCTACTTGTAGAGTTTTGTACTAACCCTAACCCTAAATATATCTTTATATGCTAACCCTAACCCTAACTGTGGGTTTTATACTAACTCTAACCCTAATTATATCTTTTACAATAACCCTTACACTAATTGTATGATTTTGTACTAACCCAATCTCTTAGTGTATCTAAATATGCTAACCCCTTTCCCTTATTATGTGTATTGTACTAACCCTAACCCTAATTATATGTTTTACACTAACCCTAACCCTAATTGTACGTTTTTGTACTAAACCTTATCATAAATGTATTTTTGTAATAACACATAACATTTATTTTGTGCTTTCATCGACTATAAAGCTACTTGTAGAATTTTGTACTAACCCTAACCCTAAATATATCTGTATATGCTAACCCTAACCCTAACTGTGGGTTTTATACTAGCTCTTACCCTTATTATATGTTTTACACTTACCCAACCCTAATTGTATAAGTTTGTACTAACCCTTACCCTAAATGTATCTTTATATACCAACTTATAACCCTTACTGTGTTTTTTACACTAACCCTAACGCTAATTATGTTTTACACTAACCCTAACTCTAACTGTATGTTGTTGTACTAACCCTTTCCAGAAATGTATCTTTTTGGTCCAACCCCTACCCCTAACTTTGTGTTTTCACAGACCCTTACCGTAACCCTAATTGTATGTTTGTGTACTAACCTTTACCTGAAATGTATCTCGTTGTACTATTACTTACCCCTTATTTTATGTTTTCATCGACCCTAACCCTAATTGTATGATTTTGTACTAACCCTAACTCTTAGTGTATCTAAATATGCTAACCCCTTTCCCTAATTATGTGTTTTGTACTAACCCTTACCCTAATTATATGTTTTACACTAACCGTAACCTTAATTGTACGTTTTTGTACTATCCTTTACCTGAAATGTAACTCTTTGTACTAACCCCTAAAGAATATTTTGTGTTTTCATCGACCCCAACCCTAATTGTATGATTTTGTACTAACCCTCACCCTAAGTGTATCTTCATATGCTTACCCCTTACCCTAATTGTGTGTTTTATACTGACCCTAACCCTAAATGTATGTTTTACACTAACCCTAACCCTAATTGTACGTTTTTGTACTATCCGTTACCTAAACTGTATCTCTTTGTACTAACCCCTACCCCTTATGTTGTGTTTTCATCGACCCTAACCCTAATTGCATGATTTTGTACTAACCCTAACCCTAAGTTTATCTAAATATGCTAACCCCTTACCCTTTTTGTGTGTTTTATACTTACCCTAACCCTGATTATATGTTTTACACTAACCCTAACCCTAATTGTACGTTTTTGTACTAAACCTTATCATAAATGTATTTCTGTACAAACACATAACATTTATTTTGTGTTTTCATCGACTATAAAGCTACTTGTAGAATTTTGTACTAACCCTAACCCTAAATATATCTTTATATGATAACCCTAACCCTAACTGTGGGTTTTATACTAACTCAAACCCTAATTATATCTTTTACAATAACCCTAACACTAATTGTATGATTTTGTACTAACCCAATCTCTTAGTGTATCTAAATATGCTAACCCCTTTCCCTTATTATGTGTTTTGTACTAACCCTAACCCTAATTGTACGTTTTACACTAAACCTAACCCTAATTGTACGTTTTTGTACTAAACCTTATCATAAATGTATTTTTGTAATAACACATAACATTTATTTTGTGCTTTCATCGACTATAAAGCTACTTGTAGAATTTTGTACTAACCCTAACCCTAAATATATCTGTATATGCTAACCCTAACCCTAACTGTGGGTTTTATACTAGCTCTAACCCTTATTATATGTTTTACACTTACCCAACCCTAATTGTATAAGTTTGTACTAACCCTTACCCTAAATGTATCTTTATATACCAACTTATAACCCTTACTGTGTTTTTACACTAACCCTAACGCTAATTATGTTTTACACTAACCCTAACTCTAACTGTATGTTGTTGTACTAACCCTTTCCAGAAATGTATCTTTTTGGTCCAACCCCTACCCCTAACTTTGTGTTTTCACAGACCCTTACCGTAACCCTAATTGTATGTTTGTGTACTAACCTTTACCTGAAATGTATCTCGTTGTACTATTACTTACCCCTTATTTTATGTTTTCATCGACCCTAACCCTAATTGTATGATTTTGTACTAACCCTAACTCTTAGTGTATCTAAATATGCTAACCCCTTTCCCTAATTATGTGTTTTGTACTAACCCTTACCCTAATTATATGTTTTACACTAACCGTAACCCTAATTGTACGTTTTTGTACTATCCTTTACCTGTAATGTATCACTTTGTACTAACCCCTACCGCTTGTTTTGTGTTTTCATCGACCCCAACCCTAATTGTATGATTTTGTACTAACCCCCATCCTAAGTGTATCTTCATATGCTTACCCCTTACCCTAATTGTGTGTTTTATACTGACCCTAACCCTAAATGTATGTTTTACACTAACCCTAACCCTAATTGTACGTTTTTGTACTATCCGTTACCTAAACTGTATCTCTTTGTACTAACCCCTACCCCTTATGTTGTGTTTTCATCGACCCTAACCCTAATTGCATGATTTTGTACTAACCCTAGCCCTAAGTTTATCTAAATATGCTAACCCCTTACCCTTTTTGTGTGTTTTATACTTACCCTAACCCTGATTATATGTTTTACACTAACCCTAACCCTAATTGTACGTTTTTGTACTAAACCTTATCATAAATGTATTTCTGTACAAACACATAACATTTATTTTGTGTTTTCATCGAAGATAAAGCTACTTGTAGAATTTTGTACTAACCCTAACCCTAAATATACTCTTCAAAAAAAGTTACGCATAGATAGAAAATTGCCCGTAGGTTCAATGCAAATCGAAACAATTTCAAAACATTATTGCCGAGCTGTTCTGCAACCGATTTTCACAAAATAAAATCCAGTAAAAAGATGACAAAATGAAGATTGTTTGATTAATTAGACCAAAATCCTAACTTCAATGGTCTTTAAGACATTGTGAGTAGAACACGACTAATGATTTTCTCGGAACATTTTGCATTGGTTTAAACGGGAAATTTAATCGTAAAATGTACACTTGAGTTCTACTTGCAATATCTTTAAAAGCAGCGATGTTACGATTTTACTCAAAATTAAACAAACAATCTCTATTTTGTTTTCTTTTTACTGGATTTTATTTCGTGAAAATCGGTTGCAGAACAGCTCGGCAATAATGTTTTGAAATTGTTTCGATTTGCATTAAACCTACCGGGAATAATCTATCTATGCGTAACTTTTTTGAAGAGTATATATCTTTATATGCTAACCCTAACCCTAACTGTGGGTTTTATACTAGCTCTAACCCTAATTATATGTTTTACACTAACCCTAACCCTAATTGTATAATTTTGTACTAACCCTTACCCTAAATGTATTTTTATATACTAACTTATAACCCTAACTGTGTTTTTACACTAACCCTAACGCTAATTATGTTTTACACTAACCCTAACTCTAACTGTATGTTGTTGTACTAACCCTTTCCAGAAATGTATCTTTTTGGTCCAACCCCTACCCCTAACTTTGTGTTTTCACAGACCCTTACCGTAACCCTAATTGTATGTTTGTGTACTTACCTTTACCTGAATTGTATCTCGTTGTACTATTACTTACCCCTTATTTTATGTTTTCATCGACCCTAACCCTAATTGTATGATTTTGTACTAACCCTAACTCTTAGTGTATCTAAATATGCTAACCCCCTTCCCTAATTATGTGTTTTGTACTAACCCTAACCCTAATTATATGTTTTACACTAACTGTAATCCTAATTGTACGTTTTTGTACTATCCTTTACCTGAAATGTATCTCTTTGTACTAACCCCTACAGATTATTTTGTGTTTTCATCGACCCCAACCCTAATTGTATGATTTTGTACTAACCCTAACCCTAAGTGTAACTTCATATGCTAACCCCTTACCCTAATTGTGTGTTTTATACTGACCCTAACCCTAATTTTATGTTTTACATTAACCCTAACCCTAATTGTACGTTTTTGTACTATCCGTTGCCTAAACTGTATCTCTTTGTACTAACCCCTACCCCTTATGTTGTGTTTTCATCTACCCTAACCCTAATTGTATGTTTTTGTACTAACCCTAACCCTAAGTTTATCTAAATATGCTAACCCCTTACCCTTTTTGTGTGTTTTATACTTACCCTAACCCTGATTATATGTTTTACACTAACCCTAACCCTAATTGTACGTTTTTGTACTAAACCTTATCATAAATGTGTTTTTGTACTAACACATAACATTTATTTTGTGTTTTCATCGACTATAAAGCTACTTGTAGAATTTTGTACTAACCCTTACCCTAAATATATCTTTATATGCTAACCCTAACCCTAACTGTGGGTTTTATACTAGCTCTAACCCTAATTATATGTTTTACACTAACCCTAACCCTAATTGTATAATGTTGTACTAACCCTTACCCTAAATGTATTTTTATATACTAACTTATAACCCTAACTGTGTTTTTTACACTAACCCTAACGCTAATTATGTTTTACACTAACCCTAACTCTAACTGTATGTTGTTGTACTAACCCTTTCCAGAAATGTATCTACCGTAACCCTAATTGTATGTTTGTGTACTAACCTTTACCTGAAATGTATCTCGTTGTACTATTACTTACCCCTTATTTTATGTTTTCATCGACCCTAACCCTAATTGTATGATTTTGTACTAACCCTAACTCTTAGTGTATCTAAATATGCTAACTCCTTTCCCTAATTATGTGTTTTGTACTAACCCTAACCCTAATTATATGTTTTACACTAACCGTAACCCTAATTGTACGTTTTTGTACTATCCTTTACCTGAAATGTATCTCTTTGTACTAACCCCTACAGATTATTTTGAGTTTTCATCGACCCCAACCCTGATTGTATGATTTTGTACTAACCCTAACCCTAAGTGTATCTTTATATGCTAACACCTTACCCTAATTGTGTGTTTTATACTGACCCTAACCCTAATTGTATGTTTTACACTTACCCTAACCCTAATTGTACGTATTTGTACTATCCGTTACCTAAACTGTATCTCTTTGTACTAACCCCTACCCCTTATGTTGTGTTTTCATCGACCCTAACCCTAATTTTATGATTTTGTACTAACCCTAACCCTAAGTTTATCTAAATATGCTAACCCCTTACCCTTTTTGTGTGTTTTATACTTACCCTAACCCTGATTATATGTTTTACACTAACCCTAACCCTAATTGTACGTTTTTGTACTAAACCTTATCATAAATGTATTTTTGTACTAACACATAACATTTATTTTGTGTTTTCATCGACTATAAAGCTACTTGTAGAATTTTGTACTAACCCTAACCCTAAATATATTTTTATATGCTAACCCTAACCCTAACTGTGGGTTTTATACTAACTCTAACCCTAATTATATCTTTTACAATAATCCTAACACTAATTGTATGATTTTGTACTAACCCTATCTCTTAGTGTATCTAAATATGCTAACCCCTTTCCCTTATTATGTGTTTTGTACTAACCCTAACCCTAATTATATGTTTTACACTAACCCTAACCCTAATTGTACGTTTTTGTACTAAACCTTATCATAAATGTATTTTTGTAATAACACATAACATTTATTTTGTGCTTTCATCGACTATAAAGCTACTTGTAGAATTTTGTACTAACCCTAACCCTAAATATATCTGTATATGCTAACCCTAACCCTAACTGTGGGTTTTATACTAGCTTTAACCCTTATTATATGTTTTACACTAACCCAACCCTAATTGTATAATTTTGTACTAACCCTTACCCTAAATGTATCTTTATATACCAACTTATAACCCTAACTGTGTTTTTTACACTAACCCTAACGCTAATTATGTTTTACACTAACCCTAACTCTAACTGTATGTTGTTGTACTAACCCTTTCCAGAAATTTATCTTTTTGGTCCAACCCCTACCCCTAACTTTGTGTTTTCACAGACCCTTACCGTAACCCTAATTTTATGTTTGTGTACTAACCTTTACCTGAAATGTATCTCGTTGTACTATTACTTACCCATTATTTTATGTTTTCATCGACCCTAACCCTAATTGTATGATTTTGTACTAACCCTAACTCTTAGTGTATCTAAATATGCTAACCCCTTTCCCTAATTATGTGTTTTGTACTAACCCTTACCCTAATTATATGTTTTACACTAACTGTAACCCTAATTGTACGTATTGTACTATCCTTTACCTGAAATGTATCTCTTTGTACTAACCCCTACAGATTATTTTGTGTTTTCATCGACCCCAACCCTAATTGTATGATTTTGTACTAACCCTCACCCTAAGTGTATCTTCATATGCTAACCCCTTACCCTAATTGTGTGTTTTATACTGTCCCTAACCCTAAATGTATGTTTTACACTAACCCTAACCCTAATTGTACGTTTTTGTACTATCCGTTACCTAAACTGTATCTCTTTGTACTAACCCCTACCCCTTATGTTGTGTTTTCATCGACCCTAACCCTAGTTGCATGATTTTGTACTAACCCTAACCCTAAGTTTATCTAAATATGCTAACCCCTTACCCTTTTTGTGTGTTTTATACTTACCCTAACCCTGATTATATGTTTTACACTAACCCTTACCCGTATTGTACGTTTTTGTACTAAACCTTATCATAAATGTATTTCTGTACAAACACATAACATTTATTTTGTGTTTTCATCGACTATAAAGCTACTTGTAGAATTTTGTACTAACCCTAACCCTAAATATATCTTTATATGCTAACCCTAACCCTAACTGTGGGTTTTATACTAACTCTAACCCTAATTATATCTTTTACAATAACCCTAACACTAATTGTATGATTTTGTACTAACCCAATCTCTTAGTGTATCTAAATATGCTAACCCCTTTCCCTTATTATGTGTTTTGTACTAACCCTAACCCTAATTATATGTTTTACACTAACCCTAACCCTAATTGTACGTTTTTGTACTAAACCTTATCATAAATGTATTTTTGTAATAACACATAACATTTATTTTGTGCTTTCATCGACTATAAAGCTACTTGTAGAATTTTGTACTAACCCTAACCCTAAATATATCTGTATATGCTAACCCTAACCCTAACTGTGGGTTTTATACTAGCTCTAAACCTTATTATATGTTTTACACTAACCCAACCCTAATTGTATAATTTTGTACTAACCCTTACCCTAAATGTATCTTTATATACCAACTTATAACCCTAACTGTGTTTTTTACACTAACCCTAACGCTAATTATGTTTTACACTAACCCTAACTCTAACTGTATGTTGTTGTACTAACCCTTTCCAGAAATTTATCTTTTTGGTCCAACCCCTACCCCTAACTTTGTGTTTTCACAGACCCTTACCGTAACCCTAATTGTATGTTTGTGTACTAACCTTTACCTGAAATGTATCTCGTTGTACTATTACTTACCCATTATTTTATGTTTTCATCGACCCTAACCCTAATTGTATGATTTTGTACTAACCCTAACTCTTAGTGTATCTAAATATGCTAACCCCTTTCCCTAATTATGTGTTTTGTACTAACCCTTACCCTAATTATATGTTTTACACTAACCGTAACCCTAATTGTACGTTTTTGTACTATCCTTTACCTGAAATGTATCTCTTTGTACTAACCCCTACAGATTATTTTGTGTTTTCATCGACCCCAACCCTAATTGTATGATTTTGTACTAACCCTCACCCTAAGTGTATCTTCATATGCTAACCCCTTACCCTAATTGTGTGTTTTATACTGTCCCTAACCCTAAATGTATGTTTTACACTAACCCTAACCCTAATTGTACGTTTTTGTACTATCCGTTACCTAAACTGTATCTCTTTGTACTAACCCCTACCCCTTATGTTGTGTTTTCATCGACCCTAACCCTAGTTGCATGATTTTGTACTAACCCTAACCCTAAGTTTATCTAAATATGCTAACCCCTTACCCTTTTTGTGTGTTTTATACTTACCCTAACCCTGATTATATGTTTTACACTAACCCTTACCCGTATTGTACGTTTTTGTACTAAACCTTATCATAAATGTATTTCTGTACAAACACATAACATTTATTTTGTGTTTTCATCGACTATAAAGCTACTTGTAGAATTTTGTACTAACCCTAACCCTAAATATACTCTTCAAAAAAAGTTACGCATAGATAGAAAATTGCCCGTAGGTTCAATGCAAATCGAAACAATTTCAAAACATTATTGCCGAGCTGTTCTGCAACCGATTGTCACAAAATAAAATCCAGTAAAAAGATGACAAAATGAAGATTGTTTGATTAATTAGACCAAAATCCTAACTTCAATGGTCTTTAAGACATTGTGAGTAGAACACGACTAATGATTTTCTCGGAGTATTTTGCATTGGTTTAAACGGGAAATTTAATCGTAAAATGTACACTTGAGTTCTACTTACAATATCTTTAAAAGCAGCGATGTTACGATTTTACTCAAAATTAAACAAACAATCTCTATTTTGTTTTCTTTTTACTGGATTTTATTTCGTGAAAATCGGTTGCAGAACAGCTCGGCAATAATGTTTTGAAATTGTTTCGATTTGCATTAAACCTACGGGGAATAATCTATCTATGCGTAACTTTTTTGAAGAGTATATATCTTTATATGCTAACCCTAACCCTAACTGTGGGTTTTATACTAGCTCTAACCCTAATTATATGTTTTACACTAACCCTAACCCTAATTGTATAATTTTGTACTAAACCTTACCCTAAATGTATCTTTATATACTAACTTATAACCCTAACTGTGTTTTTTACACTAACCCCAACGCTAATTATGTTTTACGCTAACCCTAACTCTAACTGTATGTTGTTGTACTAACCCTTTCCAGAAATGTATCTTTTTGGTCCAACCCCTACCCCTTACTTTGTGTTTTCACAGACCCTTAACGTAACCCTAATTGTATGTTTGTGTACTAACCTTTACCTGAAATGTATCTCGTTGTACTATTACTTACCCCTTATTTTATGTTTTCATCGACCCTAACCCTAATTGTATGATTTTGTACTAACCCTAACTCTTAGTGTATCTAAATATGCTAACCCCTTTCCCTAATTATGTGTTTTGTACTAACCCTAACCCTAATTATATGTTTTACACTAACTGTAACCCTAATTGTACGTTTTTGTGCTATCCTTTACCTGAAATGTATCTCTTTGTACTAACCCCTACAGATTATTTTGTGTTTTTATCGACCCCAACCCTAATTGTATGATTTTGTACTAACCCTCTTCATATGCTTACCCCTTACCCTAATTGTGTTTTATACTGACCCTAACCCTAACTATATGTTTTACACTAACCCTAACCCTAATTGTACGTTTTTGTACTAAACCTTATCATAAATGTATTTTTGTAATAACACATTACATTTATTTTGTGTTTTCATCGACTATAAAGCTACTTGTAGAATTTTGTACTAACCCTAACCCTAAATATATCTTTATATGCTAACCCTAACCCTAACTGTGGGTTTTATACTAGCTCTAACCCTAATTATATGTTTTACACTAACCCTAACCCTAATTGTATAATTTTGTACTAACCCTTACCCTAAATGTATCTTTATATACTAACTTATAACCCTAACTGTGTTTTTTACACTAACCCTAACGCTAATTATGTTTTACACTAACCCTAACTCTAACTGTATGTTGTTGTACTAACCCTTTCCAGAAATGTATCTTATTGGTCCAACCCCTACCCCTAACTTTGTGTTTTCACAGACCCTTACCGTAACCCTAATTGTATGTTTGTGTACTAACCTTTACCTGAAATGTATCTCGTTGTACTATTACTTACCCCTTATTTTATGTTTTCATCGACCCTAACCCTAATTGTATGATTTTGTACTAACCCTAACTCTTAGTTTATCTAAATATGCTAACCCCTTTCCCTAATTATGTTTTGTACTAACCCTAACCCTAATTATATGTTTTACACTAACCGTAACCCTAATTGTACGTTTTTGTACTATCCTTTACCTGAAATGTATCTCTTTGTACTAAACCCTACAGATTATTTTGTGTTTTCATCGACCCAAACCCTAATTGTATGATTTTGTACTAACCCTAACCCTAAGTGTATCTTCATATGCTAACCCCTTACCCTAATTGTGTGTTTTATACTGACCCTAACCCTAATTGTATGTTTTACACTAACCCTAACCCTAATTGTACGTTTTTGTACTATCCGTTACCTAAACTGTATCTCTTTGTACTAACCCCTACCCCTTATGTTGTGTTTTCATCGACCCTAACCCTTATTGTATGATTTTGTACTAACCCTAACCCTAAGTTTATCTAAATATGCTAACCCCTTACCCTTTTTGTGCGTTTTATACTTACCCTAACCCTCATTATATGTTTTACACTAACCCTAACCCTAATTGTACGTTTTTGTACTAAACCTTATCATAAATGTATTTTTGTACTAACACTATTACTTACCCCTTATTTTATGTTTTCATCGACCCTAACCCTAATTGTATGATTTTGTACTAACCCTAACTCTTAGTGTATCTAAATATGCTAACTCCTTTCCCTAATTATGTGTTTTGAAATATCTTTGAAATATCGATATATAGCATATCCAAATTAACCGTTTATACTCGCTTTTTGGTATTTGTAATTTTGAAACCACTGGGCGATAACCGCTGCTGGTGGACCAGAGGTCCCCGAGGGTAATCACAAGCCTGGTAGTCAGACTTGTCTGACACGAATTACCATAAAATGTCTAATATTTTGTCGCTGAAATTACCGATTGTTAAATTCAAAATTGATGAAAACACCAGGTTTCTTTCCTTGTAATGCACATGGTCGATATCCTCGGTGCTGGATTTGGATTCCTTGTTCGAACGTTTTGGTTTTGAGTACTTTTCGTTTTCAATAGTTTTGGATTTTGACCTTCCAATGTTTTGGTTTAAATGCTACTGATGAGAGGTTACTCCTTGAAATATCGATATATAGCATATCCAAATTAACCGTTTATACTCGCTTTTTGGTATTTGTAATTTTGAAACCACTGGGCGATAACCGCTGCTGGTGGACCAGAGGTCCCCGAGGGTAATCACAAGCCTGGTAGTCAGACTTGTCTGACACGAATTACCATAAAATGTCTAATATTTTGTCGCTGAAATTACCGATTGTTAAATTCAAAATTGATGAAAACACCAGGTTTCTTTCCTTGTAATGCACATGGTCGATATCCTCGGTGCTGGATTTGGATTCCTTGTTCGAACGTTTTGGTTTTGAGTACTTTTCGTTTTCAACTGTTTTGGATTTTGACCTTCCAATGTTTTGGTTTAAATGCTACTGATGAGAGGTTACTCCTTGAAATATCGATATATAGCATATCCAAATTAACCGTTTATACTCGCTTTTTGGTATTTGTAATTTTGAAACCACTGGGCGATAACCGCTGCTGGTGGACCAGAGGTCCCCGAGGGTAATCACAAGCCTGGTAGTCAGACTTGTCTGACACGAATTACCATAAAATGTCTAATATTTTGTCGCTGAAATTACCGATTGTTAAATTCAAAATTGATGAAAACACCAGGTTTCTTTCCTTGTAATGCACATGGTCGATATCCTCGGTGCTGGATTTGGATTCCTTGTTCGAACGTTTTGGTTTTGAGTACTTTTCGTTTTCAACTGTTTTGGATTTTGACCTTCCAATGTTTTGGTTTAAATGCTACTGATGAGAGGTTACTCCTTGAAATATCGATATATAGCATATCCAAATTAACCGTTTATACTCGCTTTTTGGTATTTGTAATTTTGAAACCACTGGGCGATAACCGCTGCTGGTGGACCAGAGGTCCCCGAGGGTAATCACAAGCCTGGTAGTCAGACTTGTCTGACACGAATTACCATAAAATGTCTAATATTTTGTCGCTGAAATTACCGATTGTTAAATTCAAAATTGATGAAAACACCAGGTTTCTTTCCTTGTAATGCACATGGTCGATTTCCTCGGTGCTGGATTTGGATTCCTTGTTCGAACGTTTTGGTTTTGAGTACTTTTCGTTTTCAACTGTTTTGGATTTTGACCTTCCAATGTTTTGGTTTAAATGCTACTGTTGAGAGGTTACTCCTTGAAATATCGATATATAGCATATCCAAATTAACCGTTTATACTCGCTTTTTGGTATTTGTAATTTTGAAACCACTGGGCGATAACCGCTGCTGGTGGACCAGAGGTCCCCGAGGGTAATCACAAGCCTGGTAGTCAGACTTGTCTGACACAAATTACCATAAAATGTCTAATATTTTGTCGCTGAAATTACCGATTGTTAAATTCAAAATTGATGAAAACACCAGGTTTCTTTCCTTGTAATGCACATGGTCGATATCCTCGGTGCTGGATTTGGATTCCTTGTTCGAACGTTTTGGTTTTGAGTACTTTTCGTTTTCAACTGTTTTGGATTTTGACCTTCCAATGTTTTGGTTTAAATGCTACTGATGAGAGGTTACTCCTTGAAATATCGATATATAGCATATCCAAATTAACCGTTTATACTCGCTTTTTGGTATTTGTAATTTTGTACTAACCCTTACCCTAACTATATGTTTAACACTAACCGTAACCCTAATTGTACGTTTTTGTACTATCCCTTACCTGAAATGTATCTCTTTGTACTAACCCCTACAGATTATTTTGGGTTTTCATCGACCCCAACCCTAATTGTATGATTTTGTACTAACCCTCACCCTAAGTGTATCTTCATATGCTAACCCCTTACCCTAATTGTGTGTTTTATACTGACCCTTACCCTAAATGTATGTTTTACACTAACCCTAACCCTAATTGTACGTTTTTGTACTAAACCTTATCATAAATGTATTTTTGTAATAACACATAACATTTATTTTGTGTTTTCATCGACTATAAAGCTACTTGTAGAATTTTGTACTAACCCTAACCCTAAATATACTCTTCAAAAAAAGTTACGCATAGATAGAAAATTGCCCGTAGGTTCACTGCAAATCGAAACAATTTCAAAACATTATTGCCGAGCTGTTCTGCAACCGATTTTCACAAAATAAAATCCAGTAAAAAGATGACAAAATGAAGATTGTTTGATTAATTAGACCAAAATCCTAACTTCAATGGTCTTTAAGACATTGTGAGTAGAACACGACTAATGATTTTCTCGGAACATTTTGCATTGGTTTAAACGGGAAATTTAATCGTAAAATGTACACTTGAGTTCTACTTGCAATATCTTTAAAAGCAGCGATGTTACGATTTTACTCAAAATAAAAAAAAAAACAATTTCTATTTTGTTTATTTTTACTGGATTTTATTTCGTGAAAATCGGTTGCAGAACAGCTCGGCAATAATGTTTTGAAATTGTTTCAATTTGCATTAAACCTACGGGGAATAATCTATCTATGCGTAACTTTTTTGAAGAGTATATATCTTTATATGCTAACCCTAACCCTAACTGTGGGTTTTATACTAGCTCTAACCCTAATTATATGCTTTACACTAACCCAACCCTAATTGTATAATTTTGTACTAACCGTTACCCTAAATGTATCTTTATATACTAACTTATAACCCTAACTGTGTTTTTTACACTAACCCTAACGCTAATTATGTTTTACACTAACCCTAACTCTAACTGTATGTTGTTGTACTAACCCTTTCCAGAAATGTATCTTTTTGGTCCAACCCCTACACCTAACTTTGTGTTTTCACAGACCCTTACCGTAACCCTAATTGTATGTTTGTGTACTAACCTTTACCTGAAATGTATCTCGTTGTACTATTACTTACCCCTTATTTTATGTTTTCATCGACCCTAACCCTAATTGTATGATTTTGTACTAACCCTAACCCTAAGTTTATCTAAATATGCTAACCCCTTACCCTTTTTGTGTGTTTTATACTTACCCTAACCCTGATTATATGTTTTACACTAACCCTAACCCTAATTGTACGTTTTTGTACTAAACCTTATCATAAATGTATTTTTGTACTAACACATAACATTTATTTTGTGTTTTCATCGACTATAAAGCTACTTGTAGAATTTTGTACTAACCCTAACCCTAAATATATCTTTATATGCTAACCCTTACCCTAACTGTGGGTTTTATACTAGCTCTAACCCTAATTATATGTTTTACACTAACCCTAACCCTAATTGTATAATTTTGTACTAACCCTTACCCTAAATGTATCTTTATATACTAACTTATAACCCTAACTGTGTTTTTTTACACTAACCCCAACGCTAATTATGTTTTACACTAACCCTAACTCTAACTGTATGTTGTTGTACTAACCCTTTCCAGAAATGTATCTTTTTGGTCCAACCCCTACCCCTAACTTTGTGTTTTCACAGACCCTTAACATAACCCTAATTGTATGTTTGTGTACTAACCTTTACCTGAAATGTATCTCAATGTACTATTACTTACCCCTTATTTTATGTTTTCATCGACCCTAACCCTAATTGTATGATTTTGTACTAACCCTAACTCTTAGTGTATCTAAATATGCTAACCCCTTTCCCTAATTATGTGTTTTGTACTAACCCTAACCCTAATTATATGTTTTACACTAACTGTAATCCTAATTGTACGTTTTTGTACTATCCTTTACATGAAATGTATCTCTTTGTACTAACCCCTACAGATTATTTTGTGTTTTCATCGACCCCAACCCTAATTGTATGATTTTGTACTTACCCTCTTCATATGCTTACCCCTTACCCTAACTGTGTTTTATACTGACCCTAACCCTAACTATATGTTTTACACTAACACTAACCCTAATTGTACATTTTTGTACTATCTTTTACCTAAACTGTATCTCTTTGTACTAACCCCTACCCCTTATGTTGTGTTTTTATCGACCCTAACCCTAATTGTTTGATTTTGTACTAACCCTAACCCTAAGTGTATCTAAATATGCTAACCCCTTATTTGTGTGTTTTATACTTACCCTAACCTTAATTATATGTTTTACACTAGCCCTAACCCTAATTGTACGTTTTTGTACTAATCCTTATCATAAATGTATTTTTGTATTATATGTTTTACACTAACCGTAGTCCTTATCATAAATGTATTTTTGTACTAACACATAACATTTATGTTGTGTTTTCATCGACTATAAAGCTACTTGTAGAATTTTGTACTAACCCTAACCCTTAATATATCTTTATATGCTAACCCTAACTTGTAGAATTACCGCTTATTATGTGTTTTTATCGACCCAACCCTAATTGTATAATTTTGTACTAACCCTAGTTATATGTTTTACACTAACCCTAACCCTAATTGTACGTTTTTGTACTAAACCTTATCATAAATGTATTTTTGTAATAACACATAACATTTATTTTGTGTTTTCATCGACTATAAAGCTACTTGTAGAATTTTGTACTAACCCTAACCCTAAATATATCTTTATATGCTAACCGTAGCCCTAACTGTGGGTTTTATACTAACTCTAACCCTAATTATATGTTTTACACTAACCCTAACCCTAATTGTATAATTTTGTACTAACCCTTACCCTAAATGTATCTTTATATACCAACTTATAACCCTAACTGTGTTTTTTACACTAACCCTAACGCTAATTATGTTTTACACTAACCCTAACTCTAACTGTATGTTGTTGTACTAACCCTTTCCAGAAATGTATCTTTTTGGTCCAACCCCTACCCCTAACTTTGTGTTTTCACAGACCCTTACCGTAACCCTAATTGTATGTTTGTGTACTAACCTTTACCTGAAATGTATCTCGTTGTACTATTACTTACCCCTTATTTTATGTTTTCATCGACCCTAACCCTAATTGTATGATTTTGTACTAACCCTAACTCTTAGTGTATCTAAATATGCTAACCCCTTTCCCTAATTATGTGTTTTGTACTAACCCTTACCCTAATTATATGTTTTACACTAACCGTAACCCTAATTGTAAGTTTTTGTACTATTCTTTACCTGAAATGTATCTCTTTGTACTAACCCCTACATATTATTTTGTGTTTTCATCGACCCCAACCCTAATTGTATGATTTTGTACTAACCCTAACCCTAAGTGTATCTTCATATGCTAACCCCTTACCCTAATTGTGTGTTTTATACTGACCCTAACCTTAATTGTATGTTTTACACTAACCCTAACCCTAATTGTACGTTTTTGTACTATCCGTTACCTAAACTGTATCTCTTTGTACTAACCCCTACCCCTTATGTTGTGTTTTCATCGACCCTAACCCTAATTATGTGTTTTGTACTAACCCTTACCCTAATTATATGTTTTACATTAACCGTAACCCTAATTATACGTTTTTGTACTATCCTTTACCTGAAATGTATCTCTTTGTACTAACCCCTACAGATTATTTTGTGTTTTCATCGACCCCAACCCTAATTGTAGAATTTTGTACTAACCCTAACCCTAAATATATCTTTATATGCTAAACCTAACCCTAACTGTGGGTTTTATACTAACTCTAACCCTAATTATATGTTTTACAATAACCCTAACACTAATTGTATGATTTTGTACTAACCCTAACTCTTAGTGTATCTAAATATGCTAACCTCTTTCCCTTATTATGTGTTTTGTACTAACCCTAACCCTAATTATATGTTTTACACTAACCCTAACCCTAATTGTACGTTTTTGTACTAAACCTTATCATAAATGTATTTTTGTAATAACACATAACATTTATTTTGTGTTTTCATCGGCTATAAAGCTACTTGTAGAATTTTGTACTAACCCTAACCCTAAATATATCTTTATATGCTAACCCTAACCCTAACTGTGGGTTTTATACTAGCTCTAACCCTAATTATATGTTTTACACTAACCCAACCCTAATTGTATAATTTTGTACTAACCCTTACCCTAAATGTATCTTTATATACCAACTTATAACCCTAACTGTGTTTTTTACACTAACCCTAACGCTAATTATGTTTTACACTAACCCTTACTCTAACTGTATGTTGTTGTACTAACCCTTTCCAGAAATGTATCTTTTTGGTCCAACCCCTACCCCTAACTTTGTGTTTTCACAGACCCTTACCGTAACCCTAATTGTATGTTTGTGTACTAACCTTTACCTGAAATGTATCTCGTTGTACTATTACTTACCCCTTATTTTATGTTTTCATCGACCCTAACCCTAATGGTATGATTTTGTACTAACCCTAACTCTTAGTGTATCTAAATATGCTTACCCCTTTCCCTAATTGTGTGTTTTGTACTAACCCTAACCCTAATTATATGTTTTAAACTAACCGTAACCCTAATTGTACGTTTTTGTCCTATCCTTTACCTGAAATGTATCTCTTTGTACTTACCCCTACCGATTATTTTGTGTTTTCATCGACCCCAACCCTAATTGTATGATTTTGTACTAACCCTCTTCATATGCTTACCCCTTACCCTAATTGTGTTTTATACTGACCCTAACCCTAATTATATGTTTTACACTAACACTAACCCTAATTGTACATTTTTGTACTATCTTTTACCTAAACTGTATCTCTTTGTACTAACCCCTACCCCTTATGTTGTGTTTTATCGACCCTAACCCTAATTGTTTGATTTTGTACTAACCCTAACCCTCAGTGTATCTAAATATGCTAACCCCTTATTTGTGTGTTTTATACTTACCCTAACCTGAATTATATGTTTTACACTAGCCCTAACCCTAATTGTACGTTTTTGTACTAATCCTTATCATAAATGTATTTTTGTATTATATGTTTTACACTAACCGTAATCCTTATCATAAATGTATTTTTGTACTAACACATAACATTTATGTTGTGTTTTCATCGACTATAAAGCTACTTGTAGAATTACCGCTTATTATGTGTTTTCGTCGACCCCAACCCTAATTGTATGATTTTGTACTAACCCTAATTATATGTTTTACACTAGTTCTTACCCTAATTGTACGTTTTTGTACTAAACCTTATCATAAATGTATTTTTGTAATAACACATAACATTTATTTTTGTGTTTTCATCGGCTATAAAGCTACTTGTAGAATTTTGTACTAACCCTAACCCTAAATATATCTTTATATGCTAACCCTAGCCCTAACTGTGGGTTTTATACTAACTCTAACCCTAATTATATGTTTTACACTAACCCTAGCCCTAATTGTATAATTTTGTACTAACCCTAACCCTAAATGTGTCTTTATATACTAACCTGTAACCCTAACTGTGTTTTTTACACTAACCCTAACCCTAATTATATGTTTTACACTAACCCTAACTCTAACTGTATGTTGTTGTACTAACCCTTTCCAGAAATGTATCTTTTTGGTCCAACCCCTACCCCTAACTTTGTGTTTTCACAGACCCTTACCGTAACCCTAATTGTATGTTTGTGTACTAACCTTTACCTGAAATGTATCTCGTTGTACTATTACTTACCCCTTATTTTATGTTTTCATCGACCCTAACCCTAATTGTATGATTTTATACTAACCCTAACTCTTAGTGTATCTAAATATGCTAACCCCTTTCCCTAATTGTGTGTTTTGTACTAACCCTAACCCTAGTTATATGTTTTACACTAACCGTAACCCTAATTGTACGTTTTTTTACTATCCTTTATCTGAAATTTATCTCTTTGTACTAACCCCTACCGATTATTTTGTGTTTTCATCGACCCCAACCCTAATTGTATGATTTTGTACTAACCCTAACCCTAAGTGTATCTTCATATGCTAACCCCTTACCCTAATTGTGTGTTTGATACTGACCCTAACCCTAATTGTATGTTTTACACTAACCCTAACCCTAATTGTACGTTTTTGTACTATCCGTTACCTAAACTGTATCTCTTTGTACTAACCCCTACCCCTTATGTTGTGTTTTCATCGACCCTAACCCTAATTGTTTGATTTTGTACTAACCCTAACCCTAAGTGTATCTAAATATGCTAACCCCTTATTTGTGTGTTTTATACTTACCCTAACCTTAATTATATGTTTTACACTAGCCCTAACCCTAATTGTACGTTTTTGTACTAATCCTTATCATAAATGTATTTTTGTACTAACACATAACATTTATGTTGTGTTTTCATCGACTATAAAGCTACTTGTAGAATTACCGCTTATTATGTGTTTTCATCGACCCCAACCCTAATTGTACGTTTTTGTACTAAACCTTATCATAAATGTATTTTTGTACTAACACATAACATTTATTTTGTGTTTTCATCGACTATAAAGCTACTTGTAGAATTTTGTACTAACCCTAAACCTTAATATATCTTTATATGCTAGCCCTAGCCCTAACTGTGGGTTTTATACTAACTCTAACCCTAATTATATGTTTTACACTAACCCTCACCCTAATTGTATAATTTTGTACTAACCCTTACCCTAAATGTATCTTTATATACTAACCTGTAACCCTAACTGTGTTTTTTACACTAACCCTAAGTCTAACTGTATGTTGTTGTACTAACCCTTTCCAAAAATGTATCTTTTTTGTCCAAACCCTACCCCTAACTTTGTGTTTTCACAGACCCTAACCGTAACCCTAATTGTATGTGTGTGTACTAACCTTTACCTAAAATGTATCTCGTTGTACTAACCCTTACCCCTTATTTTATGTTTTCATCGACCCTAACCCTAATTGTATGATTTTTTACTAACCCTAACTCTTAGTGTATCTAAATATGCTAACCCCTTTCCCTAATTATGTGTTTTGTACTAACCCTAACCCTAATTGTATGTTTTACACTAACCGTTACCCTAATTGTACTTTTTTGTACTATCCTTTACCTGTAATGTATCACTTTGTACTAACCCCTACCGCTTGTTTTGTGTTTTCATCGACCCCAACCCTAATTGTATGATTTTGTACTAACCCTAACCCTAAGTGTATCTTCATATGCTAACCCTTTACTTTAATTGTTTGTTTTATACTGACCCTAACCCTAATTGTATATTTTACACTAACCCTAACCCTAATTGTACGTTTTGTACTATCCGTTACCTAAACGGTATCTCTTTGTACTAACCCCTACCCCTTATGTTGTGTTTTCATCGACCCTCACCCTAATTGTATGATTTTGTACTAACCCTAACGCTAAGTTTATCTAAATATGCTAACCCCTTACCCTATTTGTGTGTTTTATACTTACCCTAACCCTGATTATATGTTTTACACTAACCCTAACCCTAATTGTACGTTTTTGTACTAAACCTTATCATAAATGTATTTTTGTACTAACACATAACATTTATTTTGTGTTTTCTTCGACTATAAAGCTACTTGTAGAATTTTGTACTAACCCTAACCCTTAATAAATCTTTATATGCTAGCCCTAGCCCTAACTGTGGGTTTTATACTAACTCTAACCCTAATTATATGTTTTACACTAACCCTCACCCTAATTGTATAATTTTGTACTAACCCTAACTCTAAATGTATCTTTATATACTAACCTGTAACCCTAATTGTGTTTTTTACACTAACCCTAAGTCTAACTGTATGTTGTTGTACTAACCCTTTCCAGAAATGTATCTTTTTGGTCCAACCCCTACCCCTAACTTTGTGTTTTCACAGACCCTAACCGTAACCCTAATTGTATGTGTGTGTACTAACCTTTACCTAAAATGTATCTCGTTGTACTAACCCTTACCCCTTATTTTATGTTTTCATCGACCCTAACCCTAATTGTATGATTTTTTACTAACCCTAACTCTTAGTGTATCTAAATATGCTAACCCCTTTCCCTAATTATGTGTTTTGTACTAACCCTAACCCTAATTGTATGTTTTACACTAACCGTAACCCTAATTGTACTTTTTTGTACTATCCTTTACCTGTAATGTATCACTTTGTACTAACCCCTACCGCTTGTTTTGTGTTTTCATCGACCCCAACCCTAATTGTATGATTTTGTACTAACCCTAACCCTAAGTGTATCTTCATATGCTAACCCTTTACTTTAATTGTTTGTTTTATACTGACCCTAACCCTAATTGTATATTTTACACTAACCCTAACCCTAATTGTACGTTTTTGTACTATCCGTTACCTAAACTGTATCTCTTTGTACTAACCCCTACCCCTTATGTTGTGTTTTCATCGACCCTAACCCTAATTGTATGATTTTGTACTAACCCTAACACTAAATTTATCTAAATATGCTAACCCCTTACCCTATTTGTGTGTTTTATACTTACCCTAACCCTGATTATATGTTTTACACTAACCCTAACGCTAATTGTATGATTTTGTACTAACCCTAACTCTTAGTGTATCTAAATATGCTAACCCCTTTCCCTTATTATGTGTTTTGTACTAACGCTAACCCTAATTATATGTTTTACACTAACCCTAACCCTAATTGTACGTTTTTGTACTAAACCTTATCATAAATATATTTTTGTAATAACACATAACATTTATTTTGTGTTTTCATCGACTATAAAGCTACTTGTAGAATTTTGTACTAACTCTAACCCTAAATATATCTTTATATGCTAACCCTAACCCTAACTGTGGGTTTTATACTAGCTCTAACCCAAATTATATGTTTTACACTAACCCAACCCTAATTGTATAATTTTGTACTAACCCTTACCCTAAATGTATCTATATATACCAATTTATAACCCTAACTGTGTTTTTTACACTAACCCTAACGTTAATTATGTTTTACACTAACCCTAACTCTAACTGTATGTTGTTGTACTAACCCTTTCCAGAAATGTATCTTTTTGGTCCAACCCCTACCCCTAACTTTGTGTTTTCACAGACCCTTACCGTAACCCTAATTGTATGTTTGTGTACTAACCTTTACCTGAAATGTATCTCGTTGTACTATTACTTACCCCTTATTTTATGTTTTCATCGACCCTAACCCTAATTGTATGATTTTGTACTAACCCTAACTCTTAGTGTATCTAAATATGCTAACCCCTTTCCCTAATTATGTGTTTTGTACTAACCCTTACCCTAATTATATGTTTTACACTAACCGTAACCCTAATTGTACGTTTTTGTACTATCCTTTACCTGAAATGTATCTCTTTGTACTAACCCCTACAGATTATTTTGTGTTTTCATCGACCCCAACTCTAATTGTATGATTTTGTACTAACCCTAACCCTAAGTGTATCTTCATATGCTAACCCCTTACCCTAATTGTGTGTTTTATACTGACCCTTACCCTAATTGTATGTTTTACACTAACCCTAACCCTAATTGTACGTTTTTGTACTATCCGTTACCTAAACTGTATCTCTTTGTACTAACCCTAACCCTAAGTTTATCTTAATATGCTAACCCCTTACCCTTTTTGTGTGTTTTATACTTACCCTAACCCTGATTATATGTTTTACACTTACCCTAACCCTAATTGTATAATTTTGTACTAACCCTTACCCTAAATGTATCTTTATATACTAACTTATAACCCTAACTGTGTTCTTTACACTAACCCTAACGCTAATTATGTTTTACACTAACCCTAACTCTAACTGTATGTTGTTGTACTAACCCTTTCCAGAAATGTATCTTTTTGGTCCAACCCCTACCCCTAACTTTGTGTTTTCACAGACCCTTACCGTAACCCTAATTGTATGTTTGTGTACTAACCTTCACCTGAAATGTATCTCGTTGTACTATTACTAACCCTTATTTTATGTTTTCATCGACCCTAACCCTAATGGTATGATTTTGTACTAACCCTAACTCTTAGTGTATCTAAATATGCCAACCCCTTTCCCTAATTGTGTGTTTTGTACTACCTAACCCTAATTATATGTTTTACACTAACCGTAACCCTAATTGTACGTTTTTGTACTATCCTTTACCTGAAATGTATCTCTTTGTACTAACCCCAACCGATTATTTTGTGTTTTCATCGACCCCAACCCTAATTGTATGATTTTGTACTAACCCTAAGCCTAAGTGTATCTTCATATGCTTACCCCTTACACTAATTGTGTTTTATACTGACCCTAACCCTAATTATATGTTTACAAATTTACAGAAGATCAAATAATAGAAATGCTCAACTTTCTAATCGACAACATATTTGTTCAGTTTGGTGGACGTGTTTTTCAGCAAACAATAGGTATCCCAATGGGCACAAATTGTGCACCATTGCTTGCCGATTTGTTTCTTCATTCATATGAAGCGGACTTCTTACAATCACTTCTAGACAAAAAGGACCGCAAACTTGCTTTATCCTTCAATCTCACATTTCGTTATATTGATGATGTCCTTTCACTTAACAATCCTCGATTTGGTGACTATTTACATCTCATATATCCGAAGGAACTTGAGATAAAGGACACTACAGATTCTAGGAGGTCCGCTTCATATCTGGATCTATTTCTCGAAATTGACACACAAGGAAGGCTTTGTACAAAGCTCTATGACAAACGTGATGACTTCAACTTTCCAATAGTTAACTTTCCCTTTCTGTGTAGCAACATTCCGTCCGCTCCAGCATATGGAGTTTACGTATCACAATTGATTCGCTATTTTAGAGCATGTGGGGAGTACAACGACTTCCTTGATAGAGCCACACGGCTGACAAGCAAATTATTAACACAGGGGTACGTTGCTCCCAGGTTGTTGTCATCACTCAAGAAATTTTACGGACGACATCATGTGCTTGTATACAAATACGGGATTTCTATCTCTCAGATGAGCACAGATGTTGGTTTGACATAGAGTTTTGTAATGTCATCCTTTCCGGATTTGACCAACACTTAATCGATCTTTGGCAACGTGACGGGTGTGCTATAGCAAGCAGGAACTGCTTACTCTTCCGGAGCACCTGAGTTCACTCTCGTTTCGACTTGAGTTCGCGTTGCTGAATGCGGTTTTGTGGTTATGTGTGTGTGTTCTATGTTGTTATGTGGTTTGTTTTGTTGTGATGAATTTTTGTCTGCTGGTTTTGTCTTTGTCTTTACGGTTTTATGATACTGATTACCCCTTTGGTACACCTTTGCTTCCTTTACACTAACACTAACCCTAATTGTACATTTTTGTACTATCTTTTACCTAAACTGTATCTCTTTGTACTAACCCCTACCCCTTTGTTGTGTTTTCATCGACCCTAACCCTAATTGTTTGATTTTGTACTAACCCTAACCCTAAGTGTATCTAAATATGCTAACCCCTTATTTGTGTGTTTTATACTTACCCTAACCTTAATTATATGTTTTACACTAGCCCTAACCCTAATTGTACGTTTTTGTACTAATCCTTATCATAAATGTATTTTTGTACTAACACATAACATTTATGTTGTGTTTTCATCGACTATAAAGCTACTTGTAGAATTACCGCTTATTATGTGTTTTCATCGACCCCAACCCTAATTGTACGTTTTTGTACTAAACCTTATCATAAATGTATTTTTGTACTAACACATAACATTTATTTTGTGTTTTCATCGACTATAAAGCTACTTGTAGAATTTTGTAGTAACCCTAACCCTTAATATATCTTTATATGCTAACCCTAGCCCTAACTGTGGGTTTTATACTAACTCTAACCCTAATTATATGTTTTACACTAACCCTAACCCTAATTGTATAATTTTGTACTAACCCTAACCCTAAATGTATCTTTATATACTAACCTGTAACCCTAACTGTGCTTTTTACACTAACCCTAACTCTAACTGTATGTTGTTGTACTAACCCTTTCCAGAAATGTATCTTTTTGGTCCAATCCCTACCCCTAACTTTGTGTTTTCACAGACCCTAACCGTAACCCTAATTGTATGTGTGTGTACTAACCTTTACCTAAAATGTATCTCGTTGTACTAACCCTTACCCCTTATTTTATGTTTTCATCGACCCTAACCCTAATTGTATGATTTTGTACTAACCCTAACTCTTAGTGTATCTAAATATGCTAACCCCTTTCCCTAATTATGTGTTTTGTACTAACCCTAACCCTAATTGTATGTTTTACACTAACCGTTACCCTAATTGTACTTTTTTGTACTATCCTTTACCTGTAATGTATCACTTTGTACTAACCCCTACCGCTTGTTTTGTGTTTTCATCGACCCCAACCCTAATTGTATGATTTTGTACTAAGCCTAACCCTAAGTGTATCTTCATATGCTAACCCCTTACTTTAATTGTTTGTTTTATACTGACCCTAACCCTAATTGTATATTTTACACTAACCCTAACCCTAATTGTACGTTTTTGTACTATCCGTTACCTAAACTGTATCTTTTTGTACTCACCCCTACCCCTTATGTTGTGTTTTCATCGACCCTAACCCTAATTGTATGATTTTGTACTAACCCTAACACTAAGTTTATCTAAATATGCTAACCCCTTACCCTATTTGTGTGTTTTATACTTACCCTAACCCTGATTATATGTTTTACCCTAACCCTAACCCTAATTGTACGTTTTTGTACTAAACCTTATCATAAATGTATTTTTGTACTAGCACATAACATTTATTTTGCGTTTTCATCGACTATAAAGCTACTTGTAGAATTTTGTACTAACCCTAACCCTAAATATAGCTTTATATGCTAACCCTAACCCTAACTGTGGGTTTTATACTAACTCTAACCCTAATTATATGTTTTACAATAACCCTAACGCTAATTGTATGATTTTGTACTAACCCTAACTCTTAGTGTATCTAAATATGCTAACCCTTTTCCCTTATTATGTGTTTTGTACTAACCCTAACCCTAATTATATGTTTTACACTAACCCTAACCCTAATTGTACGTTTTTGTACTAAACCTTATCATAAATATATTTTTGTAATAACACATAACATTTATTTTGTGTTTTCATCGACTATAAAGCTACTTGTAGAATTTTGTACTAACTCTAACCCTAAATATATCTTTATATGCTAACCCTAACCCTAACTGTGGGTTTTATACTAGCTCTAACCCAAATTATATGTTTTACACTAACCCAACACTAATTGTATAATTTTGTACTAACCCTTACCCTAAATGTATCTTTATATACTAACTTATAACCCTAACTGTGTTCTTTACACTAACCCTAACGCTAATTATGTTTTACACTAACCCTAACTCTAACTGTATGTTGTTGTACTAACCCTTTCCAGAAATGTATCTTTTTGTTCAACCCCTACCCCTAACTTTGTGTTTTCACAGACCCTTACCGTAACCCTAATTGTATGTTTGTGTACTAACCTTTACCTGAAATGTATCTCGTTGTACTATTACTAACCCTTTTTTATGTTTTCATCGACCCTAACCCTAATTGTATGATTTTGTACTAACCCTTACTCTTAGTGTATCTAAATATGCTAACCCCTTTCCCTAATTATGTGTTTTGTACTAACCCTTACCCTAATTATATGTTTTACACTAACCGTAACCCTAATTGTACGTTTTTGTACTATCCTTTACCTGAAATGTATCTCTTTGTACTATCCCCTACCCCTTATGTTGTGTGTTCATCGACCCTAACCCTTATTGTATGATTTTGTACTAACCCTAACCCTAAGTTTATCTAAATATGCTAACCCCTTACCTTTTTGTGTGTTTTATACTTACCCTAACCCTGATTATATGTTTTACACTAACCCTAACCCTAATTGTACGTTTTTGTACTAAACCTTATCATAAATGTATTTTTGTACTAACACATAACATTTATTTTGTGTTTTCATCGACTATAAGTCCCGTGCGGGCCCCGGGTGGCGAATAGGCCCGCAGCAGAGCCTAGCTTGTCGTAAGAGGCGACTAAGGGTCTTGGGATTCTGACGTCGGGTCAGTGCTCAGCCCACAGAGCGACCAAGTGTGTACCCTAGGTGGCTGAATAGGGTAGCCCTCGTCCGCGGGGGTTGTCAGGTCTATAATACGGAAACCCTGACCGCCGACCATAGTGGGCCAACGTGTGTGGAGAATGCCACGCTTCATGCACGTAAAAGACCCCTTTGTGGACCGCCAAGTAGTGCACCACATAGGCTAAATTTTCTGCCCCTACCCACTTCTCCCCTTTTCCTGTGGTTCTTCTAAATTTACCGTCCCTGTGTTTCCCACCCCATCCCATATTTCATATATCATCATCATTTCATGTTCATTGTATCATCCTTTTCATGTTCATCGCCTGTAAATAACCTATTTAGCGTTGCACGGGCGTAAAACACCAACTCACTCACTCACTCACTCATCGACTATAAAGCTACTTGTAGAATTTTGTACTAACCCTAACCCTAAATATATCTTTATATGCTAACCCTAACCCTAACTGTGGGTTTTATGCTAGCTCTTACCCTAATAATATGTTTTACACTAACGCTAACCCTAATTGTATAATTTTGTACTAACCCTTACCCTGAATGTATCTTTATATACTAACTTATAACCCTAACTGTGTTTTTTACACTAACCCCAACGCTAATTATGTTTTACACTAACCCTAACTCTAACTGTATGTTGTTGTACTAACCCTTTCCAGAAATGTATCTTTTTGGTCCAACCCCTACCCCTAACTTTGTGTTTTCACAGACCCTTAACGTAACCCTAATTGTATGTTTGTGTACTAACCTTTACCTGAAATGTATCTCGTTGTACTATTACTTACCCCTTATTTTATGTTTTCATCGACCCTAACCCTAATGGTATGATTTTGTACTAACCCTAACTCTTAGTGTATCTAATTATGCTAACCCCTTTCCCTAATTGTGTGTTTTGTACTAACCCTAACTCTAATTATATGTTTTACACTAACCGTAACCCTAATTGTACGTTTTTGTACTATCCTTTACCTGAAATGTATCTCTTTGTACTAACCCCTACCGATTATTTTGTGTTTTCATCGACCCCAACCCTAATTGTATGATTTTGTACTAACCCTAAGCCTAAGTGTATCTTCATATGCTTACCCCTTACCCTAATTGTGTTTTATACTGACCCTAACCCTAATTATATGTTTTACACTAACACTAACCCTAATTGTACATTTTGTACTATCTTTTACCTAAACTGTATCTCTTTGTACTAACCCCTAACCTTATGTTGTGTTTTCATCGACCCTAACCCTAATTGTTTGAATTTTTACTAACCCTAACCCTAAGTGTATCTAAATATGCTAACCCCTTATTTGTGTGTTTTATACTTACCCAAACCTTAATTATATGTTTTACACTAGCCCTAACCCTAATTGTACGTTTTTGTACTAATCCTTATCATAAATGTATTTTTGTACTAGCGCATAACATTTATGTTGTGTTTTCATCGACCATAAAGCTACTTGTAGAATTACCGCATATTATGTGTTTTCATCGACCCCAACCCTAATTGTACGTTTTTGTACTAAACCTTATCATAAATGTATTTTTGTACTAACACATAACATTTATTGTGTGTTTTCATCGACTATAAAGCTACTTGTAGAATTTTGTACTAACCCTTACCCTTAATATATCTTTATATGCTAACCCTAGCCCTAACTGTGGGTTTTATACTAACTCTAACCCTAATTATATGTTTTACACTAACCCTAACCCTAATTGTATAATTTTGTACTAACCCTAACCCTAAATGTATCTTTATATACTAACCTGTAACCCTAACTGTGTTTTTTTACACTAACCCTGACTCTAACTGTATGTTGTTGTACTTATCCTTTCCAGAAATGTATCTTTTTGGTCCAACCCCTACCCCTAACTTTGTGTTTTCACAGACCCTAACCGTAACCCTAATTGTATGTGTGTGTACTAACCTTTACCTAAAATGTATCTCGTTGTACTAACCCTTACCCCTTATTTTATGTTTTCATCGACCCTAACCCTAGTTGTATGATTTTGTACTAACCCTAACTCTTAGTGTATCTAAATATGCTAACCCCTTTCCCTAATTATGTGTTTTGTACTAACCCTAACCCTAATTGTATGTTTTACACTAACCGTTACCCTAATTGTACTTTTTTGTACTATCCTTTACCTGTAATGTATCACTTTGTACTAACCCCTACCGCTTGTTTTGTGTTTTCATCGACCCCAACCCTAATTGTATGATTTTGTACTAACCCTAACCCTAAGTGTATCTTCATATGCTAACCGCTTACTTTAATTGTTTGTTTTATACTGACCCTAACCCTAATTGTATATTTTACACTAACCCTAACCCTAATTGTACGTTTTTGTACTATCCGTTACCTAAACTGTATCTCTTTGTACTAGCCCATACCCATTATGTTGTGTTTTCATCGACCCTAACCCTAATTGTATGATTTTGTACTAACCCTAACACTAAGTTTATCTAAATATGCTAACCCCTTACCCTATTTGTGTGTTTTATACTTACCCTAACCCTGATTATATGTTTTACACTAACCCTAACCCTAATTGTACGTTTTTGTACTAAACCTTATCATAAATGTATTTTTGTACTAGCACATAACATTTATTTTGTGTTTTCATCGACTATAAAGCTAGTTGTAGAATTTTGTACTAACCCTAACCCTAAATATATCTTTATATGCTAACCCTAACCCTAACTGTGGGTTTTATACTAGCTCTAACCCAAATTATATGTTTTACACTTACCCAACCCTAATTGTATAATTTTGTACTAACCCTTACCCTAAATGTATCTTTATATACCAACTTATAACCCTAACTGTGTTTTTTACACTAACCCTAACGCTAATTATGTTTTACACTAACCCTAACTCTAACTGTATGTTGTTGTACTAACCCTTTCCAGAAATGTATCTTTTTGGTCCAACCCCTACCCTTAACTTTGTGTTTTCACAGACCATTACCGTAACCCTAATTGTATGTTTGTGTACTAACCTTTACCTGAAATGTATCTCGTTGTACTAACCCTTACCCCTTGTTTTATGTTTTCATCGACCCTAACCCTAATTGTATGATTTTGTACTAACCCTAACTCTTAGTGTATCTAAATATGCTAACCCCTTTCCCTAATTATGTGTTTTGTACTAACCGTAACCCTAATTGTATGTTTTACACTAACCGTTACCCTAATTGTACTTTTTTGTACTATCCTTTACCTGTAATGTATCACTTTGTACTAACCCATACCGCTTGTTTTGTGTTTTCATCGACCCCAACCCTAATTGTATGAATTTGTACTTACCCTAACCCTAAGTGTATCTTCATATGCTAACCCCTTACTTTAATTGTGTGTTTTATACTGACCCTAACCCTAATTGTATATTTTACACTAACCCTAACCCTAATTGTACGTTTTTGTACTATCCGTTACCTAAACTGTATCTCTTTGTACTAATCCCTACCCCTTATGTTGTGTTTTCATCGACCCTAACCCTAATTGTATGATTTTGTACTTACCCTAACACTAAGTTTATCTAAATATGCTAACCCCTTACCCTATTTGTGTGTTTTATACTTACCCTAACCCTGATTATATGTTTTACATTACCCCTAACCCTAATTGTACGTTTTTGTACTAAACCTTATCATAAATGTATTTTTGTACTAGCACATAACATTTATTTTGTGTTTTCATCGACTATAAAGCTACTTGTAGAATTTTGTACTAACCCTAACCCTAAATATATCTTTATATGCTAACCCTAACCCTAACTGTGGGTTTTATACTAGCTCTAACCCTAATTATATGTTTTACACTAACCCAACCCTAATTGTATAATTTTGTACTAACCCTTACCCTAAATGTATCTTTATATACCAACTTATAACCCTAACTGTATTTTTTACACTAACCCTAACGCTAATTATGTTTTACACTAACCCTAACTCTAACTGTATGTTGTTGTACTAACCCTTTCCAGAAATGTATCTTTTTGGTCCAAACCCTACCCCTAACTTTGTGTTTTCACAGACCCTTACCGTAACCCTAATTGTATGTTTGTGTACTAACCTTTACCTGAAATGTATCTCGTTGTACTATTACTTACCCCTTATTTTATGTTTTCATCGACCCTAACCCTAATTGTATGATTTTGTACTAACCCTAACTCTTAGTGTATCTAAATATGCTAACCCCTTTCCCTAATTATGTGTTTTGTACTAACCCTAACCCTAATTATGTTTTACACTAACCGTAACCCTAATTGTACGTTTTTGTACTATCCTTTACTTGAAATGTATCTCTTTGTACTAACCCCTACAGATTATTTTGTGTTTTCATCGACCCCAACCCTAATTGTATGATTTTGTACTAACCCTAACCCTAAGTGTATCTTCATATGCTAACCCCTTACCCTAATTGTGTGTTTTATACTGACCCTAACCCTAATTGTATGTTTTACACTAACCTTAACCCTAATTGTACGTTTTTGTACTATCCGTTACCTAAACTGTATCTCTTTGTACTAACCCCTACCCCTTATGTTGTGTTTTCATCGACCCTAACCCTAATTGTTTGATTTTGTACTAACCCTAACCCTAAGTGTATCTAAATATGCTAACCCCTTATTTGTGTGTTTTATACTTACCGTAACCTTAATTATATGTTTTACACTAGCCCTAACCCTAATTGTACGTTTTTGTACTAATCCTTATCATAAATGTATTTTTGTACTAGCGCATAACATTTATGTTGTGTTTTCATCGACTATAAAGCTACTTGTAGAATTACCGCTTATTATGTGTTTTCAACGACCCCAACCCTAATTGTACGTTTTTGTACTAAACCTTATCATAAATGTATTTTTGTACTAACACATAACATTTATTTTGTGTTTTCATCGACTATAAAGCTACTTGTAGAATTTTGTACTAACCCTAACGCTAAATATATCTTTATATGCTAACCCTAGCCCTAACTGTGGGTTTTATACTAACTCTAACCCTAATTATATGTTTTACACTATCCCTAACCCTAATTGTATAATTTTGTACTAACCCTAACCCTAAATGTATCTTTATATACTAACCTGTAACCCTAACTGTGTTTTTTACACGAACCCTTACTCTAACTGTATGTTGTTGTACTAACCCTTTCCAGAAATGTATCTTTTTGGTCCAACCCCTACCCCTAACTTTGTGTTTTCACAGACCCTAACCGTAACCCTAATTGTATGTGTGTGCACTAACCTTTACCTAAAATGTATCTCGTTGTACTAACCCTTACCCCTTGTTTTATGTTTTCATCGACCCTAACCCTAATTGTATGATTTTGTACTGACCCTAACTCTTAGTGTATCTAAATATGCTAACCCCTTTCCCTATTTATATGTTTTGTACTAACCGTAACCCTAATTGTATGTTTTACACTAACCGTTACCCTAATTGTACTTTTTTGTACTATCCTTTACCTGTAATGTATCACTTTGTACTAACCCATACCGCTTGTTTTGTGTTTTCATCGACCCCAACCCTAATTGTATGATTTTGTACTTACCCTAACCCTAAGTGTATCTTCATATGCTAACCCCTTACTTTAATTGTGTGTTTTATACTGACCCTAACCCTAATTGTATATTTTACACTAACCCTAACCCTAATTGTACGTTTTTGTACTATCCGTTACCTAAACTGTATCTCTTTGTACTAATCCCTACCCCTTATGTTGTGTTTTCATCGACCCTAACCCTAATTGTATGATTTTGTACTAACCCTAACACTAAGTTTATCTAAATATGCTAACCCCTTACCCTATTTGTGTGTTTTATACTTACCCTAACCCTGATTATATGTTTTACATTAACCCTAACCCTAATTGTACGTTTTTGTACTAAACCTTATCATAAATGTATTTTTGTACTAGCACATAACATTTATTTTGTGTTTTCATCGACTATAAAGCTACTTGTAGAATTTTGTACTAACCCTAACCCTAAATATATCTTTATATGCTAACCCTAACCCTAACTGTGGGTTTTATACTAGCTCTAACCCTAATTATATGTTTTACACTAACCCAACCCTAATTGTATAATTTTGTACTAACCCTTACCCTAAATGTATCTTTATATACCAACTTATAACCCTAACTGTATTTTTTACACTAACCCTAACGCTAATTATGTTTTACACTAACCCTAACTCTAACTGTATGTTGTTGTACTAACCCTTTCCAGAAATGTATCTTTTTGGTCCAAACCCTACCCCTAACTTTGTGTTTTCACAGACCCTTACCGTAACCCTAATTGTATGTTTGTGTACTAACCTTTACCTGAAATGTATCTCGTTGTACTATTACTTACCCCTTATTTTATGTTTTCATCGACCCTAACCCTAATTGTATGATTTTGTACTAACCCTAACTCTTAGTGTATCTAAATATGCTAACCCCTTTCCCTAATTATGTGTTTTGTACTAACCCTAACCCTAATTATGTTTTACACTAACCGTAACCCTAATTGTACGTTTTTGTACTATCCTTTACTTGAAATGTATCTCTTTGTACTAACCCCTACAGATTATTTTGTGTTTTCATCGACCCCAACCCTAATTGTATGATTTTGTACTAACCCTAACCCTAAGTGTATCTTCATATGCTAACCCCTTACCCTAATTGTGTGTTTTATACTGACCCTAACCCTAATTGTATGTTTTACACTAACCTTAACCCTAATTGTACGTTTTTGTACTATCCGTTACCTAAACTGTATCTCTTTGTACTAACCCCTACCCCTTATGTTGTGTTTTCCTCGACCCTAACCCTAATTGTATGATTTCGCAGCAGTGTTAAGGCAACATACAATAGGAAATATGTAACTTTTTTACCACTCACGAGTTTTCGTTTATAATTTTAATAATACATTATATTTTTATTAAGTTTTTTTGCTAAAGGGTTGTTATATGTTCTTAGAATCTCCCAACGTCATTTTTCTGATCACGTGATCAGGCATGTGCACGATGTGACCTAAAACCAAAAACGGCCCTAAAAATTTTAAAAGAATCAAAAGTGCAAGCTGTAGCACCTGCTCGATCGAACCCCAAAAAATCCTACACATTCTATAGATATTCGGCTATATGAAAAGTGCTGCACTTTCGTTTAAATCTTTGATTTGGATTTTTAAAAAATATTTTTATACATCGTGTACGATATATTCATCAAATACCGACCGAGAAATCAAAATTATTTCAAAATACTTGCGATTCATACGAAAGTGCAGCACTTTCCAATATCCCAAACCATCCAAGAAAATGGTGTTAAAATATCTTTTTGATCGGAGTTGATTTACAGCTTGCACTTTTCAAAAACTTTGATACGTGTCAAAATTTGGCCATTTTTCTTCGGTTCTAAGCGCACAAAAGATTCATGACGTCATAGTATATAGATCAATAACGGGCACCGCTACGGACTGTGAGTGACGATAAAAACAAATAAAATATCCACAAAAAGTTAAAATACTACAAATTTAGATGAATTATTGTAAACTTCTTTCGGTTTCTTCAGTGTTCCGTTAGTTTTCTTTCACTCTATCTATCCATGGGCATATAACTGCAGAGGAGTTCGGGAGATCAATGAAAAAAAGTGGGATTGTTTATAAATAAAAACAGTATATTTAAATTGATGCAACAATTCTTTGACAATTGATCATGGAAGTATATTCATTTCAATGTCTTAGTAGTCAATTAGTGCTTTTATTTCGTGACCACAGTTTGTTAAAATTATTTTACCCTGTAGAAAAAATGGAAAAAATGTAAACAAAATGTATCCCCCAAAACAATGTCAATCTTAGGTTTATTTTAAAAATCTTCCTAAGGGTACAGTATTTTAAATGTGTAAAAAGGTAAGAAAATTAAGTGTTACATTAGAGTTTTTGTTTTTTATAAATAAATATTTGTTGCACAATATTTAAAAATTATTTATTTTCCAACTCAAAATCTATACTGTAGATTAGTTATTTTAAAATGATTATCAGAGAGCAAATACATGTTACAGGTCATAAAAATGACTGAAGAAAATATAGTAAAATTTATTTAACTATGAACATGAATTTATTGGAATTTTCCAAGCCAAAACTCATTCAAAATATGATATGTGGTTAGCAATAGCATGGTTAGTAAGATTTGTAAAACAAATAAATATGCATGTTTTTATAAAAGTACAAGTCCATTGAACTCAAGGGTGTCTGTTGTAAAATCTACAATACAAGTGACAATTATTTCGATTCACATTTTCATTTGTACTTCTGTTTGAAATGCAGTTTAAGCTTGCTTAAAATGTACATTGATTCTCTAATCTATATATATCATATAATAGTTTTAAACTCCTCAAAATTTATTGAATCAATTACATATGTATGTCAATATGTGTAACCAATGGATTCGGAAATGGTAAAAGGCTTATTTCCCTCAATATATGGTTACATGTAGGTCTGTTTGTTTGGTTAAAATCTATTAGAGATAAAAAAAAAATATATAAACATTTTTTGTACTTCTTTGATTTTGTTTGATAAGTTTATTTTGTGTGAAAAATTTTGCAAAATTTCTCTGGTACATACTAAGTAATGAATAGGTGTCTGCCTTGATTTGTCTTTTCTTCATGGAGATATGAGGTATGTCATCACAGTTTTGTAGTTTTGTTATTACCTTTGTTTCCAAACATTTTATCAATTTTATTCTCATATAAATCTGACTTTGGACCAAAAGAAAAAAATATCTGGACATTGTGTTAAAAACAATGTATTATAATCAGATAATATCAGTCAGAGGCTTATCAATAATGCATGGTAAATTTGTTTAAAAATCAAGGTTAGATTAAAAATCAATAGTCCATTTGTAAGTAATGACATACATGATCATACATGCATGTGAAGTTATTAAATGTTGCAAACAATCCCAAATTTAGACATTATTCACATCACAGTGAAAAGTATACATGACTGGTTAAGTCTACATTACTACACTTCTTTCTACTAGTTTGGTATAGTTTTCTTGGGAAATTTTGAGATTGATCATCCCTGTTTAGTGTGAAATGTACAAATGTATATACATGATATAAATCCTATTCATCTAAAGTGACAAATCCACATACATGTTTGTACATGTACATTTTGTACAACATACCGATACGAATTTAATTTTATTTCCTGTTTTGTTTAACTTACATGTAGTCTAGAAGCTCCAATCTTACTGTAATAGTTGCAGAGAGGACACAAATACCATATATAAATGCAGATATTGTAATTATAAGAACATGTATGTTAGATACTTAGTTTTATGTGAAAAAGTGTACACAACCATTTCCTTCTTCAATCAACTGCAGTTCAAAATTCAACACTTGCTATTTTGCAATATTAAAAACAGCCAATAAACAGTTTCCCCGATTTCTTTTTTTTTCTCAAAGGAAGTTTCATGAAGTACATGTATAACACATGTAGGAACATTTCTATTGATTGAATGATTTCATGTCAATTGGCATTTTATAAATATATTGGGGTCACTGCATAAGCTCTATTCCCTATTAAACCACAATTCTGGTTTTGAGTGCAATCCTAAGGGGGGTGCCAAATAGACTTTTTCATAGAAAACGTCAACTTTAATAGTCACAGTTAAATCAAAACGCCGAGTTTCATAGTGCTTGTTAGTTTTCAAAAGGGGTTACAATCGCACCCCCCTGTGTACGGGCCTAAATGATCTTTGTTGGTTGTCTGAGTGCCCAACAGTGCAATAAAAGTTATGCTATAGAAACCCATTTTCAACCAAATGGTTAACTGAAATATAACCCGTATACGCATGAATGTAGATTCATCTTCCACACCAAGCTTAAATGTATGAAAGTTTTATGAAATTATTAGAAAGGCCATGGAGGAATTCAAAAAGTGTCATGTCGGCGATGTCTTACTTCTCAAACAATATTTTTGTGTAATACAGAATGCCGATTCTCCCCGTCCCTTCCAATCCAGTTTTCATATCATGAACTAAACAAAGAAAATTGATTATATATTTAACTTTTATATGAAAAACAATATCATGTACAATGACAGCTCCTTTGCTCCTTGAATGATGCAGCGTGAAGAGTTCATATTATATCCATACTGTATGATGTTTGTAATTTCTATGTTTGATATTACATTATGCACATGCACCAAATAAATGTTGCTCCTTAATCTATTGCAATCAGTTGAATGTTTGCAAAGTCGCCAGGTGTCCTTTTCATTTTATGAGCAAAAACATCATGCCTGTCTGTATCTGTTAAAAGCCAATAAATCTGTAAAGATAAAAGAATTTATTTCATGAATACTGTACAAATGCAGTATGCATGAAGCAAAGGAGTATCAATGAGGGTAGTAAAGGGGGGTACTGTGCATGGCTGAACGGCAAATAAAAAGTTGCTTTCACGATGAACGGAAAATAATTCTTGCTGATCTTGATGCAGGATAAATAAAGAATCAAAATATTATTCGTTAATGAAGGAAAATTCCTTAATTTCACTCAGTTTTTGACAGCTTTGACAGGTTTGTGTTCTTGAAACAGTACAACACTGCAAGGAAAAGGCAAAAATTGAGAAGTCCTCAAATTTTATGATTTCTTGGTGAACAATAAAAAATACCATGAACGAAAAATAATCATCATGAACATGCAAATCACGAAACACAAAAAATAAATTAAGGTGAACACAATGAACGATGAGTCCCCGTATGCACGGCTGAAATAAAAAAATTAGAAACCAATGAACGGAAAGTAAAAAATGTCGAATACGGTGCACGAAAAAAACCTTTACCACCCTCATCAATGGGGCAAGTTGATTACATGTAAGTCCCATAACTCCTATAAAATTTGTCCAATCAAAGTGACATTGCAATATGATCAACTACATGTACATATCATGAGCAACAATCATACAAAATTTCATCATTATTGGTTGAGTGGTCTCAGAGGAGTTCACAGTGAGGGGGGACGGAGACCATCACCATTTAATAGCAATCGTATAAGCCGAGAAATCTGTTACAAAAAAAACAAAAAATTTCACATTTCAAATGTTTTACCCTAAAAAGTCTAAGTCCGCTCGGGAAACAGGAAGTAGATGATGGACTGACCTGGAAAGGGGAGGCAGGGTATAACTCATCATGCTGAAGCTGTGTACCAACTTTGAAAGCAATCCATCCAGTAGAGGCCAAGAAATCTGTTACGAAAAATTTCACATTTCAAATTTTTTACCCTAAAAAGTGTAAGTTGGCTCGTAAAACAGGAAGTAGATGATGGACTGACCTGGAAAGGGGAGGCATGGTATAACTCATCCAGCTGAAGCTGTGTAACTAATTTGAAACCAATCCATCCAGTAGAAGCCGAGAAATCTGTTACGAAAAATTTCACATTTCAAATTTTTTACTCTAAAAAAGTCTAAGTCGGCTTGGAAAACAGGAAGTAGAAAATGGATTGACCTGGAAAGGGGAGGCAAGGTGAAACGAATCATGCTGAAGCTGTGTACCAAATTTGAAACCAATCCATCCAGTAGAAGCAGAGAAATTGAACCGGGCGGACAGACGGACAAGGTGATTGCAATATAGCCCCCTCTCTTCAAGTGGGGGTATAATTTACAGAACACGGTCGCCATTGAAGTTATGACAATCTCTGACATGACTCTTTGGGTCAGATGAGCTACATACATTGTACATGTACAAAATGTAAAATGTAGCAGTGTTATACTAGTTTATTTCTCAAAATAAGAGCCCCTATTGTTTAACTAAGGAAGGGAGGGTGTCATATATTTTTTTGTTCTTTTCAGAAATCTTGTTGTGTTTTTCTTTAATTACATTTTTTTTTGTACCTTTGAAGTCTGAATTGAATCAATGCCTCATCTAAAAATGTACATATTAATGTCTTGGTCTGTAATAATCATTTTCACCACATATCTGAAAAATACAAAAAATATAAACATACATGTACATGTATGAAAAATCCTAATCATTGTGAAGTCCACAAAATGTAGCTATTCCAATTTGTCAGAGTTTTCTCGGGCAAATAGTCATGCTAGTCTCAAATACATTTTTGTACATGTAGGTATTACTCTTTTTGTGTCTTGTCTCATAGACATTTGAGATTGATTCTCCAAGTTTGGTAATTTTGTTATTACCCTTTATTATTCACAAGATTGAGCATACTTAAGGCATGAAACAGTTCTATATACATGCATGGGGTGACAGGAATATTGAATAAAATTACTGAATAATACATGACAATGTACAAAATGATCAGACCCAGTTGCCAATTGTGACCAGTCCTACATGTATTCCTTAATACGAGGCTGGACGTTAACATATACATGTACAGAGCACATACATGTATGAAGTCCCAAGCCATAAGTTTTTATTAAAGTACTTGTTGCTTTGTTATTTGCTCTAGATCTGTCAAGAAATGGGATGTTTTTTAGGATTGCGATTTTGAATCATAGGCGTCATATTTAATCTACATGTAGATATAGTGCCAAACAGCAAGCATCCACCACAGGTCATATTGAAGGCTGCTGGCGGTTTTCCATTGTCGATATTTTTAAATGCCATGTTCGAGTATACATGTTACATGTAACTACACTTATTCCAATTGTTGTAAACTACAGGTTTAGAGTTCATATCTGCTCCCTGATATCAATGGATATCAGCCATGACTTACTGACAGTGACTTACCGGTACATGTATTTTACATGTTATGCATACATGTCATAATAAAAAAAATTAAAAACTAAAATTTATTCTTCTTTCTTTATCATGATTATCTTCTTATTAAACATGTACTGTACATGTCACAGTATGTATGTTATTATATAGAACAAAAGTTATCTAGCACAAAGTTTTGCTATATAATACAATTTCATTCCCATGCATGTAAATACACCCTCCTACATTGTCATTTTGTGATTCATGAAGAGCATTTTGTACTAAATATGATTATATAAACCTGAGTCCACAACATTCCAGTGAGAAGTACATGTGCAATCTGGTTTTTAACCATAATATACATGTAATGGAAAGGGAGCATACATTTGTGTTCATTTTTGTACATGTACTTCCAAAATAGATTGAGCAACCATTTGATGATTTTTTAGCGGGTGGGTGGAATCTAAAATAAAAGGACAGTGCCTTGACAGGATTTCTTGACAGAAAAAATTCATTGATTTTTTTAACTGTGTTCGCCAGCACACACAAAATATATCCAGCATTGTCCAGGCTCAGATTATTAGAAAAATAAAAAAGTATGATACATATGATACATGTAATATAAATATCTATCGCCCCTTTTAAATCAAATGTTCACTCCCTAAGACCTTTTTACAATCATAGTAAACACATGGTAATAATTTGATTTGACTACTCGCATGCATATACCTGACATAAAAAAGTTATACTTGTTATATTCTATAAAAATGAACTCATTCATTTACACAGTTTAGGTTTTATTATTATATAATAAAATATTTGTAAATAATTCACTCTTTTATGACAATAAAAAAAAATTCAGGCTTATTTTTTAGTAAAATAAACTGATCATGCTGATATATCATAATATATTTCTCTTTATGTAAATGCAGAGGAGGTTGGACACTTTGCACACGGCACGCATATATCTTGTATATTATCGATTGAGTGGCCAATAGACAACCAGTCTCACAGTGGTTATCGAAGAGTTAACATCAAACCGCACGTGTATTAGACCGTCGGTCATAAAAAGTTTAAACCATAAAACCAATTTTTTAAAACAGATGATTAACGATAAAGGGTTGCAAACTAAATTAAAATATTAAAATTATACTTTTATATAAATATTTGAAAACACTAATTTGGTTTTACATGTTTAAGTGATAGATCAACTTTATATAAGTTTCATAATGTCCTCCGGATGAGGATATATTAATTCATTTATTCAAGTTATGACCAGAAAAGTCTAAACAATATTAAAAAGTACATCAAATGCCAAATGCATACACATTACATAAAACTTTTTAAAGATAAATTAAACAGTATTGATGAAAAAAGCAAGCTTTATTTCTATAAAAAAACTAAATATAAACTTTCTAACTAAACCTTATTTATCCATATCAGATTTTGAATTTAGGAGGTTAATTACTAAATTAAGAATAAGTGATCATGTATTGTTAATTGAAAAGGGAAGGCATTTTAAAATACCAAGGGAAGAAAGACTTTGCCAAAAATGTAAATTATTAGATGATGAGATCCACTTTTTACTACACTGTAATATTAATTCAAACTTAAGAAAAGAATATTTTGAGTTTCTTTCTTTTAATAGCTTTTTTAAAGACCTAAACATCAGTGAAAAAAATATATACATATTAAACCCATCAACACCAACAGAGGTAAATAAATTAGGATCCTTTATTAAAAAGTCTATAGAACTGAGGACAGGGGAACCTTAAACATTTGCTTCATAATGTATATATATATTTTTTCAACTTGTTACATGTGTATATGTATGTATGTCTGTTTATGTCTATGTTATACTGTCACAAACTGTATATATAGTTTATGCTTACTCTTCCGGAGCACCTGAGTTCACTCTTGTTTCGACTGGAGTTCGCGTTGTTGATTGATATTCAGTTGTTTTGTGTTTCCATGTTTTACGTGTTGTCTGTTTTTTGTCCCGTTCTTGTTTGTGTTTACTGGTTTAGTCTCTGCCCTTTCGGACTTTTGACATTCGGATACCCCATTGGTACCTCTGCTTCTTATATGACAATAAAAGATTGATTGATTAATTATGAAGAGTTAACTACAATATATGGCATATTCGGGGTTCTAAACTTATTTTTCGGACCTGTATACTAATGTGTCCATTATACAGGTCTATAATTGAATACTTTGGACCTACACTTAATTATTTTGAAAATTTGCCAGACCCCCTTAAAAGTAAAACTTAAATAATATATTTTTTATTTTAAAAAATACAGTTATGTTAATTCTAACCTTCCTCATAATAATCTTTTTAGTGAACATTTCAATTTCTTATTTTTATATACAGAAAATAATTCTATTCCAAAAATTCAAAAATAACGATCCTACATGTATATGTTTGATTTAAATATGCAAAATAGTTGAAAATTGGCAATGTTTGTTGGTTGATTTGGAAACAAGATCGTGGGTTGCTATGGGTTGCTTAAAGTTTTTTAAAATCTTGGAAGTATAAAGATTTGATATTTCAAAAAATCAGCCATGGAATCCAAGGGATTTTCTCAGAATTTAGTGTTAAAGATGACCTATCAAAACTGAAAACTACTGTTTCAAAAAACGTGTATTCGTAAAACATTTAATTAATATACAAATATCGTATATCTGGGTTTAAAAATTGTATATTATGAAAGGTGGATCTTCTTTCTGATGATATACAAAAACCTGGACATCTGGGATTAATTAGAAGTAAAATAATTGTGTCACAAAAACTCCGAATTTAGGGTCATAAATCAAATTTGAAATAGTGATAGACGGTGTGAATTTGATCACGTGACCTTTGCACACGGCCTGAGGCTGTCCACCCTCCTCTGATGTAAATGTATGTTTTCAAGTAAAAAATAAGGAATGATTTACAAATTGATTTGACATATCAGTCAAGAATCAACTTTCCATCTTCATGATCTTGTTTGCTTAAAGAATTAAGTTCCATCACAGTGATTCAGCATTGCACATTTCTGATTCGATGAATAGGACCAGATCGTACCCTCAAAGGAAGGTACGTAGCAGACTCAGGTTTACGTTATCACATCTACAATGTAGGAAGTACATGTACTTGTATCATAATGGGGTAAAAAAATAGGCTAGCAGTCTTCATTGTACACATGCATGTATAATACTTCATATCGGGCAATACAGTTTCATTTGCATATTTATTTGTGCTTCGACAGGAGGGGAGCATATATAAATAACAAAAAGAAAACGTTGTGTCCACATGAAGACCGTAACATGTATAGGACTACGTCAAATGGTATGAACTTTTTCTATCGTTGTTGTTGAATATTTGTAAATCCTGCTGGGCTACAGATTTAACAGTTATCTTGTGTCTCGTGCAATGCAGTTTTTTGGTCTACAGTTTTATACATACATGTAACATATACAATGTACACTACATGCATGGAAGTTGTTTACATTTATATTTTAAATCATTTGTACCCTGGCCTGTAGAAAAAAAAATGTGGATGTCGACACCATAATTACGGACTTGTTTTGTGAGATTTTATACCAAAGTTTTCTACCTTTCATGTACAGCACTGCTCTAAAGCGTTCAGAGCCAAAAATGTGTATCTGTGTACAAGGTGTACATGTGCACACGTGTAAATATTGAATGATTGGTCGTCTTTTAACCACTTTACCAACGTCAGCGTAAACAAATATGGCCTTTGATAATTCATGAAGGTATTGAAATACATGCTCTTACCTTATTGTCAGAGATAAAGATGATTTTCGTGTCGAATTCATGTTGTTTTGCTTTCTGTTTTCGAACAATAATTTTTTCCGATTTGTTGATAGTTGAAAGCACCTTGCAGACACAGATCGGATTTTGATTGGTCGATAATAAAAAGGGGCGTTGTCTCCTTTTCAGCGGACACGAACAATATTTTTGTTCACCGAATATAAATATTACGATTGTTGTTATTCCAGAAATGGTGTCAATCAAATGTGGATCCTGAAGAATTCGAAAGAACTGATGGAGATTCTTTACTCTAAATCAGATTCATCTTGTAACAGCATCAAAACATTCGATTTCTCCACACTTTACACTTCTATTCCACATGAACAACTGAAATCGCGATTGGCACAGCTGATTAAACGCAGCTTTTTCAAAAAGAATGGAAAACGCAGGTACAAATTTCTTGTAGTCGATTATACCAAGACTTACTTTGTCATCAATGAGTCCAAGAAAAAGAACAAATTTACAGAAGACCAAATAATCGACATGCTCAACTTTCTTATTGACAACATATTTGTTCAGTTTGGTGGACGTGTTTTTCAGCAAACAATAGGGATTCCAATGGGCACTAATTGTGCACCTTTGCTTGCTGATTTGTTTCTTCATTCATATGAAGCAGACTTCTTGCAATCTCTTCTAGACAAAAAAGACCGTAGACTAGCTCTCTCTTTCAACCTCACGTTCCGTTATATTGATGATGTCCTTTCACTAAACAATTCTCGATTTGGTGACTTTCTCCATCTCATATATCCACAGGAGCTTGAGATAAAGGACACAACGGATTCTAGGAAGTCTGCTTCATATTTAGATCTACATCTCGAAATTGACTCTCAAGGAAGACTTTCAACAAGGCTCTATGACAAACGTGATGACTTCAACTTTCCAATCGTCAACTTCCCCTTCTTGTGTAGCAATATTCCGTCAGCTCCAGCTTATGGAGTTTACGTATCTCAATTGATTCGTTACTCCAGAGCGTGCGGGACTTACATCGATTTCCTTAGCAGAGCGACACGTCTGACGCAAAAATTGCTCACACAGGGTTATGTTGCTCCTAGGTTGCTGTCTTCACTCAAGAAATTTTACGGAAGACATCATGCACTTATAGACAAATATGGGATTTCGATCTCTCAGGTGAGTGCAGATTTTTGTTTGTCATAGGGTGTTGTTTTGTCTTCCTTTACTGGATTTGACACGCTGAATGGACTATTGGCAACGCGACGGGTGTGTTATAGCAAGCAGGAACTGCTTACTCTTCCGGAGCACCTGAGTTCACTCTTGTTTCGACTGGAGTTCGCGTTGTTGATTGATATTCAGTTGTTTTGTGTTTCCATGTTTTACGTGTTGTCTGTTTTTGTCCCGTTCTTGTTTGTGTTTACTGGTTTAGTCTCTGCCCTTTCGGACTTTTGACATTCGGATACCCCATTGGTACCTCTGCTTCTTACAAAGACATCTGATTCAATAAATAACGGAAAACAGTAGTGCACATAAAGTTTTATTGTATTCGTTCAATTATTTTAAATAAAATAACGAAATAAATGTACGGCAATAGCATTTTCACTCGAGACGCTGAAACCATGGACGGCGCCATTTTGAATATATAATTAGGTTTATGTGGGAGTTATCTCCCCTGTCATTTTTTCTAAAATGTTGCCTTAACCCTGCTGCGTTTGTACTAACCCTAACCCTAAGTTTATCTAAATATGCTAACCCCTTACCCTTTTTGTGTGTTTTATACTTACCCTAACCCTGATTATATGTTTTACACTAACCCTAACCCTAATTGTACGTTTTTGTACTAAACCTTATCATAAATGCATTTTTGTACTAACACATAACATTTATTTTGTGTTTTCATCGACTATAAAGCTACTTGTAGAATTTTGTACTAACCCTAACCCTAAATATATCTTTATATGCTAACCCTAACCCTAACTTTTGGCTTTATACTACCTCTAACCCTAATTATATGTTTTACACTTACCCTAACCCTAATTGTATAATTTTGTACTAACCCTTACCCTAAATGTATCTTTATATACTAACTTATAACCCTAACTGTGTTTTTACACAAACCCCATACTGTATGTTGTTGTACTAACCCTTTCCAGAAATATATCTTTTTGGTCCAACCCCTACCCCTAACTTTGTGTTTTCACAGACCCTTAACGTAACCCTAATTGTATGTTTGTGTACTAACCTTTACCTGAAATGTATCTCGTTGTACTATTACTTACCCCTTATTTTATGTTTTCATCGACCCTAACCCTAATGGTATGATTTTGTACTAACCCTGACTCTTAGTGTATCTAAATATGCTTAGTGTATCTAAATACGTTCTGTCCTCGTCAGTCGATGTGTGAACATCCTTTTACTTTTTAGCCCCTGAAGAAGGACTTTATGTCCGAAAATTTGGGCATTCTTGTTTTATTTGTTTTAAAGGTTTTATTTCTTTGTATTTCTTATTTAGTTTTTACCTTTTAAATGTGGCTTCACCATCCATTTATTTATCTATTTTAAATATGTTTACCCCTTTCCCTAATTGTGTGTTTTGTACTAACCCTAACCCTAATTATATGTTTTACACTAACCGTAACCCTAATTGTACGTTTTTGTCCTATCCTTTACCTGAAATGTATCTCTTTGTACTAACCCCTACCGATTATTTTGTGTTTTCATCGACCCCAACCCTAATTGTATGATTTTGTACTAACCCTCTTCATATGCTTACCCCTTACCCTAATTGTGTTTTATACTGACCCTAACCCTAATTATATGTTTTACACTAACACTAACCATAATTGTACATTTTTGTACTATCTTTTACCTAAACTGTATCTCTTTGTACTAACCCCTACCCCTTATGTTGTGTTTTCATCGACCCTAACCCTAATTGTTTGATTTTGTACTAACCCTAACACTAAGTGTATCTAAATATGCTAACCCCTTATTTGTGTGTTTTATACTTACCCTAACCTTAATTATATGTTTTACACTAGCCCTAACCCTAATTGTACGTTTTTGTACTAATCCTTATCATAAATGTATTTTTGTACTAACACATAACATTTATGTTGTGTTTTCATCGACTATAAAGCTACTTGTAGAATTACCGCTTATTATGTGTTTTCAACGACCCCAACCCTAATTGTACGTTTTTGTACTAAACCTTATCATAAATGTATTTTTGTACTAACACATAACATTTATTTTGTGTTTTCATCGACTATAAAGCTACTTGTAGAATTTTGTACTTACCCTAACCCTAAATATATCTTTATATGCTAACCCTAGCCCTAACTGTGGGTTTTATACTAACTCTAACCCTAATTATATGTTTTACACTAACCCTAACCCTAATTGTATAATTTTGTACTAACCCTAACCCTAAATGTATCTTTATATACTAACCTGTAACCCTAACTGTGTTTTTTACACTAACCCTAACTCTAACTGTATGTTGTTGTACTAACCCTTTCCAGAAATGTATCTTTTTGGTCCAACCCCTACCCCTAACTTTGTGTTTTCACAGACCCTAACCGTAACCCTAATTGTATGTGTGTGTACTAACCTTTACCTAAAATGTATCTCGTTGTACTAACCCTTACCCCTTATTTTATGTTTTCATCGACCTTAACCCTAATTGTATGATTTTGTACTAACCCTAACTCCTAGTGTATCTAAATATGCTAACCCCTTTCCCTAATTATGTGTTCTGTACTAACCCTAACCCTAATTGTATGTTTTACACTAACCGTTACCCTAATTGTACTTTTTTGTACTATCCTTTACCTGTAATGTATCACTTTGTACTAACCCCTACCGCTTAACCCCTTACTTTAATTGTGTGTTTTATACTGACCCTAACCCTAATTGTATATTTTACACTAACCCTAACCCTAATTGTACGTTTTTGTACTATCCGTTACCTAAACTGTATCTCTTTGTACTAACCCCTACCCCTTATGTTGTGTTTTCATCGACCCTAACCCTAATTGTATGATTTTGTACTAACCCTAACCCAAAGTTTATCTAAATATGCTTACCCCTTACCCTATTTGTGTGTTTTAAACTTACCCTAACCCTTATTATATGTTTTACACTAACTCTAACCCTAATTGTACGTTTTTGTACTAAACCTTATCATAAATGTATTTTTGTACTAGCACATAACATTTATTTTGTGTTTTCATCGACTATAAAGCTACTTGTAGAATTTTGTACTAACCCTAACCCTAAATATATCTTTATATCATAACCCTAACCCTAACAGTGGGTTTTATACTAACTCTAACCCTAATTATATGTTTTACACTAACCCTAATCATAATTGAATAATTTTGTACTAACCCTAACCCTAAATGTTTCTTTATATACTAACCTGTAACCCTAACTGTGTTTTTTGCACTAACCCTAACCCTAATTATATGTTTTACACTAACCCTAACTCTAACTGTATGTTGTTGTATTAACCCTTTCCAGAAATGTATCTTTTTGGTCCAATCCCTACCCCTAACTTTGTGTTTTCACAGACCCTTACCGTAACCCTAATTGTATGTGTGTTTACTAACCTTTACCTAAAATGTATCTCGTTGTACTAACCCTTACCCCTTATTTTATGTTTTCATCGACCCTAACCCTAATTGTATGATTTTGTACTAACCCTAACTCTTAGTGTATCTAAATATGCTAACCCCTTACCCTATTTGTGTGTTTTATACTTACCCTAACCCTTATTATATGTTTTACACTAACCCTAACCCTAATTGTACGTTTTTGTACTAAACCTTATCATAAATGTACTTTTGTACTAACACATAACATTTATTTTGTGTTTTCATCGACTATAAAGCTACTTGTAGAATTTTGTACTAACCCTAACCCTAAATATATCTTTATATGCTAACCCTAGCCCTAACTGTGGGTTTTATACTAAATCTAACCCTAATTATATGTTTTACACTAACCCTAACCCTAATTGTATAATTTTGTACTAACCCTAACCCTAAATGTATCTTTATATACTAACCTGTAACCCTAACTGTGTTTTTTACACTAACCCTAACTCTAACTGTATGTTGTTGTACTAACCCTTTCCAGAAATGTAGCTTTTTGGTCCAACCCCTACCCCTAACTTTGTGTTTTCACAGACCCTAACCGTAACCCGAATTGTATGTGTGTGTACTAACCTTTACCTAAAATGTATCTCGTTGTACTAACCCTTACCCCTTATTTTATGTTTTCATCGACCCTAACCCTAATTGTATGATTTTGTACTAACCCTAACTCCTAGTGTATCTAAATATGCTAACCCCTTTCCCTAATTATGTGTTTTGTACTAACCCTAACCCTAATTGTATGTTTTACACTAACCGTTACCCTAATTGTACTTTTTTGTACTATCCTTTACCTGTAATGTATCACTTTGTACTAACCCCTACCGCTTGTTTTGTGTTTTCATCGACCCCAACCCTAATTGTATGATTTTGTACTAACCCTAACCCTAAGTGTATCTTCATATGCTAACCCCTTACTTTAATTGTGTGTTTTATACTGACTCTAACCCTAATTGTATATTTTACACTAACCCTAACCCCAATTGTACGTTTTTGTACTATCCGTTACCTAAACTGTATCTCTTTGTACTAACCCCTACCCCTTATGTTTTGTTTTCATCGACCCTAACCCTAATTGTATGATTTTGTACTAACCCTAACCCTAAGTTTATCTAAATATGCTAACCCCTCACCCTATTTGTGTGTTTTATACTTACCCTAACCCTTATTATATGTTTTACACTAACCCTAACCCTAATTGTACGTTTTTGTACTAAACCTTATCATAAATGTATTTTTGTACTAGCACATAACATTTATTTTGTGTTTTCATCGACTATAAAGCTACTTGTAGAATTTTGTACTAACCCTAACCCTAAATATATCTTTATATCATAACCCTAACCCTAACAGTGGGTTTTATACTAACTCTAACCCTAATTATATGTTTTACACTAGCCCTAACCATAATTGAATAATTTTGTACTAACCCTAACCCTAAATGTTTCTTTATATACTAACCTGTAACCCTAACTGTTTTTTACCCTAACCCTAACCCTAATTATATGTTTTACACTAACCCTAACTCTAACTGTATGTTGTTGTATTAACCCTTTCCAGAAATGTATCTTTTTGGTCCAATCCCTACCCCTAACTTTGTGTTTTCACAGACCCTTACCGTAACCCTAATTGTATGTGTGTGTACTAACCTTTACCTAAAATGTATCTCGTTGTACTAACCCTTACCCCTTATTTTATGTTTTCATCGACCCTAACCCTAATTGCATGATTTTGTACGAACCCTAACTCTTAGTGTATCTAAATATGCTAACCCCTTACCCTATTTGTGTGTTTTATACTTACCCTAACCCTTATTATATGTTTTACATTAACCCTAACCCTAATTGTACGTTTTTGTACTAAACCTTATCATAAATGTATTTTTGTACTAACACATAACATTTATTTTGTGTTTTCATCGACTATAAAGCTACTTGTAGAATTTTGTACTAACCCTAACCCTAAATATATCTTTATATGCTAACCCTAGCCCTAACTGTGGGTTTTATACTAAATCTAACCCTAATTGTATGTTTTACACTAACCCTAACCCTAATTGTATAATTTTGTACTAACCCTAACCCTAAATGTATCTTTATATACTAACCTGTAACCCTAACTGTGTTTTTACACTAACCCTAACTCTAACTGTATGTTGTTGAACTAACCCTTTCCAGAAATGTATCTTTTTGGTCCAACCCCTACCCCTAACTTTATGTTTTCACAGACCCTAACCGTAACCCTAATTGTATGTGTGTGTACTAACCTTTACCTAAAATGTATCTCGTTGTACTAACCCTTACCCCTTATTTTATGTTTTCATCGACCCTAACCCTAATTGTATGATTTTGTACTAATCCTAACTCTTAGTGTATCTAAATATGCTAACCCCTTTCCTTAATTATGTGTTTTGTACTAACCCTAACCCTAATTGTATGTTTTACACTAACCGTTACCCTAATTGTACTTTTTTGTACTATCCTTTACCTGTAATGTATCACTTTGTACTAACCCCTACCGCTTGTTTTGTGTTTTCATCGACCCCAACCCTAATTGTATGATTTTGTACTAACCCTAACCCTAAGTGTATCTTCATATGCAAACCCCTTACTTTAATTGTGTGTTTTATACTGACCCTAACCCTAATTGTATATTTTACACTAACCCTAACCCTAATTGTACGTTTTTGTACTATCCGTTACCTAAACTGTATCTCTTTGTACTAACCCCTACCCCTTATGTTGTGTTTTCATCGACCCTAACCCTAATTGTATGATTTTGTACTAACCCTAACCCTAAGTTTATCTAAATATGCTAACCCCTTACCCTATTTGTGTGTTTTATACTTACCCTAACCCTTATTGTATGTTTTTCACTAACCCTAACCCTAATTGTACGTTTTTGTACTAAACCTTATCATAAATGTATTTTTGTACTAGCACATAACAATTATTTTGTGTTTTCATCGACTATAAAGCTACTTGTAGAATTTTGTACTAACCCTAACCCTAAATATATCTTTATATCATAACCCTAACCCTAACAGTGGGTTTTATACTAACTCTAACCCTAATTATATGTTTTACACTAACCCTATCCATAATTGAATAATTTTGTACTAACCCTAACCCTAAATGTTTCTTTATATACTAACCTGTAACCCTGACTGTGTTTTTTACCCTAACCCTAACCCTAATTATATGTTTTACACTAACCCTAACTCTAACTGTATGTTGTTGTATTAACCCTTTCCAGAAATGTATCTTTTTGGTCCAATCCCTACCCCTAACTTTGTGTTTTCACAGACCCTTACCGTAACCCTAATTGTATGTGTGTGTACTAACCTTTACCTAAAATGTATCTCGTTGTACTAACCCTTACCCCTTATTTTATGTTTTCATCGACCCTAACCCTAATTGTATGATTTTGTACTAACCCTAACTCTTAGTGTATCTAAATATGCTAACCCCTTACCCTATTTGTGTGTTTTATACTTACCCTAAACCTTATTATATGTTTAACACTAACCCTAACCCTAATTGTACGTTTTTGTACTAAACCTTATCATAAATGTATTTTTGTACTAGCACATAACATTTATTTTGTGTTTTCATCGACTATAAAGCTACTTGTAGAATTTTGTACTAACCCTAACCCTAAATATATCTTTATATCATAACCCTAACCCTAACAGTGGGTTTTATACTAACTCTAACCCTAATTATATGTTTTACACTAACCCTAACCATAACTGAATAATTTTGTACTAACCCTAACCCTAAATGTATCTTTATATACTAACCTGTAACCCTAACTGTGTTTTTTACACTAACCCTAACTCTAACTGTATGTTGTTGAACTAACCCTTTCCAGAAATGTATCTTTTTGGTCCAACCCCTACCCCTAACTTTGTGTTTTCACAGACCCTAACCGTAACCCTTTTTGTATGTGTGTGTACTAACCTTTACCTAAAATGTATCTCGTTGTACTAACCCTTACCCCTTATTTTATGTTTTCATCGACCCTAACCCTAATTGTATGATTTTGTACTAACCCTAACTCTTAGTGTATCTAAATATGCTAACCCCTTTCCCTAATTATGTGTTTTGTACTAACCCTAACCCTAATTGTATGTTTTACACTTACCGTTACCCTAATTGTACTTTTTTGTACTATCCTTTACCTGTAATGTATCACTTTGTACTAACCCCTATCGCTTGTTTTGTGTTTTCATCGACCCCAACCCTAATTGTATGATTTTGTACTAACCCTAAGCCTAAGTGTATCTTCATATGCAAACCCCTTACTTTAATTGTGTGTTTTATACTGACCCTAACCCTAATTGTATATTTTACACTAACCCTAACCCTAATTGTACGTTTTTGTACTATCCGTTACCTAAACTCTATCTCTTTGTACTAACCCCTACCCCTTATGTTGTGTTTTCATCGACCCTAACCCTAATTGTATGATTTTGTACTAACCCTAACCCTAAGTTTATCTAAATATGCTAACCCCTTACCCTATTTGTGTGTTTTATACTTACCCTTACCCTTATTATATGTTTTACACTAACCCTAACCCTAATTGTACGTTTTTGTACTAAACCTTATCATAAATGTATTTTTGTACTAACACATAACATTTATTTTGTGTTTTCATCGACTATAAAGCTACTTGTAGAATTTTGTACTAACCCTAACCCTAAATATATCTTTATATGCTAACCCTAGCCCTAACTGTGGGTTTTATACTAAATCTAATCCTAATTATATGTTTTACACTAACCCTAACCCTAATTGTATAATTTTGTACTAACCCTAACCCTAAATGTATCTTTATATACTAACCTGTAACCCTAACTGTGTTTTTTACACTAACCCTAACTCTAACTGTATGTTGTTGAACTAACCCTTTCCAGAAATGTATCTTTTGGGTCCAACCCCTACCCCTAACTTTGTGTTTTCACAGACCCTAACCGTAACCCTAATTGTATGTGTGTGTACTAACCTTTACCTAAAATGTATCTCGTTGTACTAACCCTTACCCCTTATTTTATGTTTTCATCGACCCTAACCCTAATTGTATGATTTTGTACTAACCCTAACTCTTAGTGTATCTAAATATGCTAACCCCTTTCCCTAATTATGTGTTTTGTACTAACCCTAACCCTAATTGTATGTTTTACACTAACCGTTACCCTAATTGTACTTTTTTGTACTATCCTTTACCTGTAATGTATCACTTTGTACTAACCCCTACCGCTTGTTTTGTGTTTTCATCGACCCCAACCCTAATTGTATGATTTTGTACTAACCCTAACCCTAAGTGTATCTTCATATGCTAACCCCTTACTTTAATTGTGTGTTTTATACTGACCCTAACCCTAATTGTATATTTTACACTAACCCTAACCCTAATTGTACGTTTTTGTACTATCCGTTACCTAAACTGTATCTCTTTGTACTAACCCCTACCCCTTATATTGTGTTTTCATCGACCCTAACCCTAATTGTATGATTTTGTACTAACCCTAACCCTAAGTTTATCTAAATATGCTAACCCCTTACCCTATTTGTGTGTTTTATACTTACCCTTACCCTTATTATATGTTTTACACTAACCCTAACCCTAATTGTACGTTTTTGTACTAAACCTTATCATAAATGTATTTTTGTACTAACACATAACATTTATGTTGTGTTTTCATCGACTATAAAGCTGCTTGTAGAATTTTGTACTAACCCTAACCCTAAATATATCTTTATATGCTAACCCTAGCCCTAACTGTGGGTTTTATACTAAATCTAACCATAATTATATGTTTTACACTAACCCTAACCCTAATTGTATAATTTTGTACTAACCCTAACCCTAAATGTATCTTTATATATTAACCTGTAACCCTAACTGTGTTTTTTACACTAACCCTAACTCTAACTGTATGTTGTTGAACTAACCCTTTCCAGAAATGTATCTTTTCGGTCCAACCCCTACCCCTAACTTTGTGTTTTCACAGACCCTAACCGTAACCCTAATTGTATGTGTGTGTACTAACCTTTACCTAAAATGTATCTCGTTGTACTAACCCTTACGCTTTATTTTATGTTTTCATCGACCCTAACCCTAATTGTATGATTTTGTACTAACCCTAACTCTTAGTGTATCTAAATATGCTAACCCCTTTCCCTAATTATGTGTTTTGTACTAACCCTAACCCTAATTGTATGTTTTATACTAACCGTTACCCTAATTGTATGTGTGTGTACTATCCTTTACCTGTAATGTATCACTTTGTACTAACCCCTACCGCTTGTTTTGTGCTTTCATCGACCCCAACCCTAATTGTATGATTTTTTACTAACCCTAACCCTAAGTGTATCTTCATTTGCTAACCCCTTACTTTAATTGTGTGTTTTATACTGACCCTAACCCTAATTGTATATTTTACACTAACCGTAACCCTAATTGTACGTTTTTGTACTATCCGTTACCTAAACTGTATCACTTTGTACTAACCCCTACCCCTTATGTTGTGTTTTCATCGACCCTAACCCTAATTGTATGATTTTGTACTAACCCTAACCCTAAGTTTATCTAAATATGCTAACCCCTTACCCTATTTGTGTGTTTTATACTTACCCTAACCCTGATTATATGTTTTACACTAACCCTAACCCTAATTGTACGTTTTTGTACTAAACCTTATCATAAATGTATTTTTGTACTAGCACATAACATTTATTTTGTGTTTTCATCGACTATAAAGCTACTTGTAGAATTTTGTACTAACCCTAACCCTAAATATATCTTTATATCATAACCCTAACCCTAACAGTGGGTTTTATACTAAATCTAACCCATATTATATGTTTTACACTAACCCTAATCATAATTGAATAATTTTGTACTAACCCTAACCCTATAACCCTAAATGTTTCTTTATATACTAACCTGTAACCCTAACTGTGTTTTTTACACTAACCCTAACCCTAATTATATGTTTTACACTAACCCTAACTCTAACTGTATGTTGTTGTATTAACCCCTTCCAGAAATGTATCTTTTTGGTCCAATCCCTACCCCTAACTTTGTTTTTTCACAGACCCTAACCGTAACCTCTAATTGTATGTGTATGTACTAACCTTTACCTAAAATGTATCTCGTTGTACTAACCCTTACCCCTTATTTTATGTTTTCATCGACCCTAACCCTAATTGTATGATTATGTACTAACCCTAACTCTTAGTGTATCTAAATATGCTAACCCCTTACCCTATTTGTGTGTTTTATACTTACCCTAACCCTTATCATATGTTTTACACTAACCCTAACCCTAATTGTACGTTTTTGTACTAAACCTTATCATAAATGTATTTTTGTACTAACACATAACATTTATTTTGTGTTTTCATCGACTATAAAGCTACTTGTAGAATTTTGTACTAACCCTAACCCTAAATTTATCTTTATATGCTAACCCTAGCCCTAACTGTGGGTTTTATACTAAATCTAACCCTAATTATATGTTTTACACTAACCCTAACCCTAATTGTATAATTTTGTACTAACCCTTACCCTAAATGTATCTTTATATACTAACCTGTAACCCTAACTGTGTTTTTTACACTAACCCTAACTCTAACTGTATGTTGTTGAACTAACCCTTTCCAGAAATGTATCTTTTTGGTCCAACCCCTACCCCTAACTTTGTGTTTTCACAGACCCTTACCGTAACCCTAATTGTATGTGTGTGTACTAACCTTAACCTAAAATGTATCTCGTTGTACTAACCCTTACCCGTTATTTTATGTTTTCATCGACCCTAACCCTAATTGTATGATTTTGTACTAACCCCAACTCTTAGTGTATCTAAATATGCTAACCCCTTTCCCTAATTATGTGTTTTGTACTAACCCTAACCCTAATTGTATGTTTTACACTAACCGTTACCCTAATTGTACTTTTTTGTACTATCCTTTACCTGTAATGTATCACTTTGTACTAACCCCTACCGCTTGTTTTGTGTTTTCATCGACCCCAACCCTAATTGTATGATTTTGTACTAACCCTAACCCTAAGTGTATCTTCATATGCTAACCCCTTACTTTAATTGTGTGTTTTATACTGACCCTAACTCTAATTGTATATTTTACACTAACCCTAACCCTAATTGTACGTTTTTGTACTATCCGTTACCTAAACTGTATCTCTTTGTACTAACCCCTACCCCTTATGTTGTGTTTTCATCGACCCTAACCCTAATTGTATGATTTTGTACTAACCCTAACCCTAAGTTTATCTAAATATGCTAACCCCTTACCCTATTTGTGTGTTTTATACTTACCCTTACCCTTATTATATGTTTTACACTAACCCTAACCCTAATTGTACGTTTTTGTACTAAACCTTATCATAAATGTATTTTTGTACTAGCACATAACATTTATTTTGTGTTTTCATCGACTATAAAGCTACTTGTAGAATTTTGTACTAACCCTAACCCTAAATATATCTTTATATCATAACCCTAACCCTAACAGTGGGTTTTATACTAAATCTAACCCTAATTATATGTTTTACACTAACCCTAACCCTAATTGAATAATTTTGTACTAACCCTAACCCTAGATGTTTCCTTATATACTAACCTGTAACGCTAACTGTGTTTTTTACCCTAACCCTAACCCTAATTATATGTTTTACACTAACCCTAACTCTAACAGTATGTTGTTGTATTAACCCTTTCCAGAAATGTATCTTTTTGGTCCAATCCCTACCCCTAACTTTGTGTTTTCACAGACCCTTACCGTAACCCTAATTGTATGTGTGTGTACTAACCTTTACCTAAAATGTATCTCATTGTACTAACCCTTACCCCTTATTTTATGTTTTCATCGACCCTAACCCTAATTGTATGATTTTGTACTAACCCTAACTCTTAGTGTATCTAAATATGCTAACCCCTTACCCTATTTGTGTGTTTTATACTTACCCTAACCCTTATTATATGTTTTACACTAACCCTAACCCTAATTGTACGTTTTTGTACTAAACCTTATCATAAATGTATTTTTGTACTAACACATAACATTTATTTTGTGTTTTCATCGACTATAAAGCTACTTGTAGAATTTTGTACTAACCCTAAATATATCTTTATATGCTAACCCTAGCCCTAACTGTGGGTTTTATACTAAATCTAACCCTAATTATATGTTTTACACTAACCCTAACCCTAATTGTATAATTTTGTACTAACCCTAACCCTAAATGTATCTTTATATACTAACCTGTAACCCTAACTGTGTTTTTCACACTAACCCTAACTCTAACTGTATGTTGTTAAACTAACCCTTTCCAGAAATGTATCTTTTTGGTCCAACCCCTACCCCTAACTTTGTGTTTTCACAGACCCTAACCGTAACCCTAATTGTATGTGTGTGTACTAACCTTAACCTAAAATGTATCTCGTTGTACTAACCCTTACCCCTTATTTTATGTTTTCATCGACCCTAACCCTAATTGTATGATTTTGTACTAACCCTAACTCTTAGTGTATCTAAATATGCTAACCCCTTTCATTAATTATGTGTTTTGTACTAACCCTAACCACTAATTGTATGTTTTACACTAACCGTTACCCTAATTGTACTTTTTTGTACTATCCTTTACCTGTAATGTATCACTTTGTACTAACCCCTACCGCTTGTTTTGTGTTTTCATCGACCCCAACCCTAATTGTATGATTTTGTACTAATCCTAACCCTAAGTGTATCTTCATATGCTAACCCCTTACTTTAATTGTGTGTTTTATACTGACCCTAACCCTAATTGTATATTTTACACTAACCCTAACCCTAATTGTACGTTTTTGTACTATCCGTTACCTAAACTGTATCTCTTTGTACTAACCCCTACCCCTTATGTTGTGTTTTCATCGACCCTAACCCTAATTGTATGATTTTGTACTAACCCTAACCCTAAGTTTATCTAAATATGCTAACCCCTTACCCTATTTGTGTGTTTTATACTTACCCTTACCTTAATTATATGTTTTACACTAACCCTAACCCTAATTGTATAATTTTGTACTAACCCTTACCCTAAATGTATCTTTATATACTAACCTATAACCCTTACTGTGTTTTTTACACTAACCCTAACCCTAATTATGTTTTACACTAACCCTAACTCTAACTGTATGTTGTTGTACTAACCCTTTCCAGAAATGTATCTTTTTGGTCCAACCCCTACCCCTAACTTTGTGTTTTCACAGACCCTAACCGTAACCCTAATTGTATGTGTGTGTACTAACCTTTACCTGAAATGTATCTCGTTGTACTAACCCTTTCCCCTTATTTTATGTTTTGATCGACCCTAACCCTAATTGTATGATTTTGTACTAACCCCAACTCTTAGTGTATTTAAATATGCTAACCCCTTTCCCTAATTGTGTGTTTTGTACTAACCCTTACCCTAATTATATGTTTTACACTAACCGTAACCCTAATTGTACGTTTTTGTACTATCTGTTACCTAAACTGTATCTCTTTGTACTAACCCCTACCCCTTATGTTGTGTTTTCATCGACCCTAACCCTAATTGTATGATTTTGTACTAACCCTAACCCTAAGTTTATCTAAATATGCTAACCCCTTACCCTATTTGTGTGTTTTATACTTACCCAAACCCTGATTATATGTTTTACACTAACCCTAACCCTAATTGTACGTTTTTGTACTAAACCTTATCATAAATGTATTTTTGTACTAACACATAACATTTATTTTGTGTTTTCATCGACTATAAAGCTACTTGTAGAATTTTGTACTAATCCTGACCCTAAATATATCTTTATATGCTAACCCTAACCCTAACTGTGGGTTTTATACTAACTCTAACCCTAACTGTGGGTTTTATACTAACTCTAACCCTAATTATATGTTTTACACTAACCCTAACCGTATAATTTTGTACTAACCCTTTCCCTAAATGTATCTTTATATACTCACCTATAACCCTAACTGTGTTTTTTTACACTAACCCTAACCCTAATTATGTTTTACACTAACCCTAACTCTAACTGTATGTTGTTGTACTAACCCTTTCCAGCAATGTATCTTTTTGGTCCAACCCCTACCCCTAACTTTGTGTTTTCACAGACCCTTACCATAACCCTAATTGTATGTTTGTGTACTAACCTTTACCTGAAATGTATCTCGTTGTACTAAACTTACCCCTTTTTTTATGTTTTCATCGACCCTAACCCTAATTGTATGATTTTGTACTAACCCTAACTCTTAGTGTATCTAAATATGCTAACCCCTTTCCCTAATTGTGTGTTTTGTACTAACCCTAACCCTAATTATATGTTTTACACTAACCGTAACCCTAATTGTACGTTTTTGTACTATCCTTTACCTGAAATGTATCTCTTTGTACTAACCCCTACCGATTATTTTGTGTTTTCATCGACCCCAACCCTAATTGTATGATTTTGTACTAACCCTAACCCTAAGTGTATCTTCATATGCTTACCCCTTACCCTAATTGTGTTTTATACTGACCCTAACCCTATTTATATGTTTTACACTAACACTAACCCTAATTGTACATTTTTGTACTATCCTTTACCTAAACTGTATCTCTTTGTACTAACTCCTACCCCTTATGATGTGTTTTCATCGACCCTAACCCTAATTGTTTGATTTTGTACTAACCCTTACCCTAAGTGTATCTAAATATGCTAACCCCTTATTTGTGTGTTTTATTGTTACCCTAACCTTAATTATATGTTTTACACTAGCCCTAACCCTAATTGTACGCTTTTGTACTAATCCTTATCATAAATGTATTTTTGTACTAACACATAACATTTATGTTGTGTTTTCATCGACTATAAAGCTACTTGTAGAATTACCGCTTATTATGTGTTTTCATCGACCCCAACCCTAATTGTATGATTTTGTACTAACCCTAATTATATGTTTTACACTAACCCTAACCCTAATTGTACGTTTTTGTACTAAACCTTATCATAAATGTATTTTTGTACTAACACTTTACATTTATTTTGTGTTTTCATCGACTATAAAGCTACTTGTAGAATTTTGTACTAACCCTAACCCTAAATATATCTTTATATGCTAACCCTAGCCCTAACTGTGGGTTTTATACTAACTCTAACCCTAATTATATGTTTTACACTAACCCTAACCCTAATTGTATAATTTTGTACTAACCCTAACCCTAAATGTATCTTTATATACTAACCTGTAACCCTAACTGTGTTTTTACACTAACCCTAACCCTAATTATATGTTTTACACTAACCCTAACTTTAACTGTATGTTGTTGTACTAACCGTTTCCAGCAATGTATCTTTTTGGTCCAGCCCCTACCCCTAACTTTGTGTTTTCACAGACCCTAACCGTAACCCTAATTGTATGTGTGTGTACTAAACTTTACCTGAAATGTATCTCGTTGTACTAACCCTTTCCCCTTATTTTATGTTTTGATTGACCCTAACCCTAATTGTATGATTTTGTACTAACCCCAACTCTTAGTGTATTTAAATATGCTAACCCCTTTCCCTAATTGTGTGTTTTGTACTAACCCTTACCCTAATTATATGTTTTACACTAACCGTAACCCTAATTGTACGTTTTTGTACTATCTGTTACCTAAACTGTATCTCTTTGTACTAACCCCTACCCCTTATGTTGTGTTTTCATCGACCCTAACCCTAATTGTATGATTTTGTACTAACCCTAACCCTAAGTTTATCTAAATATGCTAACCCCTTACCCTATTTGTGTGTTTTATACTTACCCAAACCCTGATTATATGTTTTACACTAACCCTAACCCTAATTGTACGTTTTTGTACTAAACCTTATCATAAATGTATTTTTGTACTAACACATAACATTTATTTTGTGTTTTCATCGACTATAAAGCTACTTGTAGAATTTTGTACTAATCCTGACCCTAAATATATCTTTATATGCTAACCCTAACCCTAACTGTGGGTTTTATACTAACTCTAACCCTAACTGTGGGTTTTATACTAACTCTAACCCTAATTATATGTTTTACACTAACCCTAACCGTATAATTTTGTACTAACCCTTTCCCTAAATGTATCTTTATATACTCACCTATAACCCTAACTGTGTTTTTTTACACTAACCCTAACCCTAATTATGTTTTACACTAACCCTAACTCTAACTGTATGTTGTTGTACTAACCCTTTCCAGCAATGTATCTTTTTGGTCCAACCCCTACCCCTAACTTTGTGTTTTCACAGACCCTTACCATAACCCTAATTGTATGTTTGTGTACTAACCTTTACCTGAAATGTATCTCGTTGTACTAAACTTACCCCTTTTTTTATGTTTTCATCGACCCTAACCCTAATTGTATGATTTTGTACTAACCCTAACTCTTAGTGTATCTAAATATGCTAACCCCTTTCCCTAATTGTGTGTTTTGTACTAACCCTAACCCTAATTATATGTTTTACACTAACCGTAACCCTAATTGTACGTTTTTGTACTATCCTTTACCTGAAATGTATCTCTTTGTACTAACCCCTACCGATTATTTTGTGTTTTCATCGACCCCAACCCTAATTGTATGATTTTGTACTAACCCTAACCCTAAGTGTATCTTCATATGCTTACCCCTTACCCTAATTGTGTTTTATACTGACCCTAACCCTATTTATATGTTTTACACTAACACTAACCCTAATTGTACATTTTTGTACTATCCTTTACCTAAACTGTATCTCTTTGTACTAACTCCTACCCCTTATGATGTGTTTTCATCGACCCTAACCCTAATTGTTTGATTTTGTACTAACCCTTACCCTAAGTGTATCTAAATATGCTAACCCCTTATTTGTGTGTTTTATTGTTACCCTAACCTTAATTATATGTTTTACACTAGCCCTAACCCTAATTGTACGCTTTTGTACTAATCCTTATCATAAATGTATTTTTGTACTAACACATAACATTTATGTTGTGTTTTCATCGACTATAAAGCTACTTGTAGAATTACCGCTTATTATGTGTTTTCATCGACCCCAACCCTATATGTATGATTTTGTACTAACCCTAATTATATGTTTTACACTAACCCTAACCCTAATTGTACGTTTTTGTACTAAACCTTATCATAAATGTATTTTTGTACTAACACTTAACATTTATTTTGTGTTTTCATCGACTATAAAGCTACTTGTAGAATTTTGTACTAACCCTAACCCTAAATATATCTTTATATGCTAACCCTAGCCCTAACTGTGGGTTTTATACTAACTCTAACCCTAATTATATGTTTTACACTAACCCTAACCCTAATTGTATAATTTTGTACTAACCCTAACCCTAAATGTATCTTTATATACTAACCTGTAACCCTAACTGTGTTTTTTACACTAACCCTAACCCTAATTATATGTTTTACACTAACCCTAACTTTAACTGTATGTTGTTGTACTAACCGTTTCCAGCAATGTATCTTTTTGGTCCAGCCCCTACCCCTAACTTTGTGTTTTCACAGACCCTAACCGTAACCCTAATTGTATGTTTGTGTACTAACCTTTACCTGAAATGTATCTCGTTGTACTAACACTTACCCCTTATTTTATGTTTTCATCGACCCTAACCCTAATTGTATGATTTTGTACTAACCCTAACTCTTAGTGTATCTAAATATGCTAACCCCTTTCCCTAATTGTGTGTTTTGTACTAACCCTAACCCTAATTATATGTTTTACACTAACCGTAACCCTAATTGTACGTTTTTGTACTATCCTTTACCTGAAATGTATCTCTTTGTACTAACCCCTACCGATTATTTTGTGTTTTCATCGACCCCAACCCTAATTGTATGATTTTGTACTAACCCTAACCCTAAATGTATCTTTATATACTAACCTGTAACCCTAACTGTGTTTTTACACTAACCCTAACCCTAATTATATGTTTTACACTAACCCTAACTTTAACTGTATGTTGTTGTACTAACCGTTTCCAGCAATGTATCTTTTTGGTCCAGCCCCTACCCCTAACTTTGTGTTTTCACAGACCCTAACCGTAACCCTAATTGTATGTGTGTGTACTAACCTTTACCTGAAATGTATCTCGTTGTACTAACCCTTTCCCCTTATTTTATGTTTTGATCGACCCTAACCCTAATTGTATGATTTTGTACTAACCCCAACTCTTAGTGTATTTAAATATGCTAACCCCTTTCCCTAATTGTGTGTTTTGTACTAACCCTTACCCTAATTATATGTTTTACACTAACCGTAACCCTAATTGTACGTTTTTGTACTATCTGTTACCTAAACTGTATCTCTTTGTACTAACCCCTACCCCTTATGTTGTGTTTTCATCGACCCTAACCCTAATTGTATGATTTTGTACTAACCCTAACCCTAAGTTTATCTAAATATGCTAACCCCTTACCCTATTTGTGTGTTTTATACTTACCCAAACCCTGATTATATGTTTTACACTAACCCTAACCCTAATTGTACGTTTTTGTACTAAACCTTATCATAAATGTATTTTTGTACTAACACATAACATTTATTTTGTGTTTTCATCGACTATAAAGCTACTTGTAGAATTTTGTACTAATCCTGACCCTAAATATATCTTTATATGCTAACCCTAACCCTAACTGTGGGTTTTATACTAACTCTAACCCTAACTGTGGGTTTTATACTAACTCTAACCCTAATTATATGTTTTACACTAACCCTAACCGTATAATTTTGTACTAACCCTTTCCCTAAATGTATCTTTATATCCTCACCTATAACCCTAACTGTGTTTTTTTACACTAAACCTAACCCTAATTATGTTTTACACTAACCCTAACTCTAACTGTATGTTGTTGTACTAACCCTTTCCAGCAATGTATCTTTTTGGTCCAACCCCTACCCCTAACTTTGTGTTTTCACAGACCCTTACCATAACCCTAATTGTATGTTTGTGTACTAACCTTTACCTGAAATGTATCTCGTTGTACTAACACTTACCCCTTATTTTATGTTTTCATCGACCCTAACCCTAATTGTATGATTTTGTACTAACCCTAACTCTTAGTGTATCTAAATATGCTAACCCCTTTCCCTAATTGTGTGTTTTGTACTAACCCTAACCCTAATTATATGTTTTACACTAACCGTAACCCTAATTGTACGTTTTTGTACTATCCTTTACCTGAAATGTATCTCTTTGTACTAACCCCTACCGATTATTTTGTGTTTTCATCGACCCCAACCCTAATTGTATGATTTTGTACTAACCCTAACCCTAGGTGTATCTTCATATGCTTACCCCTTACCCTAATTGTGTTTTATACTGACCCTTACCCTAATTATATGTTTTACACTAACACTAACCCTAATTGTACATTTTTGTACTATCCTTTACCTAAACTGTATCTCTTTGTACTAACTCCTACCCCTTATGATGTGTTTTCATCGACCCTAACCCTAATTGTTTGATTTTGTACTAACCCTTACCCTAAGTGTATCTAAATATGCTAACCCCTTATTTGTGTGTTTTATTGTTACCCTAACCTTAATTATATGTTTTACACTAGCCCTAACCCTAATTGTACGTTTTTGTACTAATTCTTATCATAAATGTATTTTTGTACTAACACAACATCTATGTTGTGTTTTCATCGACTATAAAGCTACTTGTAGAATTACCGCTTATTATGTGTTTTCATCGACCCCAACCCTAATTGTATGATTTTGTACTAACCCTATTTATATGTTTTACACTAACCCTAACCGTACGTTTTTGTACTAAACCTTATCATAAATGTATTTTTGTACTAACACATAACATTTATTTTGTGTTTTCATAGACTATAAAGCTACTTGTAGAATTTTGTACTAACCCTAACCCTAAATATATCTTTATATGCTAACCCTAACCCTAACTGTGGGTTTTATACTTACTCTAACCCTAATTATATGTTTTACACTAACCCTAACCCTAATTGTATAATTTTGTACTAACCCTTACCCTAAATGTATCTTTATATACTAACCTTTAACCCTAACTGTGTTTTTTTACACTAACCCTAACCCTAATTATGTTTTACACTAACCCTAACTCTAACTGTATGTTGTTGTACAAACCCTTTCTTCCAGAAATGTATCTTTTTGGTCCAACCCCTACCCCTAACTTTGTGTTTTCACAGACCCTTACCGTAACCCTAATTGTATGTTTGTGTACTAACCTTTACCTGAAATGTATCTCGTTGTACTATTACTTACCCCTTATTTTATGTTTTCATCGACCCTAACCCTAATTGTATGATTTTATACTAACCCTAACTCTTAGTGTATCTAAATATGCTAACCCCTTTCCCCAATTGTGTGTTTAGTACTAACCCTTACCCTAATTATATGTTTTACACTAACCGTAACCCTAATTGTACGTTTTTGTACTTTCCTTTACCTGCAATGTATCTCTTTGTACTAACCCCTACCGATTATTTTGTGTTTTCATCGACCCCAACCCTAATTGTATGATTTTGTACTAACCCTAACCCTAAGTGTATCTTTGCACAGGAGTATTAAGAACACACTTGCAAATTTTATATGTAAAATATTAGTTTCTCAATTAAAAACTGAAAATTGAGTTCCAAATTATATGCATGCTAAATAAAATTGACAAGAAATTAATTGAGAAACATTTTTTTCCTTAGGTTTTAAACAATTATATGCTAAGATAAGTTAAACATATACATAGCCATATGAATAAATGTATATATTCACATCGAAAATAAGGTTCATAGTTAAGAAACCATAATGAAAATTGGTTTGCATAGGAGTATTAAGATCACACTTGCAATTTTTACATGTAAAATATGAGTTACTCAAGTTAAAACTGATATTTGAGCTCCAAATTATATGCCGTCTTTATAAAATTTACAAGAAATTGATTGCGAAACAAGATTTTTCATTAGATTTAAAACATATATGCTTAGATAAATTGAAAATATACATAGCCATATGAATAAATGTATATATTCACTTCAAAAATAAGGTCCATAGTTAAGAAACTATAATCAATATTGGTTGGCACAGGAGTATTAAGAACACACTTGCAAATTTTATATGTAAAATATTAGTTTCTCAATTAAAAACTGAAATTTGAGTTCCAAATTATATGCATGCTTAATAAGATTGACAAGAAATTAATTGAGAAACATTTTTTTCCTTAGGTTTTAAACAATTATATGCTAAGATAAGTTAAACATATACATAGCCATATGAATAAATGTATATATTCACATCGAAAATAAGGTTCATAGTTAAGAAACCATAATGAAAATTGGTTTGCATAGGAGTATTAAGATCACACTTGCAATTTTTACATGTAAAATATGAGTTACTCAGGTTAAAACTTATATTTGAGCTCCAAATTATATGCCGTCTTTATAAAATTTACAAGAAATTGATTGCGAAACAAGATTTTTCATTAGATTTAAAACATATATGCTTAGATAAGGTGAAAATATACATGGCCATATGCATAATGTATCAATGACTTCAAAAATAAGGTCCATAGTTAAGAAACTATAATGAAAATTGGTTTGCATAGGAGTATTAAGAAAACACTTACAAATTTAACATGTAAATATTAGTAACTCAAGTAAAAACTGATATTTGAGTTCCAAATTATTAATTATATGCCGGTTTAATAGAACTGACAAGAAATTGATTGCGAAACAAGTTTTTTCATTAGATTTAAAACATATATGCTCAGATAAGTTGAAAATATACATAGCCATATGTATAAATGTATCAATTGTTTCAAAAATAAGGTTCATAGTTAATAAACTATAATGAAAATTGGTTTGCATAAGAGTATTAAGAACACACTTGCAAGGTTTATACGTAAAATATTAGTAACTCAAGTAAAACTGATATTTGAGCCCAAAATTATATGCCGGCTAAATAAAATTGACAAGAAATAGTTTGCGAAACAAGTTTTTTATTACATTTGAAACATATATACTTAGATAAGTTGAAAATATGCATAAATGTATCAATGACTTCAAAAATAACGTCCATAGTTTATAAACAATAATGGAAATTGGTTTGCATAAAAGTATTAAGAACACACTTGCAAGTTTTATACGTAAAATATTAGTTTCTCAAGTAAAAACTGATATTTGAGTTCCAAATTATATGCCGGCTTAATAAAATTGACAAGAAATTGATTGCGAAACAAGTTTTTCATAAGATTTGAAACATATATGCTATGATAAGTTGAAAATATACATAGCCATCGTCCGTGCGTCGTTAACTTTTCTTGAAAGATCTTCTGCTCTAAAACCACTAAAGGGATTGCTTTGAAACTTTGTACACTTGATCTTTAGTATGTTTTCTACCAGGTTCGTAAAATTTGTGCACGCCGACCAACCAACATGGCCGCCGTTACTAAAACTAGAACAGGGGCTAATAAGTATAGGAGATAGAGCTCCTTCTTCATCATCCAAATCTCTAGGAAAAAGTTCATTGAGTCAAAGATGTTATATGGCATTGACTATTCACAGATTAAAGAGGAAAGTAAACTCATTGCATCATCATTTAGAGTGAGTGAGTGAGTTGGTGTTTTAAGCCCGTGCAACGCTATATAGGTTATTTACAGGCGATGAACATGAAAAGGATGATAAAATGAACATGAAATGATGATGATAAATGAAATATGGGGATGGGGTGGGAAACAAAGGACCGGTAAATTTTGAAGAACCACAGGAAAAAGGGGAGAGGTGGGTAGGGGCGGAAAATTTAGCCTATGTGGTGCACTACTGGGCGGTCCACAAAGGGGTCTTTTACGTGCATGAAGCGTGGCACTCTCCACACACGTTGGCCCACTATGGTCGGCGGTCAGGGTTTCCGTATTATAGACCTGACAACCCCCGCGGACGAGGGCTACCCTATTCAGCCACCTAGGGTACACACTTGGTCGTTCTGTGGGCTGAGCACTGACCCGACGTCAGAATCCCAAGACCCTTAGTCGCCTCTTACGACAAGCTAGGCTCTGCTGCGGGCCTATTCGCCACCCGGGCTCCGCACGGGACTCATCATTTAGAATAAACATCTTTTTGTCCTTTATATATAAGTCTTGAAGGATCGAATTCTAATCAAATGTTAACAAACTTCTTTCACTTTCTAGAAGGTCAGATCTCCAAAGGGGTTAGCTACAATAATGTAGCTCCTTTGACATCTTTGATTAGGCGCCTAATCAAAGATGTCAAAGGAGCTACAGATCCGCCTAATCAAAGATGTCAAAGGAGCTACATTATTGTAGCTACAAAGGGGTCTTCATGGGAGGGTTTTTCATTCCCTCTGCAACACTTGTTAAGCGGGTCATTTCCTCCGCCCGAAAAACTGTGTTCAGGATCTTAAACGAAATGATAAGAAAAATAATGATAAATGTTTGACAAATTTAGTTTAAGAGTCGCTCCTTAATGAGGCGATAGCTTACAATAAGCTGAAGATCGGAGCGAGTAACATGTTTTCTCTATGTGCAATAGTTTTCATTCTTCAGGGTACAAACCGGAAAAATATAGCTTTTCATCATAAGGTCAACTTCGGCCAGATGAAGACTTTTGTAGAGCTTTCCATTAAAAAAAAAACCTAAAAGAGGATTCGAATTCTATTCGTATACTAACTTATTTTCTATTCTTAGTGATCAATAATAGAAATATAAAGGTTAGTTTTTCCACTTTACTACCCACACCAAACTATTAATCTTCTTGAATGCTGTTCCGTGCGGGACCCGGGTGGCGAATAGGCCCGCAGCAGAGCCTAGCTTGTCGTAAGAGGCGACTAAGGGTCTTGAGATTCTGATGTCGGGTCTGTGCTCAGCCCACAGAGCGACCAAGTGTGTACCCTAGGTGGTTGAATAGGGTGGCCCTCGTCCGCGGGGGTTGTCAGGTCTATAATACAGAAACCCTGACCGCCGACCATAGTTAGCCAACGTGTTTGGAGAGTGCCACGCTTCATGCACGTAAAAGACCCCTTTGAGGACCGCCAAGTAGTGCACCACATAGGCTAAATTTTCCGCCCCTACCAACCTCATCCCTTTTTCCTGTGGTTCTTCAAAATTCACCGGTCCTTTGTGTCCCACCCCATCCCCATATTTCATTTATCATCATCATCTCATGTTCATAATTACAAATACCAAAACGCTGGTATAAACGTAGCATTTGAACCAAAACATTGGAAGGTCAAAATCCCAAACAGTTGAAAACGAAAAGTACTCAAAACCGAAACGTTCGAACAAGGAAGCCAAATACAGCACCGAGGATATCGACCATGTGCATTACAAGGAAAGAAACCTGGTGTTTTCATCAATTTTGAATTTAACTATCGGAAATTTCTGCGACAATATGTTAGAAATTTTATGGTAATTCGTGTCAGACAAGTCTGACTACCAGGCTTGTGATTACCCTCGGGGACCTCTGGTCCACCAGCAGCGGTTATCGCCCAGTGGTTTTAAAATTACAAATACCAAAACGCGGGTATAAACGGTTAATTTGGATATGCTATATATCGATATTTCAAGGAGTAACCTCTCATCAGTAGCATTTGAACCAAAACATTGGAAGGTCAAAATCCCGAACAGTTGAAAACGAAAAGTACTCAAAACCGAAACGTTCGAACAAGGAAGCCAAATCCAGCACCGAGGATATCGACCATGTGCATTACAAGGAAAGAAACCTGGTGTTTTCATCAATTTTGAATTTAACTATCGGAAATTTCTGCGACAATATGTTAGAAATTTTATGGTAATTCGTGTCAGACAAGTCTGAATACCAGGCTTGTGATTACCCTCGGGGACCTCTGGTCCACCAGCAGCGGTTATCGCCCAGTGGTTTCCAAATAACAAATACCAAAACGCGGGTATAAACGGTTAATTTGGATATGCTATATATCGATATTTCAAGGAGTAACCCCTCATCAGTAGCATTTGAACCAAAACATTGGAAGGTCAAAATCCCAAACAGTTGAAAACGAAAAGTACTCAAAACCGAAACGTTCGAACAAGGAAGCCAAATCCAGCACCGAGGATATCGACCATGTGCATTACAAGGAAAGAAACCTGGTGTTTTCATCAATTTTGAATTTAACTATCGGAAATTTCTGCGACAATATGTTAGAAATTTTATGGTAATTCGTGTCAGACAAGTCTGACTACCAGGCTTGTGATTACCCTCGGGGACCTCTGGTCCACCAGCAATTTCTAACATATTGTCGCAGAAATTTCCGATAGTTAAATTCAAAATTGATGAAAACACCAGGTTTCTTTCCTTGTAATGCACATGGTCGATATCCTCGGTGCTGGATTTGGCTTATCGCCCAGTGGTTTCAAAATTACAAATACCAAAACGCGGGTATAAACGGTTAATTTGGATATGCTATATATCGATATTTCAAGGAGTAACCTCTCATCATTTTATGAAGTATTTCAATTGTGTCCCGTGCGGGGCCCGGGTGGCGAATAGGCCCGCAGCAGAGCCTAGCTTGTCGTAAGAGGCGACTAAGGGTCTTGGGATTCCGACGTCGGGTCGGTGCTCAGCCCACAGAGCGACCAAGTGTGTACCCTAGGTGGCTGAATAGGGTAGCCCTCGTCCGCGGGGGTTGTCAGGTCTATAATACGGAAACCCTGACCGCCGACCATAGTGGGCCAACGTGTGTGGAGAGTGCCACGCTTCATGCACGTAAAAGACCCCTTTGTGGACCGCCCAGTAGTGCACCACATAGGCTAAATTTTCCGACCCTACCCACCTCTCCCCTTTTTCCTGTGGTTCTTCAAAATTTACCGGTCCTTTGTTTCCCACCCCATCCCCATATTTCATTTATCATCATCATTTCATGTTCATTTTATCATCCTTTTCATGTTCATCGCCTGTAAATAACCTATATAGCGTTGCACGGGCGTAAAACACCAACTCACTCACTCACTCACTCAATTGTGCCACAATGCACGATTTGTTCAGCGGCACCCAAACCGATGTCATTTTATCATTTTTGAAGGAAATTGGACTGTATTCAAAAATATAGATCTGTTCTTGAAGAATTACTGTTTTATAGTATAATTTGCATCGCTTTTGTGTTGTTTTTGTTATTGTTTCCTTATGATTAGTTTTATATTTTAGTTTGTTCATTTTTAATGTTTGCTTTTTATCAGTTCATCTTTTCATACCTTTTGTTTTATGTACGGTCTTTTGACTCGTTTTATTTCTAATTTTGATTTAATTATTATAACATGTTGATGTCCCGATTATGGCTGAAATATCGCCGACGGAACACTAAACAACCAACAATCAATCAATCATTCTTTTCATGTTCATCGCCTGTAAACAACCTATATAGTGTTGCACGTGCGTAAAACATCAACTCACTCACTCATTCTTGAATGCTAGGATCTCAGTATGATATACAAATTAATTGAAATCACTACAGTTTACAGTTCACAATTACATGTAAGCACAACATTTTAATTACCAAGTAAGTTGAATTAATAATATAACAAATACAGCCTTCAACCACGGTCGATACGAAAAAAGATCGACCTGAGATATGCATATCGACCCCCGACTGCGTTGTCGGGGCGATATTTTCTCGCATGGATCTACTAAAAGGCTATATTTGTAAAATATTACCAGTAACTATATTCTACATGTATACAAAGCTTCATAAACGTTTGTGAACGATCCAAGTTTTCCATATTGAAAGAATTAGCATGTCTGTCCGAGCTATCTTTGAACTAAGTGTGAAGGTAGATAACGTCTAAATTTTTACAATTTTGAAGGTGAAAACAAGCCACCAAAAGACAAAAGATAACAGATTATATAATTGATAAATATATAGTAACAGTAAAATTCGCAATTATGGGATTTTATCTATAATAGAAAAAAACTCCTAAACATGTGATTTTGTACACAGAAGCTAAAGAATAACCACGTAAAAATGGCCATTCAAAAGTCGAACACCTATGATACTTGGTCTGTTGGTTTGGACGTCCGACTAGTCAATACTGGTTACGTGAAAGAAGAATTTTAAAGTTGTGGTTCTCGTCCAATTTTGCACCAAATATAATGAAACAGGAGGGTCGGATGCGCCACACCAGGTGTGCTACATCGTCCCCTCGTGTCTGGCGAACTGTCGTGTACGGTTCGCAATACTCCAGAGATGTTCAGATACTTTATTACTAAAACTTACAGTTACATATGTTGTTAATTCAACAATCAAGCCAAAAGAATATAATTTAGGATCAGAGAATGTCAAGGCAAGAAAGTTTACTTGCATATAATTTAACACCCTTTGAAGGTCCAAAGTTAAGGATATAGATGCCCCATGGTTCAATTCGAACCCAGTACAAAATATAAATTAATCATTTCAATAGTTCTCAGTTCTCTTTCAATGTGGTGCATCGGTTCCAGAATAACGGCAAAAGTCCATAAAATTCACAGTTATCATCACTTGAAATTGTCCTCAAATTAACGTAATCTAATGTTCAAACGTCTCTAATAACACTAGTAGAAATCCTGCATGGAAATTTTGTTGGAATATAAAAGTTTTCTAAACCAAGGAAGATCATCAATATGATTATTTCATCACGCCCGTTACACTAACAATACACAATAGGCTATTGTTAAGAATCTTTAATCTAATTTGGAAGGGCATAAACCAACAGCTTAACTATTGAAATTTAGATAGAGAAGACAAAGAGGAATCCAGCTTTCTTAATAATCGTCCGACTAGTAAAAAAAAATAAAAATATTCTCTTAATTCGATATTTTTTTGGCAAATCCTATGCATTTAACACTGAGCAAATGTATCGATTTTATCTATCAGGTCATATATAATGTAGCTCCTTTGATATTCTTGATTGGACGGAGCTACAATGCGGTCCCATTTTAATAGTCCTGTAACAGGAGGGTCGAATGCGCCACACCAGGTGTGCTACATCGTCCCCTCGTGTCTGGTTCGTACGCAGGGATGAGGCTTAGGCAGAAGGCAAAACTCCAGAGATGTTCAGATACTTTATTACAAAACCATACATTTACACATATTGTTAATTCAACAATCAAGCCAAAAGAAATATCAATTTTGAGTCAAAGATTGTCAAGGCAAGACAACTCACTTGCATAAGTTTGACACCCTTTGAAGGTCCAAAGATCAGAACATAGTAGATGTCCAATGGTTCAATTCGAACCCAGTACAAAATATAAATAAAACAGTTCAATTTTTCTCAGTTCTCTTTCAATGTGGTGCATCGGTTCCATAATTACTTCTGTAATATGTTCAAATTTTTGCTTTTATATTTGTCTCCATTACTGACAGTACTTTGATTTTGGTTTTTATAAAAGTTCTGCAAATTCAATTAACTAACTAACTAACAACTCATTCTTACCTTATTTTAATTTTATATTACAGGTTGTTAAACAGCATAAACAGCAAGCCCAATTTCTAAGTTTGGGACAGGCTCCATCACCGCTACCAAAAGTTAATCCACCAAGATGCAGAATTCCATTACCACAAGAGAATGCTCCCAGACAGACTACCCAGGCCCCCTGATCGCCCAACCCTGCACACAGACCAACCGACACTGCACCCAAACCAACCAACCCTGTTCCCAGACCAACCAACCCAGCAACCAAACCAACACTGCATTCAGACCAACCAACCTAGCAACCAAAACAACCAACCAACCCTGCATCCAGACCCACCAACCAGGCAAACAGACCTACCAACACTGCACTAAGACTGACCAACACTGCATCCAGACAAACCAACTCAGCGACCAGACCAACCAACACAGCACCTGATAACAACCACGAGGCAGCACCAAGACCGCAACAAAAACTACGCCAATGTCTGTCATTTTGCAGTCAATTTGCCAGGAAGTGTCCAGTCTAAGAATAGAAAGCACTGATAGACACCAAATGATAGAGACCATGCTAAGGAACTTGCGAACACGAATGGTCGCCATGGAAGCTAATCAGTGACAGAACGGCACCAGACTAGATAAATGCAAATGCACCTACTACCATTGCAGATATCCCTAATGATGACCACCAGGAACATGCTTTTTGGTGATGTCCCTGAGCAGTGCCAGGTTGATGAAATCAAGTAACGATAATATAGGACAGAATGCACAGGGCAAGGGAACTTTGCATGCAAACTGCTACAACAACTTTTTCCTGAGTTGTTTCTAACTTTGAATTCCTAAAATATATTTCAGGGTTAGATCAATAGACTGACGACCACAGAAATGGTTTGAATCAATGCATTAGAGCATAATTAACACATTTTAACCCCATAAAAGAATTCCTATCTTACTCTAAAAGAGGCCCCTATTCGTTAGAAAGTTCGTAATACATGTAGTTTTGTTCATGTTTAAATGTGATAACCAGTTATTAGAATATTCTATATTATATCTATACTGTGTATTGCTTTCATATGTATGGATATTTGTATTGTGTATTGCTTTCAACTGTATGAATATTTGTACTGTGTATTGCTTTCATCTGTTTAGATGTAATTATACAGCTCGAGTCAAATAAATTTATTTTCAATTATAAATCTTATGCAAACATTTTTGTTTTAGACCTGCATGACACAGGGGGATTACTTTAAAGTATTTTTTTTATTTCATATTTCTTTTCATTTGATAAAGCAAAAACTTAATTAACAGTTTCACATAAGATTATCAATAATAATTAACTTCCAAAATTATTAATGGTTACATGTTATGAATTTACAATTAAATATAATAAGTCAAAGGAGCGTATCAGTAAGTGCTAACTATAGTACCCTGTTTTGGAAGTTGGTCATAGTCAGATACTATCTTCCCAAACCTGGTTGGTCCAAAAGGTCCATTTTTTTACATTGGGTCCAGTTACCAGTCCAGGGAAGGTTCCAGTCAGTGTCTGCTATAGTACCAGGTTTAAGAGGTTGGTCATTGTCAAATACTAACATCCAAAACCTGTTTGGTCCATAGGCTCCATTTTTTTTACATTGGGGTCCAATTATCAGTCCAGGGTGTGTGCCAATCCGTGTCTAATTTAGTACCAGTTTTTGAAAGCTGTTCCTTGTCAGACACTTATCTCCAAAACCTGTTTGGTCCATAGGGTCCTGTTTTCTTACATTACCAAAGGCAGAAGGCGGTCTAGAAGTAGGGTCGCTCGCCTGTCCATTTGTCCGTTCGTAACGCTATAGGTAGATTTTTGACTAACCTGTCAAGCACAATTGTGTTTATTGCAGAATTAAAGAAAGAAAAGTAAAGTGGGCTGATCACTACCAATATAGCCATGGTGCAGAAATGGAAATAGACAAGCAAAAAGGTAAAAGTTTTGATTAATTATTGTATAGTTATTAATTTGGCAATGTACGGGTACACCCCCTTTAGTCACATTAATGTAAAGGCAGCAATATTGTCATATCATTTCAAACAATGAAATAGCAACCATAAGTCATACTTACTGCAGAAATACACGAAGTGAGAACAAAACATATTGAGAAGTCGATTTGTGATGTCCACGTTTTCCTTCAATAAATTATTGACGAACAAAAACAATTTGTTTTCATTACAATCTTCCTGATTTGATAATTGAACATGTTTTAGCCAAATATTCCAATAAAAATAGGCTTCTCCAATAACTGAGGGGGGTAAAATACAAATGTTTGTCTAGTAGTGTTAATAAACATTATATTTTGTTCCAATAGAAGGGTCTACGGATTCTGACGTCGGGTCAGTGCTCAGCCCACAGAGCGACCAAGTGTGTACCCTAGGTGGCTGAATAGGGTAGCCCTCGTCCGCGGGGGTTGTCATGTCTATAATACGGAAACCCTGACCGCCGACCATAGTGGGCCAACGTGTGTGAAGAGTGCCACGCTTCATGCACGTAAAAGACCCCTTTGTGGACCGCCCAGTAGTGCACCACATAGGCTAAATTTTCCGCCCCTACCCACCTCTCCCCTTTTCCTGTGGTTCTTCAAAATTTACCGGTCCTTTGTGTCCCACCCCAATCCCCATATTTCATTTATCATCATCATTTCATGTTCATTTCATCATCCTTTTCATGTTCATCGCCTGTAAATAACTTATATAGCGTTGCACGGGCGTAAAACACCAACTCACTCACTCACTCCAAAAGAAGGTGGCTTCTTAATCTTTGAAGTTAATTCAGTTCGTTGAATAAAGAGAAACATGTAGTTTATAATTGTCATTTATATTGTAGGTAACGTGTTGTGTACACTTATTCCACATCTCATTATCCTCTATCATTTAAACTACATACAACTATTAATTTTTTTGTTATTTTTTAGCCATTACCAAAATTCAGAAGATTTGGCAGAGCTTACTCTGACGTCGGGTCAGTGCTCAGCCCACAGAGCGACCAAGTGTGTACCCTAGGTGGCTGAATAGGGTAGCCCTCGTCCGCGGGGGTTGTCATGTCTATAATACGGAAACCCTGACTGCCGACCATAGTGGGCCAACGTGTGTGAAGAGTGCCACGCTTCATGCACGTAAAAGACCCCTTTGTGGACCGCCAAGTAGTGCACCACATAGGCTAAATTTTCCGCCCCTACCCACCTCTCCCCCTTTTCATGTGGTTATTCAAAATTTACCAGTCCTTTGTTTTCTCATTGTACTCTTCCTTTTACAGTTTAAGGCATACCAAAGGATTCTTCCTTAGTGGAAAGTTGGCATGGGGAAGACTGTAATGGTACAACTAATTATACTTGCAAAAATAATACCAAACTGACAAAAGATGAAATGCCCCAAATTTTCTGGGAACTCACAGCCGATGAAAAAAAATATATACTGTGAATTCCTTTTTATTCGTGGGGTACCAATTTTCGTGGTTTTCGTGGGTAGGCTGATCCACGAATTTAAGAATCCAACGAAATAATAACTTGTTGGAATTGCTATTTTGTGGTAAACCTTGGATGTGATCTACTTTCTAGACCGATACTATATGGCCATTAAAGTTTATTTCAATTGTTTTTCAAGCTATTGGGGAACAGACATACCTTGAATATTAGCTTATCAATCATTAAATATATCTTGGAAAATATTTATAATATTTATTTGGCAAAACTAATTCGATTTTATTGTTTTTTTTTAAGAATGAATACACTTCCGGTTTATTGAAATGTTTTTGTAAAGTGTTCATTTTCAATATTCTTTTGAACTGAATATGTACATTGGAAAAAAATACTGAGTACATAAAATATCAATTGAAATATTTTTTAGATTGTCAAAATCATAAACATGTCCTGTCACCTGAAGCCATAAACAGTCCCAATTCGTTATACAAACACCCTTAGGATTATTTAAATAATGTTAACAATAGTTAATTCCTTTGATCATCATAAATCAATTAAGTCTTGCCAGCTGTTTTTCACACCTTTACAGCTTAATTAATAAGATAATCAAGCTCTTTAACACATTTATCATTTACAGTTACCTAATGAGGAAGAAAATTAACTGGCATTTGTTTATTTAAGAATATAAAGTTAAATTTAATATACAAATAAAATGATCACTTTCATGTGCTATAATCGTAAACAGATCAACAAATACCAACAATTTTTTTCTTCAAAATAAAAAATCCACGAATTTATGAATCCACGAACTTGTAAAATTTGGTCAAACCACGAAAAGTGATACCCACGAATTTAAGTACTTTCACAGTACTCTTTTTCAAAAGGAGTCAGCATGGACGATTGGATATTTTTGGGAACAATTACAGGTTGAAAACTATTTAGAAGTTCCATCATCCAAACCCGAATTGGAACAAGCTCTAAACCAGACATTGAAAAAATTGTCATTAAACGAAACAGTCGAGATGATAGACAGTGAAATAAACCACAGCTTAGAGCTAATGAAGCTTTCTGATGAAGATCTACCAACAGTAAATTCCGACGCAGAATTGGGAGCCCTAAGTGAGGGTTCAGATTTTGAAATATATAATGATAATGATGGTGATGATGATGATCAAGAAAGTATTATGGTTCCGCAAATGCCCTCCCCTAACTTGTCGAGGATAGATTCTGATTCAGATACCTTAAGCCTTCAGAATTACGACTTGCAAGTTGAGGATAACAGCCAAAATATCAGAGAGGTAGAGGCACTTGTCAATGCTGTGACTGAGATAGAAAATATTAACCAAGACAAACAAAGTAATAGCCCCAATTTGGAACAGGAGAAAAGACAAGTAGAAGACAGCCCTAGAGAAAAGGGAGATGCATTTCCATTTGCAATGTTTTCGGGAAAACCAATTCTTACTCAAACACCCAAAACCTGCATCTGGTAGAGATGACGACATAAAGGTATTGAGACATGTACTGGATGACTTACTTTTGAAACTCGAACAAACGCCAACTAAAGACAGAATCATTTTTGCACCAGATTATAAGATTGCTAATAATCTTTTTAAACTTATGGACAACAGCAAAAAATATGAAGTTTTTCTACCAGAATTTCCAGTCTTGCACTTGCGAAAATCTAAAATTACAAACTTGATTTCTGCATACAAAGATTCTGGGCTGATTCACTTACTGCAGTACATGAAGGATGATGAAAACGAGAAGGACTGGAGTAAACTGCTAACGATTGCCAATATTGAAATTGCAACAAGAAACATCTGGAGACTTTCAACTGCCCTCCATGTATCACTCAGTCTTGCTTTTATGCAAACTTTATCAGATGAAAAAACAAAACTCCTACGTGACTGTTTCCAGGGTCCAAGTTTAGCTGACAACATAGACACAGACATATGCAACAAGTTTCAGGAGTTTGTACAAGTATCTTCCAAAGAAAATAGAACGTTTTGCTTACACCATGAAAGCATGGTTCACTGTGATGAGATTGTAGCCCTTGCAATATCTGAAAGAATAGGTGGTCCAGATGGTAACAAGCTTTTACTAGCCAGTGTGAAGTCATTATTGCCATTTTCATTTTTGAACGGCGCCTCAAGCTATGCTGGGTTTTGCACTAGGCTTTTACTTTAAAACTACCAAGCTGGTCTCTTTCATATCAATTTTAAGCAGGCTTTTTACACACAACCTTATAATGATGGAGACATAAATTTTGGTTTGGACACATTAAGAGAAATAGACCATAGGTCAGCCAAAAAATGCATTCGTCCTGGTGCAACATTGGAAACCATATTACCCAAAATGTCAACTGTTGATAAGCAGATCCAGTTACACGCAAGAAAGAACCTGGTAAATGGTGAATCCCTAAAAGAGGAAGATCTAGACAGAGAGGACAACAAGGCAGTAAAATCATCAGCTTCAAAATATCTTGACAAAAAGTTATCAAACAGTGACCAAGAACATATAAGCAGAACAATCAAGCTCATTGTGAGGCAGAAGGCCTTCAGTATTGATAAAGACCCTATTCCGCGAAACATATATCATTCAAAACTACCTCAACTGTCTACAGTAATATTAGACAGAAACACCTCTGATGTTGGCATATACCTCATCCATAAATATGCATGCGACCAGCAATATCTTGGATTATCAAAAGTGGACTATCCATCAACAGAAGATCTATCAAGGTCTCGTGAGCTCATCAACAGGGTGAAAAAAATCGAAGCGTCACAATTAAAAGGACAACTTGTAAACCAAAGGAAACTGCACAGACAGATAGAGACAAAGAAGAAAAGAAGCGAACTGCAAAAGTATAAAAGCTATCAGAAGTAATAGATTGTATGTCATCAAGCAAAAATACTTGCCAAGCAATACTTAAACCTGATGGTTCAAAGAACACAACTAATAAATCTCTGGGTGTTAAGAAAGCTCTTACAAGTTTGACCAAAAAGTGTATCCAGACAACTGATGAAGCATTGATTGAAGATGATCTGCTACTGTCAGACTTTTCAGTTCTACCAGAGAAGCTACAAAACTCTACAGTTTTGTCCATCGTAGAATTTGCAGGCACAAAATTCAAAGTTTTTGCATCAACAGGCCAACAGTACTTAGACTATGTATCGAATGTCATTGAAAAGAAACTTCTAAAGTATATGCCAAATTTAAAGCAAATTATCATCTGTGAAGAGAAATATGCATTCACACCAGATGACCTTAAGGCAAACACCAGACAGAAAAGGCAGCAAAAAGAGAATGTCACCATATCCCATCTAAAAAGTAACACTGAAATTGTAAGCCAAGAAAACTTCAGCAAACAAGCAATAGTTAGTACATCGCTAGGAAAATCTGTAATCAGTCGATATTTAGCCTCTAAAGTTAGTCAAATGAAGATCAAAGCTGATTTAGCAATGATAATTGACAGTGAAGCTTATATGTCACAATGTGAATGTTCTGCAGATAGCCATGAAAACTGCTCAGGATACACAACACCATTAAAAGTGACCTTTACTAAAGAGCAAGGATTTGTCAAAGAAGAGCTAATGACAGGTATTAAACAAAAGAAAGGAGAGGCAGAAATGTCCCAAGTAGACTGGCTTTTAGATGCAACAATATTAGAAGAAATGGAGGAAGGCAAAGCAGTCATTAATTATGTAACATCAGCAGATATTGACACTGTAGTTATACACATTTTAACTGCCAGTCAGTTTTGGCCAAGGAAGAAGGATGGAGCATTTTGTAATCCACTATATGTTATGCTACAGAAAAAGAAACCTGAACTTTATAATATCACTGGTTTGTTGACCTTATTTGAAAAGACAAAATAGAAATATTGGCCTGACAATAGCATGCACACTTGCTATCGGCGGAAATGACTTTCTGTCAAACTTCCATTCAATATCCCATGACACCCTGCTAACAGAAGTAATGAAAGAAGAAGCATTAAGGAACAATCTTTTTGGTGTAGAACAAAAATCAAATGGAGCAAAGAGATTCTTCATTATCAATGACCTCTACCTTGAACTGATGACACGTCTGTACTGTCCACCTGCATATGATTATACTTAATTATCATTTGAGGAAATCCGTCAGATATCAATTAAACCTCCAAAAAAAGAGTTCAGACACCCTCAAAAGTGGGTGCCACCAAAATCTGATTTATCCAAATTGACAAGCCTAATTTCTTGTCAACTTGACTACTTTGGAATCATTGGACAACACGAAGCCAAACTTCTGGATTTTCCTTTCTATAGGTTGTCTTCAAAAGGTAGATGGGACTATACTTATTGATTTAGGTCCTGATGCATTTGTAGCAAACCGAAATGAACTTGTTATGTTCGATGAGGAAGATCTGCAAAAACTTAAGTCGAAGAGATCAAAGCAGGAACGCAAGAAGCCAGCAAAAAGAAGACTCTTAGACACTCCACAAAAGGGAAAGAGTGGAAAGCGAACACAAATACAGTCTACACCAAGGTTGGTACACCGAAAACTTAAATATGCAACAAATAGGAAAAAGCAAAATTGCCGCACTTAACCAATGTTTTTCAAAGCATGTTGATGCAGATATTACATTGATATTCAGTTTTTGGACAATATTGAGGAAAATAATTATACACTCTATATACAAGACTCGTTTTTTATGTAAAGTACCAGATTTAAGCTACATGCCTTAACTAATTTCACTAATAACTTGCAAATGTCATACATATACAAAAAAGGCTTAAAATGCATGAAGTATAAGCAATCTTTAAAAACTTTTGTACTTAAATTTAACAACAAATTTCTTCTTTTGAAGGAAAACCAAGACAGCCCAGGATGACCAGATGGTGGATAATGAATAATATCATTATTTTAATTTTGACATTGTACATATAAACAAGAAACAATGTTTTGAACTATAATTAATTTCTTATAAGACATGAACTCTCACTATAGAGAAACGTGAACAGTGTTAATGTTAAATCATAATAATATCATTTTTCGTTTTAGTATAAAACAATTATCAGAAACATAGTCATATTTCTTTTATATTTTTAAAGCAGTTTATTGGTGTGTATTCTTATTTTAATTGCTTTTAAATTTTGGTACATTTTGAAGTTTACTTTTGAGAAATTTAGAATTTTAAATTATTCACTATGAAAATTGATAAAATAATTAAGTTTCATTTTAATTATTATTAATACTTGTTTAGTGTTTTGATTGTATATGTATAAATACAAAACCATTTTCATTTTCTTGGATATAATTGTAAAATATACAATACTTGAAAAAGGTTGAAACAATTAAAATATGTGTTTCCATGTTAACTTTTATCACTACACCAAGCTTATCAGTGTATGTTATTATCAGTTAGGGTTATACCAACAGCTGGGGTCGCATTCCAGCAGCAATATAAAATGTCAATCAAAACCACTGATCATTCTGATCAACATGAGAGAGCTTTGTCGCTGGAGTATAGAAACCAAGTGCACAGTAACAGAAGGGAGTATTTGAATAGTCATTTAGCGTCGGCGCATGGATTATGAGACTGTCATCAGAGGTAAATGGACCACCCATGGAGACGTCATAGAAGAGATTCTTTCAGTCAGTCTAGTTGTTCCGGAGCTGCCTGCAGTAACAGTTATCCAGACATGGCAATTACCGTGTATTTTAGTAAAAGAGTTGAACCCAGTGCTACTGGCGTTCACTCTTCTGGATCTGGAAGTCAGAATACATCAGTTGACGCTGGAGACCATGAGGTATTTAAAGACACAGATTATGTGGACCTGCAATGCGATGCATCAGAGTTTGATCTAGAGCCAATAGAACTATCCCAAGATGACTAAGGTATTGTGGATGAGATCTTTAAACTAGAAGGTGATTGATCGTTTAATCCAGTTACTTCCACGAGAAGAATCGTCCCGGCCCCTCTGGACTTTAATCCTTGGAAAAGGAGATAGTAGTGTAGCTAGTAGCTCAAGTAGTGACACTGATAGTGATGATTCCTCGTGCTCAGATGATTCTGTCGATTCGGGGTCAAGTACGACGATTATGAGGAAAAAGAAGTAATCACTCTTAGACTAATTAAGACAAAAACATTTATGAAAAGAAAGGTAACAGCTGAACCGACAAGTAGTGCACCACATCCTCAATTTTCCGCCCCTACTCATCTCTCCCCTTTTTCAGTAAATCTTCAATATAGCGTTGCACGGGCGTAAAACACCACTCACTCACTCCATGGCTTCAAAGTTTATTTTTAACTAAAACAGACTTTTCTATGTGTAGAATGCAAAATATGTATTGAAAAGCATTTTTAATTATTTTTTTTCTAAACCAAAACTTAATTACATTTTACATATGTAAAACATGTAAACAAACTGTACATATCATTTAAATTAATAATGCTGCCATTTTAATATGATGCATGCCCAGGCACAAAACGTTTCATATTTATCAACAGCAGTGTTGTATGTTTGCCCACATAAATATTCTAGACAAAAACCAATACAAATGTTGTTGTTTGTTACACGTAATTACATGCATCCCAGGCACATACATGCATAGACCTGTGTATTAAATTTTATTTACAGGTCTATGATACATGTAAACTGATAACCTAAATTGTAGATTATCTATATATATATATATATTTAAATGTACATGTTAATATCCTTTCACAGTTAGCATACACTTTCTCATTCAACTTCAGACCTGTTTACCCTATTTTTGGTGTGCCAGTAATTTTTAGTCCAACTGCCAGTACTTTTGCATATTTACCAGTAGTTTTTGTACCAAATCACCAAAAAGAGTTTAGGCTTTGAAATTCACATTAAGATACTGAGCAATAGTTTTACATGCATTTTAATCAGCATTTTACTGAAACAAAATTGTACTTTACAAAAAATACGCCTTCAACAGGAGTTTGTACTTGAAACATTGAACTAAACCACGATTTGATAACTGACTAGAATCATGAAAAAGACTAGATTTAAACTGTTAATGACACTACATATTGACATAATAATGTTATTGAGGATTAAGTTTTCTGTAATAGGCTCCTTTCAACCTATCTAGGTCACTGCCCTCTAGAAAGTCTATAGGTGAAAGTTTAGAACTTTTTAACACAAGCAAAGATTCAAGTGTTCTAACGTTCATGGATGTCCTTTGTTCTGTTCGGTTCTTCCTCACACAAGAAAATATTCTCTCGCAATGGGCACTACTGTGTGGGATTAACAATCCCACACATGACATAGCTAACTGACTGTACAACTTGCTTCCACTTTCATCCTTTAACTGCCCAATAGCATACCAAGTTTCATCAATTCTATCTTTAATACAACTGTCAAAATTTTGAATCTGATAACTGGCAAACTGCTCAAGAATTGTGTTGATAGTAACACCATCTGGCAATAGACATGGATTCTTCTTAATAAAAAAATCAAATCAGCTGATCTTGATTCATGTTTCAGTTCCACATCCACAACCTCCGCATGGATAAGTACTTCATCTCTTAGAGGCAATTTATTGAGCATATAGTCACAGCAGGCAACAAAGTATTGTCTGACACAATTGTAGAACTCTTGGATTCTTGAATCTCTTAAGTGGTTCTCTGTTTTTGCATTAATGAAATCTACTGCAGATTCTCCTATTACTAAGTCCGAATTCTTGCTTTCTGGTTGTAACTAAGTTTGTATTCAACATCAATAGAACTCTTGAATGTGAATGCAGAGGGCTTAACAAACCTTGTCAGTATGTCTCTAAACAGCTTGGTTAGAATTCTACGTAGGCGGTGTATCATAGGTTCCTAAGTCTGAAGTTTTCTTAAAACCTCATCAAACATTCTTAACGTATAGTTTAGGAACAACACATACAACTTGTTGGTTGGGGATCTTATAAATAAGTAAATAGCATTTACTTTCCTCTCAGCATAGGACTTGTCATCTGATGTATTTATGGTCTTCTTTGAACTACTTTCACTTGTATTCTCTTTGCTTTTCGTTTTGCATTTAGAACTGTTCTGAGATGGTGTTTCATTTGATATTGAAGATTTTGTCTTGTTTTGTTTGCTACTTGTTGCATCTTTTTTTTTTCATCAGACTTCTTTGATTTTTTTCCCTAGCTTCATCAAGTTTTTGTTTCTGTTTTGTGAAAAAGTCCTTCAAAGGTTCCCAGTTCAAGAGCATTCTTTCAAGGCACCTGCAAAGTAGAATATAACACAATGAGCAAGATAATTGAATTATTACATTTATAACTATATTTACTGAAGAATTACTGTTCAAATGAAAAGTTTGAAATCAAACTGAACCATACCAAAGCAAAAAAAAATGTTGAATGCTCTTTTCTTTTTCTGGGTGGCCGAGTGGTTCCTCCACCAATAAAACTGACACGTCATGAAATAGCTGAAATACTGCTGAAAGTGACGCTAAACACCAAATCAATCAATCAATCTATACGAGTCTAACAAATTTCATTTAGTTATTGAATTGTTGTCTCTTTGCACATATTTTCGTTACATTTTAATTTAATAAAATACCTATTTATACTAAGCCAGCGGGTGCAGACATGCTTAAGCATTTTCTTTTGTTCTTTATCAAACAGATCCTGTGACCCTCTGAAATCTCTCTTTCTTGTTTCACTTTTATCGAAAAAGTAATAAATATCCACAAGAACATCATCTACTGATGGTAAGGCCTCTGCAGCTTTCTTTGCAGCTATGTGTATCAAATGAAGAGTGCAGCCTGCTAGATAAATTTCATCATGCTTCTCTTTTGCATATGCGATAACCCCTTTCTTGCAACCGGTCATCACACTTGCATTGTCACTCCCTAAAGCCAAATTGTTAGACCAGGAAACTTTTTTAGACTTCAACTCTGCATCCATAAGGTTGAATATGTTCTGTCCTGAAATTAAAATAAGGAAAAATGAAATGTACATAAGTTGTATCTGTCCATTCATCACATGTTTTAAATATATTGCATTATGTATAACATCAATAAAAAAGATGTTTTCATAAAAATAGTATTTACATATGCATACATATAGTTGTAGATGTAGATTTCTGTCAATATTCATTTTTTTTTTATGTCAGTCATGTTTTTTTTTCATTTACATAAGTGAGCTATTATATATTTCACAAAACATACCGGTCGCAGATTCTGAACATATGGGTATTGATAGTAGCTCCGAGTTGACCATGTTGTTATTTACATCAGGAAACCTCACTACCATAGGAAATTGTTTAGATATATTATCATTACTGCCATCAGTGGATATAGTGTACGGTCCATTTCTCATTCTGTTTACCAGGTTTTCTTGTGATATACTGGCCATTTCCTCTACCATAGCTGTGGCTTTATTTCTCCCACACTGCATCTCTGAAAATAAGAATAACAAAAATATTTATTACTGCCTTGATCACCTACTCAATGTGAAAAAGTTCACAAGTTAAACATGTATATAATAGCATTGCGTCAAATACACCAGGTAAAATTTTGGACATACATTATGTACATGTACAATCAGAAATGAAAATATATAATTTTGACAAGTCGCAACTCACTACACCGTAGAATTTGAATTTATGCAAAATATACAGAAAAAAAACAAATGATATGGAACAGAACATACAAATGTATTTTAAAAAATGACCTGTAACGTAAGTATATTACTTTAACCTGGCGTCACGGTTTGTCTCAATAGCCTTATGGGTTAAGACGAAAGTAAAAGGCCAATAAGTTTACAACTTTAGAAATATTTACTTATATTTGGTAATCATGTACGCTGAGAAAAATACACAGAATTGGGCAGTCCCCCTTATCCTAAAGAGACATATTCTGTGCACAAGAAAAAAAAAAAAAAAAAAGTATTATGCTATTGTAACTAACCTGATGCTATCTTTGAGTCTGGAAACATGGCTTTGAAGTACTTAGTGAACAGATCTGCACTGGACAGTGATAAATTTTGGACGGAGATGAGATGACACATCAGGGCTTCTGCTTTTGTAACAGCTCTTTTTTTCTCGTCAGGGTGTTGTTTATCCTTAATAAACTTATCTATGGGCTTCTGACTGAGCTTTATCTTTTTTAAATCTGTGTGACTAGATGTCTTATCATGTCTCTTAATGTCATCAATACCACCATGAGCACATGACACGTCTTTTTCACAAACAATGCAAAAGAAATACAAGTTCCCTTTCTGCTTTGCCCTTTGAGCAAAGCGGAAAATATCTCTATATTCATCTTTAAATCGTTGGCAAGCTTTCTTCTTTTTTGCCTCAGTTGGACCTGATGTGTTGTTCACATTCGATCCATTGTTATTCTCATCGACGTTCGGCCTTTTTGGCATTTTCTGCCATTAGTTTTTCTTGTTTACTCTTATTTTCCTCCAACTTGGGAGAATGTCTCGCGTGGACGCTTGAATTCATTACAATTTCCATTGGATCAAGCGCCGTTTGATGCAGACATAGTGAACCGGAAGTTTAAAAATTAAAGATTTTTACGCGAAACGAAACTTGATTTCACCGATTTTTTAGCGAAACGAATTTTTTTAAAAAAACTTGCCGTGACCATAGTTTTTCACGGAGAAACCGTAGACCGTAATTTTAATGCAAAAATCGTAGAAACTACGGCCAAATCGTAGTGGTAAACAGGTCTGCAACTTTGTGTAATAATAATGAGGGTTGGTAGGACCTTTTGCGGGACAGCGGGAAAGCCCATTTATTTCAACGGGAATTCGGGAAAACCCTTAACGGAAACGGGATTTAGCCGTTTTCATTTTTCGGTATGCGGGAATCACACATTTATTCGCTAGGACTTCGGGATCATACCCCCTCCTACCCCCCCCCCAATAATAAATAATAGACAATTTCATTCTTTCAGTTTAAAAAGTCTACAAATGTCAGCGAATGCAAGACAACTCGGCCCGGTCTGTAGGACAAATCGGCCCTCTATAAGACAAGTCGACTTTAACCTGTTTATATCTTTAACAACAAAGTGAGAAAATTTTATTCAAATGTTCCAACATTTCAGCCCTTCAGTTCAACTCTTTCCTTCCTTTATATTCTCTTACAACAACACTTTTTAAATGTATTAAAGTGTTGCAGGGTGGCAAAATCAATTCGGACTTGCTATCCCATAATTTGACTTTTATGGTAGAATTTGTAGTCGGCTCTGCTAGTTGCAAATTCTCCTCTTAGGACCTGCTTCGTTAAGGCTCGTACATACTTCTGACACCTGCAAGATTTTGTAAAAACCATGCATCAATTTATACTGCTCATGTTAAATGCAGGAAATAAGTTTGTGATGTATTCCTTGAGCAGTACAGTGAACATGAATGGGAAGAAGGAACAGTTTAAACCATAATATTTGATGGAAAAGGTGTTAAAAATTTATTTACCAAAAACTATTCTGAGACCTAATTTAGGTGAACTTGACACCCTGTTTGATATTTTTGATTTTGTACTAAGACGGAACAACTTGAGAAAGCACAGAGCAAGACAGTTAACTAAGGCATAAAAAAGACATTAAAACTAACGGCAACTACCAGTTTATTTAACTTTTCATTTTGTAAAACATGTTAAAGTGTGTTGTTGTATACTGGAAAATTTTCATGGCCATAGAATTATACTATTTATTGAAGTTTACGTGCTTTACAAACTAAGATTAGAAAAAAAAACCGGAAAAAAACATTAACTTCTTAACATTGGCTGTGTTATGGGTATGGTGCAATAGTGAGTGAGTGAGTTGGTGTTTTACGCCCGTGCAACGCTATATAGGTTATTTACAGGCGATGAACATGAAAAGGATGATACAATGAACATGAAATGATGATGATAAATGAAATATGGGGATGGGGTGGGACACAAAGGACCGGTACATTTTGAAGAACCACAGGAAAAGGGGAGAGGTGGATAGGGGCGGAAAATTTAGCCTATGTGGTGCACTACTTGGCGGTCCACAAAGGTGTCTTTTACGTGCATGAAGCGTGGCACATTTCACACACGTTGACCCACTATGGTCGGCGATCAGGGTTTCCGTATTATAGACCCGACAACCCCCGCAGACGAGGGCTACCCTATTCAGCCAACTAGGGTACACACTTGGTCGCTCTGTGGGCTGAGCACTGACCCGACGTCAGAATACCAAGACCCTTAGTCGCCTCTTAGGACAAGCTAGGCTCTGCTGCGGGCCTATTCGCCACCCGGGCCCCGCACGGGACAATGGTGCAATAAAACAGGAACTGTTGACTCTTCCAGAGCACCTTAGGTATCTTTGTGAAACCTTAATGTATTTAAATTGATTACTAAGGATTTGTTTTTTTCTTTAAATCAGGGGGCAAAATATGACCCTAACTTAATTTCTTGCATCCACATTTTTAAGTTCTTTAAGTAATCAAAATTCTTCAATTTCTGACAAAGGACAGTGATGATGATCCGTTTGATTTAATTCAGAGAATTTTTCGGTAGGGTGACAGTTGGTTGGATTGTTAGGCTTTGTGAATCTTTGGAAGAAGGTAGAACCTGCAAGCTTTTGGATTTTCAGGATTTAAATAATCGATTGTTTTGCCGTCAATGTGTCATTCTTTGTTCATTTTTACTAATTCATCAGTTATTGCATCCGTGAATTGCTGTGTGTGGTCTTTTTCTAGCTTTTTATGAAAATTTCCACCATTAAGTTGAGATTGGGACTCACTCTCGAATGTAATCACAAGAACTTTGACAATCTTCCGTTAGACGAACTTCCCTACATAATTTAAGATCAAATGCAGATATAATTGCAAAACTAGTGGACAAGGGCAGTGCAGTTGTTGTCATATGTATTGCAAGAGGATGCGAATATCATTAACCTTTATCTGAAAAAAGAGGACACTCTCTCTTTTTCTTTGGTTTAACCTGTTTAGATTTAGGTGTAATAACCTCTTCCTCCTCCTCCTCCTCCTCCTCAATGTAAAGGTCTTCCGAGGAGTCGAACGGATTGTCACTATTGGTTTCAGAATCTAATGATTATGATTCTTCCTTTCTCTTCTTAAACTCAACCTTCAGTTTTTTCGTCATCCTTGTTGGTGACGGAGAGGGGCTCTCTGATCTTTTCCTTAACTGAAAACAAAAGAAAATCGTTTTAGATTGACAATTAAACTTTAATAAAAGGCGGTTAAGTGGCAACCGTTTGAATGCAGAAAAAACTGAAGGATAGTAAATTATTCTTATATAAATCTCTCATTTCTTCACTAGTCAATTATACTAGTCACTAGATATTTAACTTTAATGGAAATCTTAAGTTTTTGAATTTAGAAAACTCACATGTAAATTCAGAATAAGTAACCATTGTTTACTAATAGAAAATGATAGATACATAAAAACGAATATGCTCATACTGCAATCGTAATCGAAGATGAAACTCATTTTATTTCATCCTGTACCAAAAAAAAGGCCAAAAAAGAAAATAACACCTTCAATTTTTACAACATGGAAGATAAAGAAAAAGCAAGATATATTTCAAATTCAAATTATACGTCCGCAATTGTTTTGAAATCAAGATCAGGGGTGAAAAGATAAAACAGATCATCATCTGGTCAAATGGTAACAGGAATACTTGAGGGTAAGACAGAAAGCATCGATTTTGTGATATGGACAAAAGTCCATAAATACAATCTAATGATGAGGGAGGGACCAATATACCGATTTCAAAATGTGAGAGCAAACCCAGCATAAGAAAGTTATTCAAAAGTAAACATAAATTTCAAACTACTATTGATCGTAAATCAACACTAGAACTGGTAGAAAGTGAACCAATGGTCTCACCTATTAACATAACTAGTTTTTGTGATTTGGTGTCAGTGCCAAATCTCACTAAAGTGTGTGTTGTTGGAAAGGTCATCGACATCTCGGCCAAAGAAAAATTGGGAAGTACTGGTTCTGATAATTCAAGACAACGCAGGTTCCATCCGATATAATAACTTTTAAATATACTAGTATAAACCTGCGAATTCGCGGAAAAATCAATCGTTGCGTTGTTTTAACAATTAGACCACACAAAAAAAACATTGCTTTTGCATGACGTTACATGGTTGTGCTAATTACAAATTAAAAGTTCTTTTCTAAATAAGTTTTTGGTTTATTATTTTTTATTGTTTGTTATTCCCACCTTAACCTGTAAATTATACAAATGTCCAGTGGCAGGATAAGTTTCAATCAATCGCGACTTAATTTTGTCAATTTATAATAAACAAGAGGCTCCCAGGAGCCTGAATCGCTCACCTGAACTACACAGACACATGTATTTTGTAGATATTTTTGTGCAGAACCATATGCGATTTAAATTTCTGAAATATCTTGGTTAGTTTTCAAGATATTGGGCTTGCTAAGTGCAAAATATGGCAAAAATTAGGAAAAAGGGCAATAACTCCCACATCAGCAGTCAGATCTTTTTCAAAATTTCAGCAAAGGTAGATCTTAATATGCTGATCTTTTTTTATTCTTGCACAAATTTTGATATCTGAAACCATTTTTGAGTTATAAGCAAGAAAATGCAATTTACCCTTATGTTCTATTTTTAGCCATGGCGGCCATGTTTTTTTACGAATCAAAAATCTGAACAATAGAGTTATAGCATATAAGCTATTAAACAAGTGTGCCAAGTTAAAATGCAGTTGGTCTTACTGTGTCAGACAAGTTAATCTTTGAAATTCAGGGAAAAGGTAATGAAAAATGGTAAATTATGATGTTTTAAGGACAATAACTCCTAAAAGAAATGATCCTACAGCTTTGATCTAAATACATGAAATGTAGATCTTGATGTGCTTAATCATATGCAATTCAAATTATTGAAATATCTTGTATAGTTTTCAAGATATATGGCTAAACAAGTGAAAAATTTTGAAAAAATCCAGAAAAAGGGCAATTACTCCCACATCAGTTGTTGGATCTTCTTGAAACTTTCATGGCAGGAAGATCTTGAGATACTGATCACTTTTGTCTCCCATCAAAATTTTGATATCTGTATTCATTTTGGAGTTATTAGCAAAAAACTGCAATTTACACCTATGTTCTATTTTTAGCCATGGCGGCCATATTTTTTGACAAATCAAAAATCTGAACGATAGAATTGTAGCATATATGCTATTAAACAACTGTGCCAAGTTTGGTTGAAGTTAGATATATGGTGTCAGACAAGTTAATCTTTGAAATTCAGGGGAAAAGTAATGAAAAACGGTAAATTTTGACACTTTAAGGGCCATAACTCCTAAAAGAAATGGTTCTACAGCTTTGACCTAATTACATGAAATGTAGATCTTGACGTGCTCAATCATCTGCATTTTGAATTTTTAAAAATATTTCGTATAGTTTTCAAGATATAGGGCTAAATAAGTGCAAAATTTTGAAAAAAATCCAGAAAAAGGGCAATAACTCCTACATCGGTTGTTGGATCTTCTTGAAAATTTCTAGACAGGTAGATCTTGAGGTGCTGATCACTTTTACCCTATGCCAGAATTTTGATATCTGTTACCGTTTTTGAGTTATTTGCAAAAAACTGTTATTTGACCCGACCATCGTTATCCTGGATGATTCTGATGTTAAGGAACTGGAATAGGTCTGCTTCAGATTTAATGTGCACAGTTTGTTTATTGTCTTTTGTTCTGACCAAGATCTTACCGTCATATACCCAGCAGTTTTTGATTAATTCGTCTTGGTATAATTTTCTTGTTTTAGCGAATAGTGTCATTCTAGTTCATTCTATTCAGGCCAACTAGTGTTGCTGTTTGAATTGTGCACACTGCACTTGAGTTGTAATGAATTTACTCAATTAACACACCATTAATGGGGAGCTAAAAAGAATTATTTAGTTTTAGCATCAAGTGCAATTTTTTTTTATTGGAAATAGCTTTTATTAAAAGATATGTACTGTATGAAAATATCTTGTTTGAAAGAAGCACATGGCATCAACATATCATTGACTAGTATAGAATTCGGATTATTCCATAATTGAATTGTCGTACATTATTTTCAAATTTAAAGACAACCAGTGTTCTAGGATTTTTTTTAAAATCTCCAACTTACCTGTAATTAAATGTGCAAAAAAAATCACTATCTATAAATTTCCTACAATAGAAATTAATACAGAAATTTAATTTCACTTTCATGGGAATCCTAAACACTGAAGAGAAACACATTCATGTACATATCCTTCTTTAGAAAATGTAAATTGTTTCATTTGTTATAAAAACGGGCAATTTTTTTTCAAGAAATATTTTTAACATGAAACTGCACTCATTTAAAGGGAAATGTTACTCTTTTCAATTGGGTAATAACTCTTCATAAAGGTGTGTTGTGCCCAACCTGATAATCATAGAACAGAAAAGGAAATTTGTAAGACAAAAAACAGATTGTTTGTTTTAGCTGATTCAGCTGGGTCACTTTTTAAGTGCCTGGTCAATAAATTTAATTGCCATTAAAAAAAAATCTGGCCTACTGGTCTTAATCATATAAGATTGACTAATTTACTGTTAACAAATGTTATAATTTGGGAATAATTTCTTCAATTAGCAATTGAAGATGCCTTCCTTTCTCTATATTCAACTGATGTGCACTTATATTCTTAAAGTCTGCAAGCAAATCCTTGACATGAATGTCAGATTAATCGATTTTTCCTCATATATTAAATGTGGTATGTATCTCCCTCTAATATTATGAAACAGCACAAAGTACGTACATGTAGACTGAGCATGCTGTGAGTCACTGTCCATGTGACAAATTAATTTTGTTCCAACACAATTTTAGTGAATGCGAAATTGGTTCATGCTTTACCAGACGAAATCTTTAATTTGAGACCTTTTAATTCTTCTCGTTAAATGTGTTATAAAATAAAAAATAATTGAAAATTTTTACCCAAACGAAGAAATACCAGACGTTTCGGTGGGTCCTCTGAATTTTGTTTTCACTGCCGAAATTGACTTTATATATATATATTTCATTAAACCAAAGTAAGAGCTACCCATCAAGCAAATTTAATTGTCAGCAATATTTAATTCTTACAAGTATATTTATCTTTGGTTAAATCAAGGTCTTCGAGAGAAACAATTTAGGGGGGGGCATTATACCTTATACTACTGAACCGTACCATTTTGCAGGAAATATTTTCTTCTGTTAACAGCGCACATTATACTTGCTGTATAAATTGAAAATTTGAAATTGAATATGGCAATTGCACATGTAACTTAAGGAACTTGCCGTTTGATTGAAATAAGGGGCCTTGATTTAATTTGTTCTGGTCAGAATTTTTTTGTGCTTGCAATGGTGCAGAAATAATACCTCTTTTTTTTTCACAGCGTCTAGTTTTGATGTATCAGGTAATACAGTGTGTTTTTATTCAATATCAGCAAAGCCATGCATGTAAAGATAACATTTGGTAAAAATCTTTCAGAATATTTTTTTCTTTACCTCTGATCTGCTGCCATAGTTTTGGCAACAAAAACCAGATTAAAAAACAAAGTCTTGCGTTCAAGTTGAATGGTTGGTCTAAATATTTAATTAATATACAATATAGCCTTGGGCTAGGATGAATGAAAAAGGGAGGGAAGGGGGGGGGGTGGATACTTTTTTTTTCAAATTGAAGTTCATACTTTTGGTACTGTATTTCTTAATATTCTATTTAAAATGTGTTGTCTCCATATGCCTTGTATAAAATAATCAAAAAAAAAATGTACATCACGTGGTCCGCAACCACAGCCACAGGCCGTCAACACGGGAGGCCATGCCAATATACAAATGTAAAATAAACGACAGTAAATATCAAACCACCAAACTTTCAAAAATATTTCAACTGTAAAAACTCGATCTTCTCAGCATAATATGTTCCAGAAAAAATATGGCTGGACCTCGTGGTAACCATGTGGTTCGTTTATCAACTCTTTTAAAACGATAAATTCATACCTTATAACTACATATTTCTGTTTTTGAATGTACTAATGTTAAAAAAAATGTTCAGAAAGACCAAATATCTGTTAAAATTACCTTTTGTAAGCAGATGTAAGCTGAAATTCAAGGAAACATGGCTCGCTAATTGATAGCAGGTGCTCTCTCACTTCGTTAATCTCAAAGCATCAAATTGATAGCGATCGGTATTTCATTGGACGTCTAAAAATAGGGCGGAGTTCCCAACCGCCAGACGATTATCGCATATCGCTCCTAATTTTACGCTTGTTTTATAAAACAAATGTTGTAACTTGCTTTGATCAATTGATTGTCATCCTAACGTGCATCAAGTATCACCAAATGACATCCCTAATGCTACGAAGTCACTCATTGTTTCAGTGAACGCGGATAAGAGTAATGGCGGCATTATGAATATATGAATATTAATTAGTTGGTGACAGAGTTATCTTCCTTATCGCAAAAGTTGCCTTAACATACCTGCGCAATCAAGCTACTAGAATTACCAACCATAGTGCTACACTTTTAGATCCAATTTTTATAAGCGATACGCTTGATTACATATATTCCGATGTGTACATTATACCGGCAGAAATTAGTGATCACGAAGCGTCAATTGTATTTCTGAAGTGCCCGAATATCAAACCTGTTTCAATACAGCGCGAAATATGGCTCTACGAAAGAGAAGATAAAGAAAGGTTTGCAAATGGCATTGACTCTTTCGACTGGGAGTTTTTTCTTTCTTATTTTGAAGATGTGGATCAAATGTACAACGAATTCACGAAAATATTCTTACAGTTAGCCCGAACATGTATACCTACAAAAGTTGTTACTATAAGAAAGAACGACAAGCCATGGTTCACAAATGAACTACTCCGAGAAATAAGAAAACGCGATCGATGCGGCATAAATATCTGCAAACGAAACAACCGGTTGATATGAATAAATTCAAACAACAATGCAACAAAGTAAACAACCTAAAGAAAATAGCAAAGGAAAACTTTGAAAAAAAACCTTGACACAGTTATATTAGAAAATGCATCAATCCTAAAATGTATTGGAAATTAATGAAAAGTCTTGTAAAATCTCAAAAGGCATCATATATTATCCCCCCACTGCAAAATGTACTCGGGGATAACAACTTTGAGGATACAGTATATGACGACGACAAGAAGTGCGCACTGCTTAACGATTACTTTACCTCAATCTCAACAATTGATGATTCAAATGTTCCACTTCCTTTTCTCGAAGAGAAATCCCATAACCAAATATCTGATATTGTAATAACTAATCAAGATGTAATAGATGTCCTAAAAGTTCTTGACCCCAATAAAGCTACGGGACCCGACTTAATAAGTCATCGTATGTTAAAAATATGTCCGGAAAAAGTTGCCGTTCCTTTACGTAAAACTTTCAATAAAAGCTTACAGCAATGTAAATACCTACATGAATGGAAAGTTTCAAATGTAACTGCTATATTTAACAAGAGGCTCCCAGGAGCCTGAATCGCTCACCTGGTCTGAGTCAACCCTAAAATACTAATCTAGAGCTAAATGAGCTGAACACTTAAGCAAGCAACAGCTTTTCTCTGTCTGCTAGTTTTCATTCACTAAGCCAAATACATAAAAAAACGTTATTTTAGGGGCCATATCCCCTATACAGGGTCATCTGACAACTTTGACCCAATGAAAGCTTTTGTAGAGCTAAATGAACTGAACATTTAAGCAAGCAACAGCTTTTCTCTATCTGCTATAGTTTTCATTCACTAAGCCAAAAACATAAAAAAAAAAACATTATTTAAGGGGACGTAACTCCTATAAGGGGTCATATGACAACTTTGATCCTATGGAGACTTTTGTAGAGCTTTATGAGCTGAACATTTAAGCAAGCAACAGCTTCTCTCTATCTGCTATAGTTTTCATTCACTAAGCCAAAAAAAAAAGGAAAAACATTATTTTAGGGGCCGTAACCCCTATAAGGGGCCATCTGACAACTTTGACCCTATGGAGACTTTTGTTTAGCCAAATGAACTAAACATTTAAGCAAGCAACAGCTTTTCTCAATCTGCTATAGTTTTCATTCAAAAGACCAAAAACATGGAAAAACCTCATTTAACAGACCGTAACCCCTATTAGGGGTCATCTGACAACTTCGATCCTATGGAGACATTTGTAGAGCTTGATGAGCTGAACATTTAAGCAAGCAACAGCTTCTCTCTATCTGCTATAGTTTTCATTCCATAGGCAAAAAATATGAAAAAATGTTATTTTAGGGGCCGAAACCCCTATAAGGGTTCATCTGACAACTTTGACCCTATGAAGACTTTTGTAGAGCTAAATGAACTAAACATTTAAGCAAGCAACAGCTTTTCTCTATCTGTAATAGTTTTCATTCTAAAGGCCAAAAACATGAAAAAATGCTATTTTTCACCTTTAAGGGGCCGTAACTCCTATAAGGGGTCATCTGACAACTTCGACTCAATATAGACTTTTGTAGAGCTTTTGATGCTGAAGCAGTAGCGTGGCATCAGATTTCATCTATCTCTTATACTTTTTGATTTACAAGCCAAAAACAGTAGTCTGACCCCCCTAGTCTATTTTTAGTAACGGCGGCCATGTTGTTTGGACGACGGTCACCATTTGTGCAATTTTGGTAGAGGACATCCCATAGATGAAGTGTGCAAAGTTTCAAAGCAATCTCTTCAGTAGTTTCAGAGGAGAAGATTTTCAAAGAAAAGTTAACGACGACGACGACGGACGACGACAGACGACGACGACGGACGCCAAGTGATGGCAATAGCTCACATGGACCTTCGGTCCAGGTGAGCTAAAAAGGGCGACAATTCCCTTCCGAGCAACTACAGGCCAATTTCACTGATTAGTTGTGTTGGAAAGGTAATGGAACGGACAATTTATAAAAATATCTATAACCATATAACTTGATTTATGATTATCGATCCGGTTTTCTCCCCAAACACACAACTGTGCACCAACATTTAGAAATATATAATATTATTGTAGATTCCATGGAACAAAAGAAATTCAATTGCTTTGTTGTTTTTTTTTTTTAGATTTTTCTAAAGCTTTGGGGCCCGGGTGGCGAATAGGCCCGCAGCAGAGCCTAGCTTGTCGTAAGAGGCGACTAAGGGTCTTGGGATTCTGACGTCGGGTCAAAGCTCAGCCCACAGAGCGACCAAGTGTGTACCCTAGGTGGCTGAATAGGGTAGCCCTCGTCCGCGGGGGTTGTCAGGTCTATAATACGGAAACCCTGACCGCCGACCATAGTGGGCCAACGTGTGTGAAGAGTGCCACGCTTCATGCACGTAAAAGACCCCTTTGTGGACCGCCCAGTAGTGCACCACATAGGCTAAATTTTCCGCCCCTACCCACCTCTCCCCTTTTCCTGTGGTTCTTCTAAATTTACCGGTCCTTTGTTTCCCACCCCATCCCAATTTTTCATATATCATCATCATTTCATGTTCATTTTATCATCCTTTTCATGTTCATCGCCTGTAAATAACCTATATAGCGTTGCACGGGCGTTAAACACCAACCAACTCACTCACTCACAATTGACAAAGTTTGGCACAAAGGACTACTACATAAAATGCAATCATATGGAATCACAGGAAATATTTTGACTTGGTTACATAGTTATCTGAATGACAGAAAACAGAGTATAGTAACAAACAATGCCAAATCTGAAATAACAACTGTAACAGCTGGTGTGCCACACGGATCAGTTCTTGGGCCTTTGCTTTTTATCATCTATATAAACGATATTGCAGACAAATTAAAATCTCGTTCTAGATTATTTGCAGGTGATACTTCATTTAACTATTCCAGCGACGACCCAGTCCAAATACAAAATGTTATTGAACGTGATATTAAAGAGCTTTCGGAATGGTCTAACAAATGGCTGATGTCATTGAACCCTGATTAAACTGAAATTATTATCTTTTCTAACACACATGCTCCAATGTTAAACTTCCTTTTCAATGACCAAGAAATTCAAATAACAGACACTCACAAACATCTAGGTGTAACTTTTCAATGCGATGGAAAGTGGAATAAACATGTAGATAATATTGTATCCCCTGCGATGAAACATCTAAATATCTTGAGAAAACTTTAATTCAAACTGAGTCGAACTAACTTAGAAAAACTATACATTGTATTTTTTAGACCTTTACTCGAATATGCAAGCAAGGTTTGGGATAACTGTGGGATCCTTAATGCATATAAGATTGAACGTGTTCAATTGGAGGCAGCAAGGATTGTTACAGGTCTTCCGGTCTTTGCTTCCACGGAAAAAAATCTACAGCGAACTTGGATAGGAAAATCTTAAATCCAGACGTGAAAAGAGCTGACTGGTAGTCTACATCCATCAATAAGACTAGTACAAGGATTTGAGAAGAAACTTGAAGTTGCGATGAAAAACATGAAAAGAAATTGAACATGATGAATCATCAGAATACGATGAGCCAAAAATATGGTGGCTACCGAAATAATTCAATTCAAGATAACAAAAATAGTAAAAAAAATAAAAATAAGTTTTGTGTAATTTCTTAAAAATTTCTTAATTAAAAAAAATCTTGAAGGTAGGCCCATGTGACTCATATTCAGCTGGGGTCTACATTCATATTTAAAAAAAACATTTGCATGGGGACCACATTTTCTTGTAAGTTGAATGTTCAAATCCTTCCAAATGCACATCTTGTTAGATAACTTGATTTATTGTAATAACATTGAATTTGTTTCAGAATTAATCTAGGTACAAAATAACTCTTATGTTTTTATTCATTTCAGATCATGGAAAAATTAAGAAAAAAGTATTTCTAATGCGGTAGGAGAATTAGAAAAAAAAGGTCAGAAATAAAAGATCTGCACACCATTCGGCATACAAAACCAGAGAAAAAAGCGAAAGTATAAAAAGCATTTCAAAGTCTATTAAAAATCAAAGGCTTAAATTAACACCTTTTTTTCATATACGGCGTTCAATTTTCAGCGATTTCGATTCTCTAATGTTAAATTTTGAGTATTTTACTATAAATTAAATGAGGCAAAAGAAGAGATGAATACAATTGAAATAAATAGCAAATTAAACGATATTGAGAAATTGGAAAATGAGATTCCTGCGATTATTTCGAATCTGAGTAATATCACCTCAACTTTATTGATAGACAAACAGTCTAAGGTATGTTATTTTTATCACTTATATTTTTCTTACCCTAAAATAATTGAGTATCTCAATAAAGAACACCCTATGAGTTTACAATAGAAGATATTAAGACGTGGAAAAAGTGTACATGACACAATAAACATAAATAAAAATTGAGAATGAATAGTAAATGGGAATTTAAACATGGGGAAAATAAGTCGTTGAAGAAGAGATTTTTTCAGATCCATTTGAGTACATAAGATCGGCCCATATCAAGATAACACATATATCTATAACTTTCACATATATTATTTCATTGATCTTGAGGGTCATATTTCACATCTGGTTGACGGAAGAGTTGGCCGAATACATTCATTTTCTGCCTTAAATGCGACGTGACACACACATTTAGTAAGATTTCAATTCAAAAACGCTTCATGACATTAAAGATTATGTCACATTTCATCGCATGACGTCGCACTGTCCATGATGCTAAAAAAAGTCAAATGAGATCAAATTGAAAAGCCGCTGATCACCGATAAAATGATATCGGGCATATAAGTTCAAGGAATAACCGCTTAATAACTGATCTGTTGATTAATGTTAATTTTTCAAAATTCTTGTGCACTACTCGTTATATAATTTTGAAATATTTTTTTAAATTAATTTTTTTTATTTATAATCAGATTCCTGTTCTGACACTCCCTAACCTGTTTTCCTATTTCAAAGAACGCTGCAAGGTTATGGAAGCAGTTGAAAAATTGTTCTATGTGGAACTAACTCCGTATTCTGATAAATTGTTCTATTTGGAACTAACTCCGTATTCTGATGAATATTCAAAGTCAATATATTGACGTTACTGGTAGCGTGCACCGCTCCGATTTTTTTTTTAGCATTGGATAAATGATTGCAACATGAATAATTTATTTATCAAGAGTTGATCTCGCTTTCGAGACCTCACAGCTATATCTTTGATAATGTCTGAACTTGATGTGGTGCAAGGTGTTACATCAATGTGTATTTGCTGGTCAGGATTTTCAGATTCTGTATCATTTGTAGCGTTAACTTGGTTCAAAGTTGATCCCGCTTTCGAGTCCTCACAGCTATTTTCTTTGATAAATTCATATTATGTATCATGGTCCATAGTTTCAGAATCAGAGTATTTAACAGGGTGTTCTTCCATAACAGCAATATCTATTCCGGTCTTATGTTACAAATATCGTCATTTATCATTGGAGAATCTGTAATTGAGCTATCCCATAATTCATCATTCTTCATAGCATGGCTGCGCCCATATGGTCTTGTGTATTAGAATAAAATTACGAATATCTTTCTTTATATATCTATTTCAATGCCAAAACCCAGCATGATACCTACTCTCATTATAATAAATCAAATAAATCGCGAACTCACACTTGAATAAAACTGTTACTGATCGTTTCTCATAACACAACTGTATCCACTTCATTTTTTTTTACAATTTTCTATTTAAGCCCTTAATTTGACCCTTATAAATGTAGATCTTTTGCTTATATGACTATCTCATGAGCATTTCACAAGAAACACTGGACATGATTTCCTTTAAGGCAAAATTTATACTATATTGTAGCAAGAAAAAGACACTTTTAAATAACTTTCCTTATTTAGATATTAAAGGGCCTTGTCATCTGGCCAAAGGTCATGTGAGGATATTGCCATCAATGATTATGCAGCAGGAACATTAGAATCCTTAATCAGTCTAGTTAATGGTGTTAATGAATGTCACGTTTCACTATTGGATCAAATCACACCGTCACCAATAATAAACGATATCCTTGCAAATAAAAAGACTGTTAATAGGCATTTGATCCGAGATTTTGCTAAAAGATTATGTCAAATTCATTCATGTAAAGTAAGTGATATTTTCTAACAAAGTCTGTTGGTATATAGGAAACACCCTGTTTGTCTGTCCACATAACTCGTAAGCGCTTCTCCTCCTTAACTGCTTGAAGGATTTTGCTGAAAGTTAACATGAAAAAAAAGTACAGCATAGATAGATGTGCACGAAGAATTTTCATCGAACTGGGAGATAATTGGACTTAGACTTTTTAAATACATTATTCAGTGGGAAACTTCGTAAGCCTTTAAGGGGCTGTTACCCCTATAAGGGGTCATCTGACAACTTCAATCCTATGAAGACTTTTGTAAAGCTAAATGAGCTGAATATTTAAGCAAGCAACAGCTTTTCTCTATCCGCAATAGTTTTCATTCTGTAGGCCAGATGACCAGATTGAGATAGGCCATGTGCTAGCCTTTGTCTACTGTAATAACGTCTCGGGTACTATCGGAACATCTGATAATATCGGTATAACATCATCCCATTCGCATTCGTCTTCCGATTCGGACGTTTCACTAACATATGTGTCTCTGGTGCGCCAAAGCTTACGCGACGCGTTTCTAACATTTCCCTAGAATCAGTTTCAAAATCGTCTCCCGAAGAGCAAAGTTCGGTTTCTTCACTCAAGTATCCTGTTTCACGGTAATATGCGCCCGTTGCCATTTTAAAGTTTCAATTTCCTTATTATTTTATTCCTTTATTTATTTCCTAAATAAAATTGACTTGCGCTACTGATTATTCCTCATCAACAAAAATATCTATTGATAAAAGAAGTCCCCTTTTTGAAAAACTAGTCCCTACATTGGCCACCAAAAATGTAACCGGAGGGGCGGGTGTCTGTGCATCACCGTTCCCCCAGGTGCGTGGTTTTGAATTAAATGCCCGACAACTAATCACATGACCTCACTGGGACTCAGAATGTTTTTGTTTGTGTCCTCAAAATAACAACCTCTGAACACTGAAAACTTTTTATCCTTGTATATTTCTTAGAGTAAAGTTTCAATAAATATCTCTCATTTAATGTCTAAGGCAAACATTCAAATCTGTTCCTCTGGGACTAATTCGAACTTTGTTGTCATTTGTATTTCAAAGGGGGTTTATTTGGCAATCAGGAGGCAAGTCATTGTAAAACAATTCAGATACTTTATAAAGAAAGTTAATTCAATATCAAAATCAACAATTTAACAATCAAATTCAACAGTTATAAACGCAGTTTCAAAAATGTAGAAATTCAATTAAAATCAAAGCGCTAAAGCGTTAAAAGGCACTAAATCTAAGCACTTAAAATAAAGAACGGTTTGTGTTTCATAAACTTGAAACATAGCAAATCAGTTTTGTTTGTTTCCTCCGCAAACTTATACATTTGTTAAGAAAACTGTAATTAAGCTCCGCCCACTTGGTCAAAGGTCAAAAATGCCCAAGTAAACGTCAACGAGTATTGATACACGATATATAGTGCACATTTATATCGCATTTATGTTGGGGAATAAATATGTACCTCTAATTTTAGACAATCCGTATAACATTTAAAATACAATACACGAAAAATGTTCTGTAATAGATCCTCTGGTAGCAATATTGACTGACCGATTTACCCTGTCTAGACGAAAAAAAAAACCGCGAAAATCATATAGCTATATGACCCTATAAGGCTCTGCCTAAAAGTTAAAGACAAAAATTTAATAAACACAATAATTCATCAGTAGCACCTATTTATAAAATAGCAATACACAAAAGTTAATACGGGCGCCTGTTTACCAAAGTGAACAAAAAATCACTGCTTGAAGCGTGAATAATTGACCTTGACCAGATTAAATTTAAAGTTATTACGGGGCAGTTCAATTACGAGCGAAAATTACGCTGCGGTCTATTCAAAGGGACAAAATAAAATAGTTGACTATTAATTCATTTCAATAAGTTGTTGGACGACGAACACGTGGAAAACACGTGTAAGGAAAATATTCCGAAACGAACAAATTGCGGTGGAATTATGTGAATTCTTATAAATAGTGATCTTAAATTCGATACCTAAAAGTGCAAAAGTGAAAAATAGAAGTATGGAATTCTTTAATCAAAAGTAAAACTTGGAATTTATTAAGTGCAAAAATTCGGCTAATCAATGAGATGATTCTAGTGCAATACTAAAGTTTAAAGTTAGACCTTACACAAGTCAATGGCCGATAAGACAACGAAATGAGTCGAGACGACCGCGTTTATACTACGGACGACTAATGAAATTTAACAATCTTAAAGGCTTTTAAAATGCTTAGTAAACAATGGACTTTCGATTGTAGCGTAAAGTGAAGTGTGTAAACACAACAATGAAAATTTACGTCGTCACGAACAAAGCCAAACGTTAACAAAAAACACAAATCGTTACATTTGATTACATAAAAATACATTGATTGAAAGAATGGGTCGTGCAAACATTAAATCTGATTGGATATTGATGAATAGTCGGCTGACGCAAGTTTTTCTTACTGTGACGTTTTTGCGGTTTTTGATACCGATTGGCTTGTTCATGACGACGTAAATTGTCATTGTTGTGTTTGCACGCTTCAATCGAAAGTCCATAGTTAAATCGGACAGGTTGAGGTTGTACACCAATGAAATATAACTATACAAAATGCCTTTGGTTACGGCGTCAAAATGGTGGACACCGGTAAACTTTAAAGTTTAAAAATAAAACATAAACAGGTAAGTGTCAAAAGTACATGATTGCAGCTATTTAAAGAGTATCAAAATATAATACAATAACATTGGGGGTTTAAAAAAGTTATTATAACAATATACAATGTAAATATAATAATACGGCTCAAAAATAAATTAGCGGATAAGCATTTCATCTACACCTTTATTTCAAACAAACCTTATATGACTAAGATTATGACGTTTATTATATATAGGAAATTCCACTTCCGGAAAGATGGCTGCCGCCAGCGAAAATGTGTTGTAGCAAATGTTTTGATTATTCCTGACGCCTGAAGCAGAAATATATGAAGTAAAACAAACAATAAGGTGCCAAATTTTATTTTATTTTGCGTAGCGAGGGGTTTAAAGCCGGGAATCTACACATCGTGGAGTGAAGTGAATGTAATCTTCAAGTCTATAAAAACTCCAACACATTGCATCAAGTGTGCCATACGATCGACCAAGCTGTAGCGTTCTTAATTATAGGACAAGTAAATTGTCAAAGTATACCCATTTATGATGAGTGTATCTATTGGAGTATCAGCCAACCATGTATAAACACTGACCTTGAAATCACAAATGAAAACAACACATGTAGCTTTGTCAATTATATGCAGAATGTAAGCACAGATAATGAACATACAACTGAAAGTAACAACCCGGAAGTAACTGAAATTGAAATGTGCAATAATAATGAACTAATTAGAGTAGAAAATACTAATGAAAACAACCCGTTTATAGAGCTAACAGAATGTAAACAAATACAGACCAAAACCAGGATAAACAAACAATACTGAAAGAAATTGTACCAAATTCCGAAAAAAACCCAAAGGAAATAAACATCAACAGCAATGAGTCAAGTGTAAAAGTACCACATCATGAAAAGGCTGAAGTATCAGAAAAAATAAAACAAATTGAAAATGACGACAGTAAACAATCAGGTACAGAAGGAACTTGCACACAGTGTGAAAATCCCCCCAACGCAAGCATGATATTGTGCACAGAATGTCAGAGATAGACACATTCCAACTGCACCCGTTTGCCTATGTATTTATTATACACACTTACAAGCACAACTAGACGATATGACTGCGAAAATTGCACAAAAAAGCCGTCAAATTTTCAAGAAAAATTTAGTCATCTTATGAAAGACTCGTATACAAGTAAAGTACGCCACAAGGAAAAAATAATAAAAGTGAAGAAGCAAGTGATAAAATATTAGATACTGTAAATCGAATAGAGAAAAGTGTTGTCCAGGCCATTACTACGACTTATGAGAAAGACCAGGAAGAAATCATTAATAGTAGTAATGGTTGAGGGATTCTGTCGTCGGTAAAAAGGTAACCCTTTCCAGGGGGCAAGATGGCGGCCTAGGGGAATTTCCCATATCCTCTAAAAAATAATCGACTTTTTAGACTTTATATTATCCTCTAAACATAGACATTAGCATGATAAGCAAATAAGGCAATTAGAATAATTGAATGACGTGATAGACTATACAACGCAACTAATATTGTTAATTACAATCATTAATTAACCAGGATATCATTTGGAAACCCCGCTTACGAAATGACAAGATAATCCTTTACAATTACAAGTTGATCCATGGCAAGATAATCCTTTACCAAGACAAGTTGTGATCCTACAACAGGAGGTCATTCGATTGATGTTTTCTACACATTCTATTTTTTTTTACCCAAAATGAATACCGTAAATTGGGAAATTTTGGTTGTGGTTTTATTTTGGTTTATTTGGCGCCTAACATCAATGTGCCAAAATTAAACACTCTAAAATAAATCATGTCTAAAATAAAAACCGTGAATATAAGTAAACATATCGACAAACGGAAAAGTATTGATTACTGAAATCCCTTTTAGCGTAATCAATAATGTTCAAGTACTATACTGTACTGAGATTTTTAACATGTATATAGACAAGTATTCACTCTAGAATATTAGTTTCCCCATGTTTGAGTAGATTTCGGAATAAATCAAGGTTGAAACAAATCATCTCAGTTTTAGAAAAATCGGCAAATGAAAAAGGTGTAAAATGGCAACGAAATCGATATTGAACTTTTTCAAGCCTAAAGAAAAAAACCTACTTTTAGATTCTGATATTGTGGATAAAAGAACGGCCGAAATTTGCAATGCACAGCTTGAAGAAGTTTATGTTACTAGTCCTAACTCAGAAAAGAAGAGAGGCAGATACAACATTTTATCGCCTGCCGATAAAGCAGAAGTCGGACTTTACGCTTCGCAACATTCAACACCAAAGACAATAGAACATTTCAAGGATAAATTTGACTTAAAGGCAACATCTGTAAGAAACTTCAAAACAAAATATTTACAGGAAATATCGAGAAAACGCAAACTTTTCGACGATAATAATGACAGCGGCAAGCCGGAGGTCCTGGAACTTCAACCCCTTAAACGCGGACGCCCTCTTCTCCTTGGAGCAGAACTTGATGCTAAAGTTCAACTTCTGATCAACGAACTTAGAAGTAAAGGTGGAAACATCAATACAAGAATTGTCAAAGCATTGGCAAAAGGAGTTGTTCTTTCAAAAGACAGAACTTTGCTTCCTGAAAACGGCGGCGGTATAGACATAACCCGCGACTGGGCTTTATCGTTAATGAAAAGGATGAATTTAGTTAAACGACGCGGAAATAGCACGGCAAAGCCTGAAATAAAAGATTTTGACGTTAAGAAAGCTAAATTTCTAAAAGACATTAAGACGGAAGTATTAAAGCATGATATTCCTCCTCAGCTCATCATAAATTGGGATCACACGGGTATACATCTGGTTCCTGTCAGTAGATGGACAATGGCTGAAAAGGGCAGTGACAAAGTAGAAATTATTGGATTGGATGACAAAAGAGAAATCACAGGCAAGTTATTTTTAATTTTTTTTTATTCTGACTAGCCACGTCAGTAGAAAAAAAAATAAAATAAAAACTAATTCCAAAGTAAATAACAACTTATACAATTTATGTCTCCACTGTTCTCGCATTCCTACTTGAATTTTATTCGAGTGTCTAATTATAAAATGATCAGATCCTCTTTTGACAGCTTGTATCTTAACAATAGATCAAAGAACAAATTAACTGTTATTTAAACATGACAGCTTACTTATTAAAGAAACCATGTAAATTACCGTTAATCCGCGTCAATCAATACTATTGACTACCGGCAATATTGCACAAATTGAAACATTAAAAATTAAAAATTTATATTGATCCAACTACTAACAAGAAACAATATAAATAAAATGTAAAAATAATGTTATATTAATGCCATTCTTACATAAATTTAAAACAGAATTGGTTTATTTCAGGTGTAATGGCTGGATCTCTCAGCGGGGATATTTTACCACCCCAAGTTATATATCAGGGTAAAACTGATCAATGCCATGCAAAATTTAACTTTCCCAGTGACTGGCATATTACCCATACTGAAAATCATTGGGCAAACACATCGACTTCATACCAATACATCGACAATATAATTACACCTTATGTTCTTGATGTTAAGGATAAGCTTGATCTTCCATTTGCTCAAAAGTCGTTGATCCTGTTAGACTTTTTCAGTGCACAACTTGGTGAAGACTTCCGTAATTATATGTTATCTAAGAATCTTGTGTACGTTTACGTGCCAGCAAACTGTACATCTAAATTACAACCAATGGACCTCAGTGTACAAAAGTGTGTCAAGGACCGCATGAGAGAAGCTTTCGAGGACCATTACGCTGAAAAAGTTGCCAACAGCCTACGAGACAACTCGGAGATAAACATTGACCTCACAATGTCGACACTAAAACCGTTAAGTGCCAAATGGCTGGTATCAGCTATGGACTACTTAAAATGTAACCCAAAAATTGTCTTCAATGGGTTTCACAATGCTGGAATAGCTGAAAATCTAGGGTTCGACTTCGATCCAGAAAATGTTTAAATTTCATATAAAGTTGTGGAACTTTTCATTACCGTAAAATGAACTTGTAATATTTTATTTCAGTTTTTTATGTGACTGATTATATTTTGTACAAATATTTTACCATTTTAATAATTTTAGGATAAAAATAAAGATATACATAAAATGAGTATTCCTTCTATCAGTTAAAATAATCATAGGACAAACGGATTTCTATCGTTTCTGTCCGTATTTGTATCGTATTTGTTATGGTCAAGGTCAGATAACAAATAATTTAAATGGAATATCCACGTACAAAAAAACATTAGACAGACTATCTTATTGTGAAAGCGCCAAAATAAAACACACTAGTTTTCTGAAAAGGCCAAAATTAAACACGCCAAAATAAAACATGCTTGTTTTGAACAAAAAACGCCAAAATATCCCTACACCAAAAAATCCCAATTTACGGTATCTTTCAATTTGTCTTTACACATTTCATCAAATCCCATTAATAAAGAACAAATATCCGAACGAGTTTGGTGTGAAATCAAATGATTTTCTCTGTCCTTAGTTTCTGAGTTGGAATTCACATTTGTTTACCATTCCCTAAACAATTACAACACCTTATAATTCTGATCTAATCTAAAATCTGAAATACCTTGTATTGGACGGTGATCTCTAAAGGTGGCAACTAAAACACTTGTTTGCTCAAGTAATTCAATAGTGGCATTAAGTTCATCTCTTCTTTGACCCAGTGTGGGGCCCGGGAGGCAAATAGGCCCGCAGCAGCGCTAAGCTTGTCGGTAAAAGTCCACTAAAGAGCGCTCAGAAACCTGACATCGGGGTCAGGCCGCTTTGCCCACAAAGCGACAGGGATGTGTGCCCCAGGTGGTTGAATGGGGCAGCACTGACATCGAGAGATGCGGGGTCGTCAGGCGATAATGCGGAAAACCTGACTGCAAACCATAGTGGTGCACCGTGTTGGGAAAAATGTCACGTTCCTCGCACGTTAAAGAACCGTTCACAGAGCCGTTCTCCACAGAGGAGAAAAGACAGTGATTATATATATTACGAATAGAGAATTGTAGTTTTATAAAAAATGAAAAGATATGAAAGATATGCTGGAAAGACTCAATTCTACACATTTAATAGATTATACTTATACTTTGGCGCTCATTTTCAAATTTATAAAGATAGAGTTTCCAAAAACGATTTCGGAAGAAAAAGTAAGCAGTGTGAGTCGAAGAAAAGGCCAACGGCGTCCATTTTTTTGGGAGTATTTCTGGAGGACGAGACCTTCAGGACGAGGCAGAAAAAAGGTCTGATCAATATTGCAGTTTCTGAACTCGGAAGCAAAGTGTGCGGTTTTCAGTGTGAGGCCTTGTTTGGCCAGAAAAAAAAATACCGTGCAGTTACTTTATTTCGAGGTAGGACAAATTGTCTTGGTAAAATAAACAGTAGTGTGATTGTGGGATTTCAAAAATTTAAATGACATTTTCCTGTTTTTGTAAACCTTTTAACGTACGAGAAACCTTGTGATGAAAGTCCAGACAGATTTCATGCGCTGATAATTGGACGAAATTGTCGACATGTTTTTGACTTGATGTTGTTTGGTATACTCTACTAGGAGATTAGCGGATCGGAGTTTCGTAACCGCCCTTGATTATTTTCGCCATAAAAAAGGGCTAGTGCCATCTTTGCTCAAAAGTACAATCAACTTTGGTAAACTATAATTTGTTGTATTTTGACGCTTTGAAGAAGGTGGTGCATCCTGATCCCCACCATCTCTTTACGACATATTTCGTTTAAACTTTTCACTCGAACTTGTTGCTTGTTTATTTTTTTTATGAAAGGGGGTATCCATGATGAGAAAAGAGAAAATTTCACTGCCTTGCTGCTCGCCCGCCATGGAGCTCCAACAAAAACGATGATGTTATACAACGGCTCTCATGTGGAAAGCACACGGGTTATAGGTAAAGCATACTCACACAGAGTATTCCTTTAGGTAAACAGGGGTTATCCGACGATACAACTCTCCAGAATAACCGTAAGAGGCGACTTAGGGTCTTGGGATTCTGATGTCGGGTCAGTGCTCAGCCCACAGAGCGACCAAGTGTGTACCCTAGGTGGCTGAATAGGGTAGCCCTCGTCCGCGGGGGTTGTCAGGTCTATAATACGGAAACCCTGACCGCCGACCATAGTGGGCCAACGTGTGTGGAGAGTGCCACGCTTCATGCACGTAAAAGACCCCTTTGTGGACCGCCCAGTAGTGCACCACATAGACTAAATTTTCCGCCCCTACCCACCTCTCCCCTTTTCCTGTGGTTCTTCAAAATTTACCGTTCCTTTGTGTCCCACCCCATCCCCATATTTCATTTATTATCATCATTTCATGTTCATTTTATCATCCTTTTCATGTTCATCGCCTGTAAATAACCTATATAGCGTTGCACGGGCGTAAAACACCAACTCACTCACTCACTCATCCTTTTCATGTTCATCGCCTGTAAATAACCTATATAGCGTTGCACGGGCGTAAAACACCAACTCACTCACTCCAGAATAACTTCCACACGATTGACCCGTGAGTGTTGATTATTTATTATTAAGAGAGCGAATTGGTGTTTTACGCCCGTGCAACGCTATATAGGTTCTTTACAGGCGGTGAAGAGGATGATAAAATGAACATGAAATGATGATGATAAATGAAACAGGAACGGTTAATTTTGAAGAACCACAGGAAAATGGGAGAAGTGGGTAGGGGCTGAAAAATTAAGCCTATATGGTGCACTACTTGGTGGTCCACAAAGGGGTCTTTTACGTGCATGAAGCGTTCAAATGGAAAGCTGGAAAAGTAAGTGATCCCAAACATGGACGCTTTAACTGTAGCTGAAAGAAGCAAAGGTGTACCAAAGGGGTAATCAGTATCATAAAACCGTAAAGACAAAGACAAAACCGGCAAACAAAAATCATCACAACAAAACAAAACCACATAACAACATAAAACACAAACACACATAACAGCAAAACCGCATTCAGCAACGTGAACTCAAGTCGAAACGAGAGTGAACTCAGGTGCTCCGGAAGAGTAAGCAGTTCCTGCTTGCTATAGCACACCCGTCACGTTGCCAAAGATCGATTAAGTGTTGGTCAAATCCGGAAAGGATGACATTACAAAACTCTATGTCAAGCCAACATCTGTGCACATCTGAGAGATAGAAATCCCGTATTTGTATACAAGCACATGATGTCGTCCGTAAAATTTCTTGAGTGATGATAACAACCTGGGAGCAACGTACCCCTGTGTTAACAATTTGCTTGTCAGCCGTGTGGCTCTATCAAGGAAGTCTTTGTACTCCCCACATGCTCTGGAATAGCGAATCAATTGTGATACGTAAACTCCATATGCTTGAGCGGACGGAATGTTGCTACACAGAAAGGGAAAGTTAACTATTGGAAAGTTGAAGTCATCACGTTTGTCATAGAGCTTTGTACAAAGCCTTCCTTGTGTGTCAATATCCAGATATGAAGCGGACCTCCTAGAATCCCCTAGACCTCCTGAAGTACTGTTCAAAGTCACCACGCAATACGGAGATTTTGACACTGTTATTAGTGATCAAGAGTCTGAAGCTACGGCAAGTATTATCAAAGAGGTTTGCAGGCTGGTGGAGATACACCAAGTTTCACACATCACTGTTTAGGTTCATGCGAAAGAACAAATCACACACTTGCAGAACGATTGACACCGTACATTCAAAAAGGCAAACAGTTGGAGGATATGTTCGCTCCTATAGTGTTTTCCATTCATTGTACCGCCAGTGGGACAAAGAAATATTAACCCTTTGAAATCGTATTCGGACACAGACATAACTTTCCTTTACAAAAAAAAATTCGTTTCCGATTTGGTGACTTGGCGTAATACGGAATGAAGTGCGAGAACATACTTTAGCATCACAAGCGGCTATGTTAGAGTGAGTCACCACTGTCACTAACTCTCTAACATTACAACAAGGCGACTACGTGTATTTAGAAAAGAATCCAACTGGTCCCGGACAAAAGTTTAAATATAGACACACAGGACACATATGTAATGTACGAGTGTGTTTGTCCGCATACGGTAACAATGAAAGATCCGTCTAGCAACAGACTATTTCAACCTGTCCATGTCAATTGCCTAAAATTGGCATAATTTAAGAGTTGTGTTCGCAAATTGCAGGGATCAGTCATAAACATTACACCTTCATTGTGTGTGAAAACAAACTGTGTGCATGTGTTGTTTACAATCTTATATTGTCCATTAATCATGACCTTAGTTAGCTACAATAATGTAGCTCCTTAGTCCGAGATTGCTCTGACGTCCTCGCCATTTTTCCAGCAAGCTGGTGCCGTGGGAGGAAAAATGGCGAGGACGTCAGAGCAATCTCGGACTAAATAACATTGAGATATTAAAAATTTTGGTCGAAAGTCGTAGGTAAACATTAATTTGTCAGAAAAACAACATTTTAAAAATTCTGATCCTGAACTTCATTATAAAGTTCAGAATCAAAATCCTTCAAAAAATATTTCCACAAAAATCTTTTAAACTGGGCTAAATGTCGGAAAATTTAAACTGAATTTGTCATTAAAATACTAAAAGTGATATTTTAATAATAAATTTGACCTCTGATGGATTGAATTGCGCCCGGTGTGATTTCACTTTCGGCGTTGCTCCGTTACGAGTGATGGGGCCGCATAGTAGCTCCGCCTTATCAAAGATGTCAAAGGAGCTACAATAATGCTACAATGCGGTCCCATTATTGTAGCTAGACCTTAGTCATCAATAGATATCAACTGTTCAAAGTATTCACAATCAGAGGTAAGCAATTGATGGACAACAAAACTGTATATAAAAGCATATTTATATTTTTTACATGCATAACATTTAAAACAATGGTAAGCAAAAAAATGTCCATTGTATTTGTGTTTGTAGTTAAAGATGCAATTATAAAAGCAAGGCAAAACATCTTCCAAGAGCAATTACAAAGATATATTATGCTTTGGCGTAATTGATTAGATAATTCTATGTAAGAGACTTAGACGAGGAACTTTACACTTAAGTATGAAAGAAGAGTGAGTGAGTGAGTTGGTGTTTTACGCCCGTGCAATGCTATATAGGTTATTTACAGACAATGAAAATGATAATGATGATAAAGTGATAAATGAATGAAATATTCAGACACCTAGGGAACACACTTGGTCGCTCTGTGGGCTGGGCTCCGATCCGACGCCAGAATCCCAGGACCCTTAGTCGCCTCTTACGACAAGCTAGGCTCTGCTGCGGGCCTATTCGCCACCCGGGCCCCGCACAGGACGTATGAAAGAAGAAACTGCATGTATATGTTAAGCTTAAAGTGGCAATTATTCAACTAATTTTACTGATTTTGTGATGCAACAGTGCCAAATAAATGATACATGTCCCTTGGCAGAATATCAACATTAAAATATGTGTGAAATATATTCTATCAACCATCGGCTTAAAAACTATGCTGCAGAGTATTAAATATTAAGAATACGACTTTATAAAGGACAAAATTAAAAGAAATTCTACAGGAAAGGTAAGATCATTACATAGTGAGCCTTTGTGGAGTTTTTCTTAATCGCTATCATCTTCTTAATTGAGGTTGGTCTGGCATTGCTTGTTGAATGGGTAGGTTTGGTTGTGGTGGTATAGCTAGTTGCTGTGGTAGAACTGGTTGCATTGGAAAGTTAAGATGAATCGGGTTTTCTAACATGATGTGCAAAGTAAAGAACTTTTTCCCTCAAAATAATTATGATTGCAACTATGGTCAAAGCTGTTTCTGCAATTTTAAATTGAAAAAGTTCCATCTTCAGTTGACAAATTGCCCGCATAAATTCTCTTTGAATTCCTCCTCTTTACAACACAATATACCATAATGGTGATAATAGCCAACATTCCTGAAATTAACGTTATTTTTAAGTCTCCAAATGAAGAAGAAACCTGCTTTAACTTAAACTCTATCAAGTTTATGGAAAGAAACGTCTTCGGATCTTTCTACTTAATTTATTAAATATCACTATAACCAAGATGGTATGAATTACTGTAAAATGCAAAAAGATATTACATTTTACAACTGGTTTAATTTAACTGAACAACTTATGAATTGTAAACATGTATAAAAAAATCCTTTTTAAATAGGAAAATAATAATAAACAAATCAGACATTAAAAAAAAGAGGGAACTTTCATTGTCCCCATTTAAATAATTGCTCTCACTTAATTCCATCTCCATTTTTGCTTTGAATTTGTGTTTTTTGTTTACATGATACATGTACAAGTATAATATAATCATAAAATTAGCTAAGAATGAAAAGATACTGAAAACTAGAATTGTGATAAAAAATCCCTATGTATGAACCTAAAACCAACAATTATATAAAATTTAAAACCTACCTACATGATCATATTTATTGTTTCAATAATGGGCAATCTTAAATAATATTTTTTTTGCAATACAATACCCAAGCGTTGTAACCATTTAAAATATGTATATTACACATTAAAGATTAAACAATACTGTAATTAACATACAAACCCGTGCGGGTTCCGGGTGGCGAATAGGTCCGCAGCAGCCTTGTTTTTCAAATCAAAAGAGAATTGATTATAATTAGTCTGAGACTCTTGAGTCGGCTATATTTAGGACTGTTGGGCTTAACAACGGTCGGACGGGAGGTAAGTCAAACGCCTGTGTTATACTTGTGCTGAAAAATGTTTTTATAACTTTCCTAGGGCCCATCGAACATGTTTGATCAGTATAAAATAAATTAGCAAAAAGAAGTAAACCTTAAGGTCAACAACCAAAATAAAAAGATGCACTATGTTGCTCATATTGAAATCCCAAAATTTGGTAAGCCAACAATCAATTTCCCCAAATTAAATACACTCCAAGCAATAGTCCATTTGAAAAGCCAACTAAAGTTAGAAATATTTCAACCAAAAGTTCAAAACGTTTGCTACATAACTAATCATTCATTTACATAAAGCTTCTACCGAACGATTATTATAATGAGTTAAGAGAGACGAAAATCGGTTTCTCTAGTTGAAGCACTAGACAAACGAAACACAGACGTAGATAAATAACGAACTCATTTATTCCATACGGTATTCCATATTTGCTTATTTGAGTATGTCTGGTTTCAGTGACTGGAAAGTTTTTTAATTTTAGATATTAGGTATAAGCAGGATAATAATTTATAATCTGGTATTAGCTAAATCTTTTGACCAATAGGAAAGGACGTTTTTTTTTGGCTCTCGTTTGAAGTTGTTCATGTAGTGAATTGTAAAATTGTGAAATGAGAAAATGAATGTGAATTTAATCGTTACATCTTTTCGAAGTCGTTCTATTAGTTCCCCAAATAATAAGAACGTCACAGGAGCTAAAATGTGGAACGGAGCAACGCCGAAAGCAAAATCACACCAGGCGCAATTCAATCCATCAGAAGGCAAATTTGGTTCTAAAATATTGCTTATAGAATTTTAATGACGAATGCAGTTAAAATTTACCGACAATTGACGGAATAGCGTGTGTACTGATAACATAACCCGATACGTCATAGAGATTACAAAGTTCGTCTATAATTAGCACAGCACGCGCTGTAAACAATATGGCTGCGAGTAGTTACGCTGGACGAAAACGATGTTCCTGATGTTGAACAACACTCCAATGTTCAATTATAACGTTGGTTGGAATGCAGATCAGTGTCAAAATCTGGAAATCGTTCTCAATTAATCAATAAGTAAGCGTAGTTGCATGTAAACAAAGTATGGGTGTGTCCACTTAAATATTTGCATTTTGATAATTTCGATATATATACTATTTAATAAATATAAAATTAATTTGAGTGTAATATGTTTTTATACTAAATGCAAGTTAATAAACCGATCCCGTAATTTGTGTGTGATATATATATTCATCGCTTGTTATGTAACGTATATTTTCCATCTTTAATTGTTTTACATCAACGAACATTCAATCCATCATTAGATTTGTTGACACATTCTGTCTTCACCCATCAGGTGTTATTTTTTTATATCCTTAAACTTTCAAAAGTTTACGGTATGCTTATGAAAATAATTCATTGTTTTAGGGGCAAGTCTTGTATCAATGCGGGTAATGATCGTGAAATTGCTATAGACGTCGATGTCGGCAAATGGTACGACAAAAGCTAAAACAGGCCAAGCAATCTGAACAATCTGAGAGCACCACAGTTCCATTTTTCCCATTGAGTGGTTGGGGTACCTTTCCGTCTGTATCTAAACCAATTCACTTCAACATGAGTCATATTCACCATCACATAGTTGAATCAGTTCAGTTTATTAGAACCAAAACCGAGGTTGAAAGTGATGCCGAAGAAGAAGTAGAGGACGTCCACACCTCAAAACCTATGAGAGAGGGTAAAGTCTACTTCAACAGTGGTCATGTCCAAAGCATGAAAGACTGTAAGAAAAAAGACTTCTATTTCCTAAAGGCAAAGGTTATGGCATGTTCTTTATGACACGACTGTAACTTTGTCATGCCTTTCAGGATTTGTTAAAGATACTTCATGCAGCTGTGTTGCCTCTGGTATGGGGCGGTGTAATCACGTAGCCGCGTCTATTTGCATTGCTAGACTACATAGAACGATATGGAAATGAACCAGCAGCATCAACATCCTTAAAATGTACGTGGAATGTTGGACGGCAAAGAAAGAAAAACCCAGAAAAGGCCCAAGAATCTGTAAAGAAATCCTGTAAAAAGAACAAAAGTCCACGACTTTATTACTTATGACCCGAGGCCCCCTTCCCTACGTGTTGTATCACCAGTAAATTCAAAGCGTGAGCTTTTATGGGGCTTAGGTGTCAACAAGGTGGACAAAAGTATGTGGGGTACCATCCTTTTTCGGGAGTACGAGGATTTTGTTTTAGAAGACTAGGAAGTAGATGTTCTCAAGGAACAAAGAAGGCAACTGTTAGGAAACTTGGCGGTGGGTCAAAGTTTGGAAAATAACGATCCTGTTTTATTAGTATCTGACCAGTTGAATGAAAACTGTTTTATTAGTATCTGACCAGTTGAATGAAAATTGGTTCCTTCATAGAAGGTTAAGGATTACTGCTTCAAATGCCAAAGTTGTTGGAACAGTAAATGAGAAGACCTCGGTGTCTGCAATATCTAACATTGTTAACAAAATAATGTGGGATACTGTCCAAGTTAAATCGATGGCAACAATGTACGGACAGGCAAACGAAAGTAGAGCGAGGATAGAGTACATCGAAAATATGCAAACTATAAAACCAACCCTTACCGGTTCAGAAACTGGAATTTGGGTTAATCTGGAATATCCAGAGCTTGGCTGTAGGTTAGTTTTTCATGAGAAGGAAGATGTTCATGGGTTGTTGGAAATCAAATGCCCTAAAATTTTAGAGGAAAAAGATGTACTCGAATTTGAAAAGCATTTAGACAAAGGTCAAATTTCCAGATTATGTTTACAAAGAAAAGATGGGGAGATAGGTCTGAAAAGATCACATCAGTACTATTTCCAAGTTCAAATGCAGTTGGGTATTATGAATAGAGATTGGTGTGATTTTTTTACCATGTTTTTATAGAACTGCATTCATTTTTAAACTGATTAGTTTGTGCTAATAAGGCCATGCCCATTTTCTTTCTACTACATGTAATTTATACCATAAATATATCTATGTTTGTATATGTTGTACCGATTGTTTTGTCCAAATGTAGGTGTTTATACAGTCATGTCTTTTCATCTAAGTGTTTGTATATTAGTTTCTTTTATTATTTTTAATTCATTCTGGCTGCATATACAGCAGTATTACAGTAAAAATACTTTTTTTGTTCTTTTGTGTTGCAAAAATCTAACAAAACCTTTTGTGTAGGAACTGTTCACCAAACACCATGAACACCTTAGTTCAACAATGTTCAACACCCTACGGGTCATTCTCTCACCGAGACCTGCAGCAGGGTTCTCTAACGTGCGAGGAACGTGACATTTTTCCCAACACGGTGCACCACTATGGTCAGGTTTTCCGCATTATCGCCTGACGACCCCGCATCTCTCGATGTCAGGGCTGCCTCATTCAACCACCTGGGGTACACATCCCAGTCGCTTAGCGGGTAAAGCGGCCTGACCCGATGTCAGGTTTCTTAGCGCTCTTTAGTGGACTTTTACCGAAAAGCTTAGCGCTGCTGCGAGCCTATTCGCCACCCGGAACTCGCACGGGTTGTATCGAAAGATAAACTCTTTCATTGTTGTCAAAGCAAGAGAGAGAACTTTAGAAATATTGGTCAGTGAGTGAGTGAGTGAGTTTGTGTTTTACGCCCGTGCAACGCTATATAGGTTATTTACAGGCGATGAACATGAAAGGGGTGATAAAATGAACATGAAACGATGATGATAAATGAAATATGGGGGTGGGATGGGAAACAAAGGACCGGTAAATTTTGAAGAACCACAGGAAAAGGGGAGAAGTGGGTAGGGGCGGAAAATTAAGCCTATGTGGTGCACTACTGGGCGGTCCACAAAGGGGTCTTTTACGTGCATGAAGCGTGGCACTCTCCACACACGTTGGCCCACTATGGTCGGCGGTCAGGGTTTCCGTATTATAGACCTGACAACCCCCGCGGACGAGGGCCACCCTATTCAGCCACCTAGGGTACACACTTGGTCGCTCTGTGGGCTGAGCACTGACCCGACGTCAGAATCCCAAGACCCTTAGTCGCCTCTTACGACAAGCTAGGCTCTGCTGCGGGCCTATTCGCCACTCGGGCCCCGCACGGGATAAATATTGGTCAGAGAACAACTTACTAGAAGCAGAAGTAAAACGGGATTTATATGGGTTTTTGTGCAATTTGGGTATCGAGTATAGTGGGTAATTTATTGTGTGTAGGGGCTGCTCGCAGTGCTGTTGTTGCTGTGATATGATCTTCAATAATACTTGCTTCCGAAGACTGAACAAGGATGAAGGTACACGAGCCTGTAATTTCATTGTTTAATACGTCAAGGTAATATTTCCGTCACACCATAACATTGTTAGCTGCTTTATTCTTCAAACTGTTTAAAGATTTTGCATCTGCCCCTTCCCGTTTAATACATGACTTACAGTAAGACTGAAGAGCTGCATCAACACAATCAAAACATGAATTCCAGTTTATTTTTGAGGGAGGTCTGAATTTAGGTCCTTTTTCAAAAAATAAGTTACTTCTGGATCATTGACGATGTTAAGGTCGCCGGTAACAACATTGCCACACGTAGCATATCTAAAGTCAGAATCAGCACAGTCGCATGATAAAGGAATATTTGTGTCTAGTTTTTCATCAATTGTAGTAGATGTATAGTTAAAAATAATATTGCGTGTTGGCTTTTTATATTTGTAAGATACTATCAGCAATACTTAAATTGGAATGATGTTGCTTTCCAATATTACGATTTATTCGTCTAGTTCCGTTTATGAGGACTTACCAAATTCATGACGTTTATATTCGAAGATCTAGATATGTTACCTTGTCCCATCATGTTATCGTTTATTCCTGTAGGATAAACCGTTTGTAGCTTCTTACTCCACTCGAGTTCTGCAAGCCTTCTTGACTTTCAAAACTCTCGTTGACTTAAATTTGGATCTCTTTGAAAGATCTCAAGAGGTTGTACTCTGATATATTTAAGGGTATGACCATGCTTATGAAATTGTTGATACAGCAGACATGTATATCTTTTAAAACGACGAAAGCGATACAGATGTTCTGATGCCCTTTTTGATAAATATCTACCCGTTTCTTCTACGTTCTGGATGTTGCAATGAGGTTACGATCAAGTTTATAAGTAAATTAAATTATTTGTTCGTCAGTTAACATCTTGGGCTAAAATTATAGAGAATTTGCGACCGTTTATAGTTGATTGTACAGTGGTGTCTCTGATTAATATGTTACATGTCTGTCATTTCGAAGCCTTACATGTTAGAATTTTAGGATATCCACGATTAGAGTTGTTGAAAGTTCTATCGGTTCTAATAATTCCATACGACATGCATCAGCATATTAATTTAATTAACTGCAACTTAGCCATTTTGAAGTGCAACGAACTTTGGAAAGTGACAACATCATTTCAGTACTATCCGAGAAATTGAACCCACAAAAACGTTTGACAAAGTCCCATTTTTTCGGACTGAAAACTCACTAATTCGTAAATAACTCAAAAACCGTAATTATTACTTCAAAATGTTTTTTTCGTATTATTATAGAGTAACTTTTTCTCCAGTAGCGTACAAAATTTCAGAACCATGTGCATCTGGGTAACCGATATATTGAATGTCCTATATTTTGACATTTCTTGCCCGTTTCAATGGTGATTTTTTTTAGTATAACACATGATATCCTCTAAAAATAATTAAACAAGAAACTAGATTACTGACAAAGTCGTCCCGTGCGGGGCCCGGGTGGCGAATAGGCCCGCAGCAGAGCCTAGCTTGTCGTAAGAGGCGACTAAGGGTCTTGGGATTCTGACGTCGGGTCAGTGCTCATCCCACAGAGCGACCAAGTGTGTACCCTAGGTGGCTGAATAGGGTAGCCCTCGTCCGCGGGGGTTGTCAGGTCTATAATACGGAAACCCTGATCGCCGACCATAGTGGGCCAACGTGTGTGGAGAATGCCACGCTTCATGCACGTAAAAGACCCCTTTGTGGACGGCCAAGTAGTGCACCACATAGGCTAAATTTTCCGCCCCTACCCACTTCTCCCCTTTTCCTGTGGTTCTTCAAAATTTACCGTCCCTGTGTTTCCCACCCCATCCCATATTTCATATATCATCATCATTTCATGTTCATTGTATCATCCTTTTCATGTTCATCGCCTGTAAATAACCTATATAGCGTTGCACGGGCGTAAAACACCAACTCACTCACTCACTCACTGACAAAGTCAGAAAGGGCCCCGCGGCAAAAAATCTAAGTGTTTTCAAAAATATATGATTATAACCACTAAGTCATGTACCATGGAATGTGTATGAAACTTCGGAGCTGTATTGTTAATAGCCTTGAGTTTTATTGTTCAATAAAAAGCTTCAAGTTGTTTGATTGCTATGAAATTTGACAATGATGTTCCTTACCAGTAAAGGATGAATGGGATTGATTTTGGGGGTCCCCCCAATTTTTCGTTTCAAAATTGTCCCGTGCGGGTGACGAAAAGGCCCGCAGCAGAGCCTAGCTTGTCGTAAGAGGCGACTGAGGGTCTTGGGATTCTGACATCGGGTCAGTGCTCAGCCCACAGAGCGACCAAGTGTGTACCCTAGGTGGCTGAATAGGGTAGCCCTCGTCCGCGGGGGTTGTCAGGTCTATAATACGGAAACCCTGACTGCCGACCATAATGGACAAACGTGTGTGGAGAATGCCACGCTTCATGCACGTAAAAGACCCCTTTGTGGACCGCCAAGTAGTGCACCACATAGGCTAAATTTTCCGCCCCTACCCACTTCTCCACTTTTCCTGTGGTTCTTCAAAATTTACCGTTCCTGTGTTTCCCACCCCATCCCATTCATCATCATCATTTCATGTTCATTGTATCATCCTTTTCTTGTTCATCGCCGGTAAATAACCTATATAGCGTTGCACGGGCGTAAAACAACAACTCACTCACTCACTCGTTTCAAAATTAGGGGCCAAAAATGCTACTTTTATGTTTGTTGGCACGATAACTTTATTTTTAGTTATCCCATTTTTGGGTTAGAGAACACATCAAAGCTTTAAATTATCCTTTAAAATTTAAAAATTATCTGAATTTTGTGTTGGAGAACACACTTAAGCTTTACCTTATCAGTTTAAATTTCTAAATCGTCTAAACCCCAGGGAATTTTCAAAAAAAAGGTGGAGGCCTCTGATGAGTCTTGAATACCCCAGTTTGGTATTTGTGGTTTTATTATTATTCTATGCTCTTTATAATCATAAAGTGTTTGGCATTTTCAATCATAAAGTGTTTGGCATTTTCAAAAATGTTTGGTAGAGAGGCCTCTGATAAGTCTTGAATAGACGAAACACGCGTCAGGCGTAGTAAATTAAATTGTCTCGAACTATGTTGTTGTTTTTAATTTCGAACATCCGTGAAGGTAAGCACTGCTTGTGGAGTTTTAATTACCCGATGTAAGCCCGCTCCGGCGCCAACAATGTTGTGTTGTGTTGGAGAACAAATCAAAGCTTTAAATTATCAGTTCCGGGAAACGTTAGTCTTAATATCATCAGAGAGGTTATAGTTATTTTAATTACTTGCACAACGAATCTTTTCGTTACATTTTTCTCTGCAACCATATACATGTATTTCACAGTGACTTGAAATTTGGTGTATGGCTTCAGTATGAGGTCGATCCTTTATCATGATAACCAAATTAGGTCAGACATCTACTTCCTGTTTATCAACATTGTCAATTTTGTATACTGAGTGAGCAGAAACTAACAGATTCCTTGTTTTTTATAATTTGATTTATGTGTAATTACATAAATAATAATGTATTTACAGGCACATGTACATGTACTGGTATGTGTACATACTTATAGTATACCCAGTCAAAGAAATTAGGAAGTGGGGTCCGGTGGAATGAACGCCTATGTTCATCAAATTGTGCTTTTTTTCCCTATATGTTTAGTATAGATTAATGCAAAATTTAACTGGACCGAACAAATTTTAACTGGATATTTCCAGTTGATCCGGCCTTATTTGGAAGACTGTATACCATAGTTTGTAACTGAATATTGCATTTTTTATTTGTTTCGTTTCAGAATGAATGGAGTATTTGGAATAAAAAAAACCTGCTTACCACTATAAATGCACCAGTTATGAGGCCCTCTTACCAAAAAGTATACAGAAGCAATAATGCTAAACCAGCGCAAGCCATGTTGGACATTTTTTTTATTTGGATTTAAATAGACATCATGAATGAAATTATAACTGAAGATAAATCTCACACATCATACTCAAAGAAGATAGTCTTGATCAGTTATACGTTAGTTAGTTAGTTGTTGCTTTACTCCCAAGCAGCACGATTTCGGCTGTATCCGGGAGATGAATATGAAAGTGGTGATGCAATGAACATGAAATGATGATGAAGTGGAGGAAATGGGGACACAAGGCCAATCGGGTAGGAGAGTTTTGACTGCCACTGGAAAAAGGAGTGATGGGTAGGGACGGGAAATTTAGCCTCTTGCATGGGGATCCTACGGGTCCTACTCTTACCGAGACCTGCAGCAGGGTTCTTTAACGTGCGAGGAACGTGACATTTTTCCCAACACGGTGCACCTCTATGGTTTGCGGTCGGGTTTTCCGCATAGTCGCCTGACGACCCCGCATCTCTCGATGTCAGGGCTGCCCCATTCAACCACCTGGGGCACAAATCCCAGTCGCTTTGTGGGCAAAGCGACCTGACCCGATGTCAGGTTTCTGAGCGCTCTTTAGTGGATTTTTACCGACAAGCTTAGCGCTGCTTAAGCAATGGAGGTGAATCTTCTGTTCCGGCTCACAGCACCTGCTCATTATTTCCAAAGCCCTTTCATACGTCGCCCGGGAATACTGTTCTCCCGCCTCTCCTCTGATGTGTAATACCAATGTTGCGAGTTCTAGCAACATCTCCAAGGTCCGTTCTTGGGTCGCCCAAGTTGTTGGATTACAAGTCCTGTCTAGACCGATTTCGCCACTACCCGACACCCTTGGGTCCTTAAGGGTTTCCCGAATAAAATCAAACTGATCCTGGGTAAAAAATCTGACTGATTTCGGGTGCAACCCGACCACAATCTTGAAATTCCTGTCAGCGGGGAACACAGAGGGATATTAAAGTATCGGGGTCACAGTATACTAACACACCCCCTGCAACGTCAACAGGTTTGGTTGGTGCTGGTAATAGTGCAGAGTTCATATAATCCTCTAGGTTTAGGCTCAAGTCTCCGTTAGTTAATAAACTCGCCCTGTCCAAATGGAAATGGCTGTCGAACGCCTTCCTCAAATTCAGAGACAGAACATTTTCAGAGGCTGTCCTATTGTTGTTAACATCTGCTGCCTCATTTGACCTGGTACATGTTACTGTCATTTTTCGGGATTTTTCCCGTTCTCCTATCTGTACAGGTGCTAGCCTTTTCCTATTAAGAATGTCACGTGCATCCTTAATTTTTGGCGTCTCCGGCTGGAAACTACCCTTTCCACCAAACACACACTTCGATCTCTGTTGGGAAACTGACTGACTTTTTGCTTGAGCTTCAAGCTCTGTTGGGCCGCTCTGAAGCCTTCTAAATGTGGCCCGTCTCTCCGGGGATAACCCCACCAAATACCATATCGTTTCGCATTTCTGGGCGCTATTTGAAAATATGTGTCCATCGAACCCTGAAACTATTTGTTGAATCCCACTGATATGTGTCTGTCCACGTTTTCCACAATATAAATTATTTAAAATAAGAAGTCTTTTATGAGTACTTAGGAAACCACTGTTTCTTATTTTCTTTAGAAGGTGGCTCAGGTTCATCATAAAAATCCTCTTACACCGGGGATTTTTTAAGAGATCCCTACCTGAGGATACTAACCAAATATCAAAAGCTTACAATTAATAGTTGCTGAGAAACTTGTAACGAAAATTTAGTGACTAAAGTTTAAGTCGGCTCGTTTTAGGATTCAAAACTAGGTTTACGGTAAATTAAGAACATACAAGGAGGGTTAAGGTTAAGGTTAGCATGCAAACATAAAATTACGGTATAAATAACGACAGAACTTTGATTTTGACAAAAAACTGATTGTGTAATTTATTTACTGATTTGTAATGGCTATGACAGCCTGGATTTAAGAATTTCTGTTCTTGTTCTTTAACCTTTAAATCAGTCAATTCAGTTTATAATTGTTCTTTAGATCTAAGCTTGTAATTGTGTAATTGGTATGTTTGCTTTTATTCAAACTGTTGATTTTTTCTTTTTCTGTTGTTATATGAATATTGTCTTAAATAACTACATTCAATACATAAATGTGAAGACCTAAATGATACACATTGCTAACAATTCAGACTTTTCAATATCTCTTGGTTTTCTACCATATCAAATACCATTTTTAATCTTGAAAGTCAGTTACATTGCACATTTTTCCATTTACAAAAATGACCAATTAAAATCTTTATTATTTGTCAAGTGTAATAGTGTTTTATTCACATGATTCTGTAGATCTATAGATTTCGTTTGTACTTGACAGTTCTGAGCAGATTTTAATGAAACCTGTTATGATTTCTAAGATGAAAAATTGAAAGATAAACAACAATGTTTTAAAATATCAACATTGAAATTTTGAAATGGTTTGCAGTAACTATTAAAAACTGTGTGGCGTCTAGCAATCTTTAAACGGTACACTCTCTTTTCATCATTTCAATGAGCACGCTGTCAGAATTTATTTTAGAAAAAAAACTTGACAAATTCAATAAATATAAGTACATATTTTTACTTTATGTTGTCTTAAGAGTAACATAGTTAACTAAATCCTCAATAGATGTAAAAATTGTATCTTTATTAAAAAAATTATATCAACTGATAATTGTTTTCAATTAATACTATTCAAATCAAAGGCACACAATTTGCATTTTCCTCGTCTGCATTTTCTTGGCAAGCTTTGTATGCACATTCTACTGACAGGTCAAAGTATGCTGGCTTCAGAAATTCTGTTAGTGGTGGTCGCAAGCTGCATGCGGAAGCTAGTGAAGTTTTTTCTCCTACTTTTATTCCAATTGTTCTTCAGTAACCATACATCTCCCAGTGCAACAATTCTGAGTGATAAAGGTGTACCCCAAAAGGCAGAGGATTTGGAAATACGCACTGAGGAACAACAGAGACCCAGCATCAAAGATTAGTAAGGAGGAAAACTACCAAAGAGTATTACAGTTTTTATACGATGTAAGAAATGCCAACGAATGCTATGAAATGCCAGGCATCACCAAAATAGTAGACCTTTAAAAAATTCAGACCAAATCCTATGATAATTATTTTGTACAACATTAAAATAAGTATAATGCCATAGGTAATTTTAATCTCATTAGTGTTGTAATAGTTATTTTTTTTGCTAATTCTAATCTTAAAGTTAGAATACAATTAAATTGCTAAACAGAGTAAATGCTTTTGTTCATTATTTTGATAGTTTGGCAAAAAGATGCACAGTGTTGTTTACCTTGAATGTTTGTTTCAGAATGTTTATAGTTCGCCAAATTTTCGTTACTTTGTTACCACTGCTCATTTAGTTGATTTGAATTAGAAGATGTTTTTTGGCGTCCATTTCGAAGTATTTTTTTAGAGCTATTCCCTTTTCAGCTAATGTAGTTAGCTTTTGTTTTGAGATGGTGTATGTTGTAACCTCTTCACGGGTCTGTAATAATATTTGGCCTATGTAGCCTTCACCCGCTGTGTTTTTCCTATGGAACACCGGAATTATTATTCATGCAAGATCTACAATATAGATGACAATATGTGTATGTTTGGGATTTATTTGTGTTGGGCACCCCGACACTGGGAGAGTGTCCTTAAGTTAGCCTTTCTGTCAAGTCTATTTCCAGGGTATTTTAGTTTGCTAGTAAAATTGCAAAATGGTGGCGAGTGATCACTGCTCATATTGCAGGCTGACTGGCTGTTTTCATTGAGATTTTTATTTTAAATGCTGTTGCATGTACAATGTAGTTAAAATACAGTGTTGGTTGTGTCACATGCACTTTAGCATTCAACATTAGCTGTATTTATTTTATATGTTTTCTGTTGTCTTGGCTGTTAAATTACTTAAACACTGGAAAATTAAAAGAAAAGTACATTTAATAAATAAACATGTTGTACTTTTTCAAAGATTATCTCAACCTTTACAAAGACGCAGTTGGAAGGCATAGTTGGTGGAGAGGACACCTGTATGCAAATGGACATCACAGATACATGTACCTTTGCCAGTACTAGTTCTTTACAAGGTTTGCCCTTTGACAGCTGTGAAACAGACTCTACCAGTAGAACACCATGCAACTTGGTACAGAATATCAATGATTGTGGTACAGTAAAATAGATATTATACAATAATTATCTAACAATATAAGACATGCATGTGTACTCTGTACATTCTAAAATCCAAATTTCTAGTAATGAATGTTTATTATAATATTATCAACTTCACATGTACATTAAAAATAAATTTCTGTTATTTTTTGTATTTGGTTTATTTGGCCATATTGTCTTTTCAGTAAATGCATTGATTGTAGTGAAAAGTTGCATAACTGAAGATGTGAAGTACTTAAATCCTACATCTATCCAGTAAATCACCACCAAATCTATAATCCCCTTATATAACAAGAGTTTATTACATATTAAACTTTCTGACTTGTACTCCTTCCAGGCCAGTCAATCATACACTAAATTAAAATTGTACTTAGAACAAAGATACATAAATTAATCACAAATGATAATGATTTTGGATTATCAAGGGGAAAATGTTGTATATAACTGATATTGCTATATCTTGTCATGCAGGAACATTTTTTTTATTGACATGTTATGTTTCAGATACTATTTCTGTAACAGATTTAGTTACTGACCAAGGTGCTGCAGGCAGTACATCATACATTATCGTAAGCTCTCCCGTAGCTCAGGCACCTGCATGTGACACTGCCAAAGACAAGACCAACAAAAAGAAAGGCATATTATCCTTCTTATTATTGTTAGAAGACATTAACAGAACCACTGGTAAATCATAAGAAAACAAGTGTTTCAGAAAAAAGTCTTGGTCATCCGCATGTTTTAAAGTCAACAGACAAACCAATACTAATTATAAAGAATCGATCTCTTTTCATTATCTTTCAATACATTGAGGATATTGATGCAAATGGAAATATTTTTTTGTTATAAAAGGGACCAAAATAAGCGGCAATTTAATGTCCCGATTGTTACTTACAAAATGGTTAGTTATTGCTTTACTCCCAAACAGCACGATTTCGGCTATATCCGGGAGATGATCATGAAAGTGGTGATACAATGAACATGAAATGATGATGAAGTGGAGAAAATGGGGACACAAGGCCAATCGTGTAGGAGAGTTTTGACTGCCACTGGAAAAGGGAGTGATGGGTAGGGACGGGTAATTTTGCCTCCTACACGGGGACCCCATGGGTCCTACTCTTACCGAGACCTGCAGCAGGGTTCTATTACGTGCGAGGAACGTGACATTTTTCCCAACACGGTGCACCACTATGGTTTGCGGTCAGGTTTTCCGCATTATCGCCTGACGACCCCGGACTCTCGATGTCAGGGCTGCCCCATTCAGCCACCTGGGGCACACATCCCAGTCGCTTTGTGGGCAAAGCGGCCTGACCCGATGTCAGGTTTCTGAGCGCTCTTTAGTGGACTTTTACCGACAAGCTCAGCGCTGCTGCGGGCCTATTCGCCACCCGGAACCCGCACACTTACAAAATGGAACTACCTGTCGGCTCCTATATGAGATACGGTTCGTCCAACATTGAAACTGACCTCCCTATAAAGCACAGGTGCGTTGAAAAGGACGTTAAACCCTTACAGTTTCACACACACACACTTGAGAATGGTTCCCCTCACTCCACAATGACAACACACATCAGGGAAACAAACAAAGTGGCCATACATTTATTACCAAGAAAAAAAAACAAACATGACAAAATCAGACAAAACAGATTTGAACTTGTATGGACTGTTAATCTAAATTAGGTCCCCTTTAGGGCAATTTCATGTAACAGTCATGACTGAAACAATGTTAACATTACATGTACAGTTCATAAACAAGTACATGTTAATGTATTATGAATATAATCAAAATGTTAACATGGTAAACATAAAATCTAAATATTGATAGTGCAGATGACAAAACCCAAACTCACAAACCTGACCAGCGAAATGCAAGACTTTCGATACATTTGTACTTGACAAAATTAAATATCTCATTAACCCAATTTCTTTTAAGGCATTTTTCAAAATGATAAAACTATTTTTGAATTTAACAAATTTTTGTGCCTTATACAAATGAATGTTGCATTTGAATAGTTTGCTGTTATGATGAATCAATTAAATATCTATATACTTATTTACTTTGGGCCACCATCAACTTTGACTAAAGGTAGCAATCAAAACCGGTCCTCAACCTTAAAGTGTGCAAACAGGCGGCCACATGTAATAACTTCAGTATTAAATTTGTAAACATGTTAAAAAGTTTGCATCACTTTCCCTGCATGTTCTAAACAACATTATTTATTAGGTTTTGCAGTTCAAAAACCCAAGAAATATGTGAAAATGACATGAAATTAAAAATGAAAAAGCAAGATTAAATTTTATTTATAAATAAAATTGAATTAAAATATTTATTCAAGTCAAATATTGTCTACAATGACCACTATCTAGAAATTCCACCAATTTTTGGTCGTTGATTCAAAGCCAAAAGAAGAAAATTTGACACAGATTCCAAAACTACAAAAGCAAAGTCCAAATTACTAGTGTACATCATGATTAAAGTTGATTGAAAGCAAGTTCATTTTTTGTCGACTTAGGATTTGCTTCTTGTAACAATTGTTAAAGTCAGAACGTCATTCTGTAGCCACCGTCCTCGTTGATAATTTCACTTGAACAGTTGAAATGTTTGCTAAATCTGTCTCTGTTCTGTTGTTAAATGTCCATAGGCTGACATTCTGTACTGTACTGATTTCCTCGGCTTTGTCCGAAGGAATGGATCCTTTCTTAGATATTAGCCATATATTTCTATATCAGAAATAATTTACTACTATATATTATAGAAACATCCCCTCATGATGCATACAGTAGATTTTGGATTAAATGTTACAAAAGAAAATGTTCTCCACCCACAGCTGTCCAACAATCAAATACATACTATAACTTGATTTCAACAACTAGAAATGAATTTTATTTCTAATAACGATGGTCCTGTTTTTTGGGACATTTTTGAAGGACACATTTGACAGCCCAAGATGGTGTCAATTTTTGCCCATTATGTTCAGGATTTTCAGGTGAGTGAGTGAGTGAGTTGGTGTTTTACGCCCGTGCAACGCTATATAGGTTATTTACAGGCGATGAACATGAAAAGGATGATAAAATGAACATGAAATGATGATGATAAATGAAATATGGGGATGGGGTGGGAAACAAAGGACCGGTAAATTTTGAAGAACCACAGGAAAAAGGGGAGAGGTGGGTAGGGTCGGAAAATTTAGCCTATGTGGTGCACTACTGGGCGGTCCACAAAGGGGTCTTTTACGTGCATGAAGCGTGGCACTCTCCACACACGTTGGCCCACTATGGTCGGCGGTCAGTGTTTCCGTATTATAGACCTGACAACCCCCGCGGACGAGGGCTACCCTATTCAGCCACCTAGGGTACACACTTGGTCGCTCTGTGGGCTGAGCACTGACCCGACGTCAGAATCCCAAGACCCTTAGTCGCCTCTTACGACAAGCTAGGCTCTGCTGCGGGCCTATTCGACACCCGGGCCCCGCACGGGACCAGGATTTTCAGCAGAAAATTCATAGATTAGTTTAGACATAGACGAACAACACCAGACGCAAAGCTCACATATCAAAATTGGGTGAGCTAAAGAAGAAGACCATTTCTTACTCTCAATTGATCAATCAGTAAACTTCTTTGGTATTCAGCGTCTTGCTGTTATATTAATGTGCGTCTTTCAGAAAGTGATGTATATAAAAAATAATATCAGTTTTATTTATACTGATCATTCATATAATTCGTTAAATTGAGATAGTTATCAAGATTAAAATACAAAAGACACTGTCAATACTAATCACTTTCCTAGGGATAAGACAAAAAGGGGGACCAGGTGATTAGTTTTTCATGGGTATATTGTCAGAAAATTAACAAGGGGCAGCAAAACATAAACAAGGGAATGTGTCAGAAAGAGACTCTGATACCCCACTCGCAGCTTTGTCTCAAAAAGGTCAACCTGAAAAGGTAAACCTGAGTCTCTCAGACGGACAGACATTGAAAAATGAGCCCATTGTTGGTTGCAATGTTAAGTCCTTCATACAAGGAACTAATGTACAAAATTTGATGAGGATCCGACTTGCAGTTCCCGAAAAATTCCTGAAAAACAAAGTGTGACGAACAGACGGACGAACAGACCGAAAAACTCTATACCCCACAACAAAGTTGGCGGGGTATAAAAATAAAAAGCTATGCCGAGCGCAGCAAAATACGACCGCAGCAAGTTTGAACCCTGTATGTTGGGGTCCAATATAGATACTAGTAGTCCATTGTAATTTGTCACTTTCAGCCCTTGGTGGACTGATTAAACATTTTTGTCACATGTGGCCCATGGTGGACTAAATAATAATCAGTTTAACATAAATGAATATAACTTTATTAATTAAATGCATGTTTGGCACTTTCAGCCTTAATAACTCAAAAACGGTAAGGGATAGCTCAAATATGTTGCTTACATCGGCAAGGTCTCAATGAGAGCTATATTTTGGGGAAAAATCATTCAAATCGGATATGAAATTAAAATTTTACTAACTTTTGAAATTCGCATTTTCAGCCCCTTTGGCCCCTAAAAACTCGAAAACATTATGAAATAGCTCAAATCTGTGACACACTACTGAAAGGTCTCAATGAGAGCTACATTTTCGAGAAAAAATCTATCAATTACTGTGTTCGCCTCGTTACCGCATATATCGATAAATAAAAATATCTTCTGAATAGAACAAAGTCAACAGAGTCATTGGATTAAATAAAATATTGTTCAAAAAGACATGATATTCTTTTAGAGATGCTGACAGACCACCACAGATATACCTATATGCATGTTTATATAACTCTAGTATGTTTAGTTGCTGAATTATGTTGATTTCAATCTATGTCGTCCGCAAACTCTGACAAAGTCCAAAAGTCAATGAACCGTAAAAATGTAGGTCACAGGGACCTAATTTTATCTAGAAGCTGACAGACTGTCATATATACATATATATGCAAGTTTATATGACTCTAGTATGCATAGTTGTTAAGTAATATTGGTTTACATCTATGTCGTCTGCAAACTCTTACAAAGTCCAAAAGTCGATGAACCCAAAAATAATGGTCACAGTGACCTACGCAGGTATGTTAATGCCGTTTGAGAAACAATATCCGGAATTTCGATTTTTACCGTTTTTTGACTCGAATTGTATATTTTATGACGCTAGGAGAATATGTCATTTCCGCTTAAGTTTTATGACGTTTTTGTACATAATACACTATTTAAGGACATTTCTTTATATGTTGTTACAACAACACAACTATCTAGTCAATTTGAAACGTATTTATCACAGCAAATACTTGTGAGTGAGTGAGTGAGTTTGTGTTTTACGCCCGTGCAACGCTATATAGGTTATTTACAGGCGATGAACATGAAAGGGTGATAAAATGAACATGAAATGATGATGATAAATGAAATATGGGGTGGGATGGGACACAAAGGACCGGTAAATTTTGAAGAACCACAGGAAAAGGGGAGAGGTGGGTAGGGGCGGAAAATTTAGCCTATGTGGTGCACTACTTGGTGGTCCACAAAGGGGTCTTTTACGTGCATGAAGCGTGGCACTCTCCACACACGTTGGCCCACTATGGTCGGCGGTCAGGGTTTCCGTATTATAGACCTGACAACCCCCGCGGACGAGGGCCACCCTATTCAGCCACCTAGGGTACACACTTGGTCGCTCTGTGGGCTGAGCACTGACCCGATGTCAGAATCCCAAGACCCATAGTCGCCTCTTACGACAAGCTAGGCTCTGCTGCGGGCCTATTCGCCACCCGGGCCCCGCACGGGACGCAAATACTTGTAACAATGAGACAGTAAGGCATTTTTAGTATTGGACTTGAAGATCGCAATGGAAGAGGGAGGTTTGGCGCCATAAAACCTGGTTTAACCCACCATTTCGTTTGAAATGCCTGTACCAAGTCAGGACCATTGCGATCCACCAGTTCTCCGGTATGACTGATTCGTTTTTGTCATTTTCTCTGGACTATGAGATTGATCATTCAAGTTCGGTAGTTTTGTTATTACCTTTATTCTCGTGATCCCGAAGAAGCTTTTGTTTTGACGGCGACGACTCAACAGGTGCGCCATTTAGAAAATGTTAACAAAATTTTGTTTTGGTGAGAATGGAGACAAACAATACTTCCCAGGTTAACAAGTAAGTTATATCTTTTATTTCTAATGCCATATGCGCTTTAATTACACAATAAAACATGTTGGCATTACTTATACAAAAAGGGGGTACTTGCTTTTATTTATTCATTTAAATTCTTAATAAAATCACATTTATTATATAGATCTACATTTTAGCATAATATTCTTTACTTAAATGAAAGTCTTGGGCAACATAGATATATCACAAAAATCATGAATTTTATGTTGTTCTGAAAATTTGCATGTGAAATTTTGATATTTGAAAAATAATAAGCACTTTAAAAAGCATAGCATACAGTTTCGTGTATCTAAGATAAGTTTTTTTATATGAGAAGATGCTTTAAACATATGTACATTTATTTTTTTTTAAATATTAATCTACCATTTGCTATAACTAGTTTATGATGAGGTTTTCCTTTTGAAGGTTTTCATTTTTGCATTTCAAAGTATAGAATAGTACCTTTTTAGTTAAAAAAGAATTGTATATCAAATTGTATATGTTTTGGTAATCCATTTTCTTTAAAGTGATAGACTAACAATAACTATAAAATAAAGCTTATGATATAATGTCTTTTAATCATTTTAAAATATTTGTTTTATTATTTTCAGCTTGCAATTTCTTCCTTGATGAAATCTGGTGTGTGGTTCTTACAAAACTATGATGAATGTGTGACTAAATAAATGGTCTTTTATAGGATGGATGTTATATTATATGGAATTCAATGAAGGAAAACATCTTCCCTTATAAGTTTATATTAACAAAATCATATATACATTTCAAGAAATTGAGGAGCTGGATTTTTCAAAGTGTGAATAATAATAATGGTTATTTCATTAAATGAAGGCATAAAATAATTGTGTGCACTTGTATGATGAAAGTTAATATTCTCACTCTGTGAAACTCAATGAAGGATCACCACCCTACCTTTAAAGTTTTTTTCTATGGAATGGATAGCTGTATGTGTTAAAGTGTTAACCTTCATAGTATAAAAAGGTTTTGTTGTGATATTCTGTTCTTTTTTTTTCACAAATGCATTCTTATTGTTTTAATAGCTACCAGTATGACCAGATAAACTTTAGTTTGGATAGAATATAGAAAGTCAAAAATGTTAATGCTTTGATTGACAAAAATTACATTTCATACAAACAAAGACAAAGCAAGAAGACCAAAAAGGACACAAAAAATCATGCATATAAAACAAATTTACATTCAAAAATACTTGAGCATAAATTCATATACTCAGATCATTTAAATTAAATTCTTTCAATGAAATGAGTGAAAAGTCTGAGATATAAAACAGTATTTTATGGGACAACAAATACAAATGACAACAAAGTTCCAGACAATAAATTTTGATACGCCTGACGCGCGTTTCGTCTATTCAAGACTCATCAGAGGCGCTCTACCAAAAATATTGAAAATGCCAAACACTGTATGAATTTGAAGAGCATAGAACAGTACAACCAAAAATACCAAACTGGGGAACCAAATTATTACTAAGATATTCAACCTATGTCTGATGAATATAAGTACTGAGTCTGATTGAAATCATAGCAACTGTAAACATCATAAATGGACACTGTACACTTTTCAAACAGATTTTACTCATGAAAACAAAGGCAAAGCAGAAACACAGCAATAAGAAAAAAATGGTATGATAAATATGGAATATGATGATCCTGAGTTGTGTTCAGTTAAATTTAACATAAATTATGAACTTTGCTTTGTAACTTAATAGACATATTTAACTAAATGGAACCAATAGTCTTAAACTTACAAAAAAGTCACAGTTAAAAAAGAAATGTGTTGAGATATAAAACCACTGCATAAAAGCATTATCTGTAGTATGACATGTATTATTCTGTTATCTGTATGACCTAGTGCACAGATTGTATACCTATCCTGTATGCCCCGGCCCGGGGGTACATTATTAAACTACCGTACTTTATAAAAGCTTAATAAAAGTTTACTCCGCCCCTCCCCCATTTTAGCTGAAAAACTAACTTTTGTGTCACGCACATGTACTACGACTGCCGCTTCCTTTTCGCCTACAAAACTACAACCATTTCTTCACAATTTAATAATAATATGAAACTAAAATCACGAACAAAATCATGTTATCAGCGAACACGCACTGTGCATAATAAATAGAAATATAAATAATGACGTCATCACGTTGTTGACGCCGTAGATCTTGATGAACTCGGCGTTTGACAGTAATGGAGAAATACTGGAATCAAGACAACGGGCTTTCTTTTTCGAGCTAGAACAAGTTACCACAGCTAACAAAATCCCCAATCCTTTAAATATATCTTTTCGAACATAAACAGCTATCATAAAAAATCGCTGAACCCTCTCGCAAATCGCAACGAATTTCTTGAGTTTCTTGAATTTAGATTGAAAAGATTAGAAAAATGGTGCGAAATTGCTCAATTTTAGCATTTTTATTTTTTTTTTTAAATAGAAGAAATGATTTATTTTTAAGGGTTCAGCAGTTTTTACACAACTAAGTATCATATCTTCCCATGAAAAAAAAATTCGAGACAAAATTCGGTGTGTGCTCTAGTCTATTTTAATATCGATCCCTATATAAAGACTTTTCCGCAACTTCTACGGTATACGAATGATGAAATAGAATAAAAATTCACCAAAGATATTCATTTCTAATCCTTTTTCTGTTGGTTTATTAAAATATCCTATACGACATTCCGTTCCAGTAAAATAGTCTATGTACGAAAAAAGGGGGGTGGTCCTGCCGGAAATTCCTGAAAAGTGCATTAACATACCTGCGTAAATTTATCTTGATATTGATAGACTACCATAGATACATCTGTATGCAAGTTCATGTGACTCGAACGTGACGGTACCCAAATTGCAACAACTTTGACGGTTTTTGTCTCGTATCTTTATCTGGGCATGATTGCTTAAAGTTTTGGTCGGCTGTGTTTTGAGAGTGAGGTTTACTGTATTTATCAATACAGAAAGAGTTTTAATATTCGTTACACAAATGTCATAAAACAGATTTAAAGACACTTGGGAGTGGCCCTATTTTTTCACATCAGGGGTACCCCAATTGCACATGAGGGTAAAAATTTTACTCCTTTAGATTTCTCTTAAAAATCTTGCTTCATTTTTGAAAGTTATTACTTTAATTTATTTTTATTAAAAAAGTCAATCAAGAAAAGGTATGTCAAAATTGTTTAGAGGCATTTTATGACTCCTGGTCGGATTTATATCTTGCACAGTATTTCCCTTAAAAAGTTGTATAATTGTGTATTTTCTTGTTTGCGGCTAAAACAACAGTATGGACATGCACAGTCCGTTGTAAATTAAACATTTACATCTTTTGAATATTTAAAAACTAAATGCAAACATAACTGACCTGAAAACAAAATTAATTTGAAGTCTAAATTTAGGTCTCCATTACGTCATCTCGTGCGGACGTGATAGAAAGCACTTGTATTTTAGTTCCGGGTTGAGATCTTGGAATATTAACATGCATTTTGATGTCTGAATAATTTGGCAACAAACGATATTTAGCAAAATGAAAAATATTCAACAATTGTCAATATTTTAACATCAGCCAGCAGTCTTGTGTGTCGCACGGCAATTTTCAATGTAGAGCCATATTGCATAAGGTATGCAACTATCAATACAATTGTATTTTTTCTATCAGAAATTACTTTTTAACTAATATTTTTGTTCAATACTTTAGAAAAAAACTCAAATATTAATTATATAAAATAAAAACTGGTCTTACTAAACGATCCTATGATCTTAGAACAATTTATGGAGAGTTTTGCAATTTGAGTACCTGTTGCAATTTTGGTAGCGTTACGTTAGTATGTATAATTGTTAAGTTATGTAGATTTTCAATTTTCCATCTATGCCGTCTGTTAACTCTTTACAAAGTTTCAAAGTCGATAAACCGTAAAATATGGGTCACAGTGACCTAATTTCATCTGGATGCTGACCTACCACCCATTATGAATCCACATATCAAGTTTCATGAACCTAGCATGTATAATTGCTGAGATATAAGTCTTATTCTTTGTCGTCCGTAAACTCTTACAAAAGCTATGTTGGCCGTAAACTCCAATAGTTCTTCCTCAACTTTCGTTGAGACGAACTAAAACTGTGACGAAAGTTTTTGACGGCGACGCAGGACGATGACGCAAGACGACAGATATTACCCAAAGTAATCCCTAAATGCCGACTCTGCTAAAGCAGGCAACATAAAAAAAATAAAATATCTAAAAATTCATCATACCATAAAACTATTTATCATTTTCACTGGGGGAGTACCCGATGTTACCGATGGAGGAGGTAAAATTTGGTCAAATCACTGCCTTCCATTTCTCCATCCTGTGACATCTTTTGTTTTAACTTGTAGCGCGGATACCGTCATTGAATAATTTAGAACTAAATTGAAGCGATAGTATGTGCGAAAGATCACTTTCTTGAAAGATTTTGATGATTCTTTTTTGGATGATGATGTCGGTAACTGAAAATTTTCAATTTCAAAATCAAAACAAAAGTTACCGACATCATGACGGAAATAAATTCATGAAAATCAGACAGGAAAGTGATATTTATTACACATTTTCGCTTCAGTTTAGTTCTTAGCTCTTCAATGATGGTATCTTCACCACTAGTTGCTATAAAAGATGTCTGATTATTATTTATACTTTAAAGATTTTACTGTCCAAACATTATATTTTATTGTATTTCGTGCAATTTTATTATTTTTCATGTTGAGGATTAATCGAGATGTTCAAAATAAAGGTAATAACAAAACTACCGAACTTGAATGATCAATCTCATAGTCCAGAGAAAATGACAAAAACGAATCAGTCATACCGGAGAACTGGTGGATCGCAATGGTCCTGACTTGGTACAGGCATTTCAAACGAAATGGTGGGTTAAACCAGGTTTTATGGCACCAAACCTCCCTCTTCCATTGCGATCTTAGGATCCGGTAATGACCATAGAACACAACATAGTTGTGAGACACAATAGGCATATTGAGGTGATCCTCTCAGTACAGCAGACCAGCCAAACACTAATTAAAACAATTAACTATCATATTCAAACATAAAGTTCAGGATTTTAGACATACGTCACAGATCTTGATTACGTAATTTATTATTACAAGCGCTGATGAAGCTGGTCGGTCCAGCGAAATATCCGCATATTTGATTATTAATTATTGTCTTTTGACATTAATTATTATTTTATTTTAACATCATAATTGATGTTGTTGTGCACCATTTTAGAAGTTTATTTATATTTATTATTTTTGTTTGCACAGTATAGTTCACTTTTTTGTTTTTTGATCCGACATCCCGTAGGTTGATACGTTGGCTACTTCTATCAGACGTTTAGTAACTAATATTATTATACATACATTAATACTAGTTCCTGCAACTTCTTCTGGTGCACCAATAACTTGTCGATCCTATGATTAAATAAATGAAAATACCAATGGTATGCCATATACTATTCTTTGATCAATATATATTTTACACATTTAATTCAATTTTTGTTAAAAAAAAAAAAATTTTACTTTATAATGAAGTTCAAGATCAGAATTTTGAAAATGTTGGTTTCAAATGTTATTCAGAGTGTAAGTGGTAATTTCGTATCATCTTGAAGCTTTGTTTGAGTTGGAGAAAGAAATTCAATTTGCTCCGTTACGAGTAAGGAGACCGCATTGTAGCTCCGCCCGATAATTTTTTTCATAGGAGCTACATTAATGGAGCTAAACTGCCCCTTGCACAATTTACACTTCATGAGGTATTTCCCTTCAACTTCAACTGTCAAAAACATTGTATTATTACATCCAGCAATTGGACATGCTAAATATGGATCCATTTCAAATACTGCATTGATGGTTCCCCTTTCCAGGTTGTCTGAGGGCGCTGCTTTGTCATCGAACAGATCTTCGTCTTCTGAAGAGACGTTGTCCAGGTCATCATCATTGCTTGTGATCTGTAAAAAGAAGTTGACGTTGTTATAAAATACCTCAATGTCATAGATATTAAGCAACAACAAAAATGAATATCATGATTTGCTAATTCTTTCAAAATGCTTTTAATAATAAAATCACAGGTCGATCTTTAGTAAAGAGAAATAATGCTATGTGCAACTGTTAGCATTCATGTATTTTCATTAAGTAAAGGTAATAACAAAACTACCGAACTTGAATGATCAATCTCATAGTCCAGAGAATATGACAAAACGATAAGAATATTCCAACAAAATTGTTAGCTCATCAAAATTTTGTTAACATCTAGGAGTAAGTAGCTGTTAAAATATTTAGGATTTAAATTATTTGTTTAGTTTTCATAACACCAATATGATGGTTTCGTTATACAGGTAAGAAGTTCATAGTTTCTGGAATTAATGTCTGTACAAATTCATAAAATAATGAATAATGCTCAGGCCGTAAAATTACCGTGCGGGGCCCGGTAGGCGAATAGGCCCGCAACAGAGCCTAGCTTGTCATAAGAGGCGACTAAGGGTCTTGGGATTCTGACGTCGGGTCAGTGCTCAGCCCACAAAGCGACCAAGTGTGTACCCTTAGTGGTTGAATAGGGTAGCCCTCGTCCGCGGGGGTTGTCAGATCTATAATACTGAAACCCTAACCGCCGACCATAGTGGGCCAACGTGTGCGAAGAGTGTTACGCTTCATGCACGTTAAAGACCCCTTTGTGGACCGCCAAGTAGTGCACCACATAGGCTAAATTTTCCGCCCCTACCCAACTCTCCCCTTTTCCTGTGTTTTTTCTAAATTTTCCGGTCCTTTGTTTCCCACCCCAACCCCGTATTTCATTTATCATCATCATTCCATGTTCATTTTTATCACCCTTTTCATGTTCATCGCCTGTAAATAACCTATATAGCGTTGCACGGGCGTAAAACACCAACTCACTCACTCCATTGCAGTTTTTCAGGTACGTGTCATGAACATTGCAGATCTGGCGAAACTGTGATAGAGCAAACTAGATCTTTAATTCACAGGCTATGGTTGTAGCTTCAGCCAATACGATAGGTGGAAAACTGGCAAGAGAGTACACATGAGGAGCTGGTTCTGCTCTCTGAAGGGTTAAAGAGATGTCTTTTGGTTTGGAGTTGATGATGGTAGATAGAGGTACGGCTGCAAAAGACTGATCAGTAACTAGTACAACATGGGGCTTTACGGCAGTTGGAGCTGGTACTGACTGGTTTTTCCGTTGTCATGGATTTCTCTTAGAATGGATCTATCTGGGTTAGAAAGAACTGGATGAATGGGTGGTATCTTGTGTACAAGATTTTGTGTGTCAGGTGGGTTGTTGGTATCTGTTGCCAGTGACTGTTTTTCAACATTTTCTGGTGTTGGTGGCAATAATGGATGGCAATTATTTGGTTCTAGGTGTGCTTCTGTTCTTGACGTAGAAGGCTTTGCATGCATTGCGGCTGGCGGTGCTGGAACTGCTGTTGATGACAAGTCACGACGTGTTGGTACTGCTGGAGGTGACAAGTCACGACGTGTTGGTACTGCTGGAGGTGACAAGTCACGAAGTGTTGGTACTGCTGGAGGTGACAAGTCACGAAGTGTTGGTACTGCTGGAGGTGACAAGTCACGAAGTGTTGGTACTGCTGGAGGTGACAAGTCACGAAGTGTTGGTACTGCTGGCGATGACAAGTCACGAAGTGTTGGTACTGCTGGTGGTGACAAGTCACGAAGTGTTGGTACTGCTGGCGGTGACAAGTCATGAAGTGTTGGTACTGCTGGCGGTGACAATATACGACATGTTGGTGCTGCTGGTGATGACACATCACAACGTGTTGGTACTACTGGTGGTGAAAAATCAGGTAGTTTACTTGGCCGTGTCTGCAGTGATTGGCAATGCATTTTTGTTGTTGTGCAGATGATTTGGAATTCATGACTGTTGGTGGCGGTCTAGTCGGGAGGTCTTCAAAAGTGGGGATCTCTAATACTTCAACATTTTGCCAGGTTTGAATCACCCCCCATATTTTGTTGACAGTTGTTTCCACAGCAGTTAATCTGGTCAGGATTTGGTAGAACATCAGATCTGTCATCTGTTCGCAGTTGTCCTAATGTTGATGGTGTAAGCAGTGGGGTCAATGGACTGTCAAATGAAGGCAACGAATGGCGACCAGTTGTTCTCTTTGGTGTCCCTGTGGGTTGAGTCTTTTGATGTGTTGGAGTTGTTGGCTGTTGTTGTGTTGTTTTATGATACAAAAAAGTACAGTATTGTAACAAACATAACAGGTAATGTTAGACATGTCTTTGAATTGCAACAATATCTAGAAGGAAAAATATGTCCAGAAGACATAATACAATTTTTGCCGAAAGTATCGGAAAAAGTGACGATAAAAAGTTTTGTGAGGATACCACACTTCCTTCATGAAAAACTAACACTAACTAGCATCTCCTCATCTTAAATTTTTGAAATTTTTATGGTATACCCTATTTCAAAGTTACTTCGATTTCAGCGGTAAAGGCTATATTATAGAATAAACTACCGGTATTATGACGAACAGATTCGAAATATATCTGCCACAATACTCTCAATACCGATTGTTTAATCCTTTTCAATGAGGTTGGGAAATTTTGTGACAACAGAAAAGTCTTTACTATCATCAATGTCAGCAAACAACACTTTAGTATGAATACATTGTACATGTACAACCTCAATATGTTCTGATTTTCCCCTTTTAACACACTTAGTATGACTCATACTGAGTCCTGTAAGGTCATCACTTACAAGAGATAACGGTAAGCATGACAGATGCGTGATAACAGCAAACAATTCTGCAGGTTTACCACAATAACAATGTAGAGCAGTAGAATTACAGAAGCATCCTTCTAATCTGTAAAATGTAACAATTTGTCCATATTTGTAGTCGATATTACACAAATATTCAACAGTGTAACTATTTCTATATTCCACCCTTTGGTATGCACTTTCCGAGAAATAAAAATTATTTATCTCTCCTCACATGTTTAGGAAAGAGTCCCCATCGTTAAAGCAATCTGTATGAAAATACAGAATATAAATAGGTGTATAGTAAGCACCCTACCTTAACTGGACAATCTGAGAAGACTGTAATGGCTCTTGTGATGAAAAGCGCTTTAATGATAAATTCACGGGCTTATATACGGAAAAAGTTGTTGATTTACTAAAAATATTAAGCTCAATCAAAAATACTTTAACAAAACTTAAGCCAATTAAAATAAAGCTAATAAATAGAGAGCCGGTGGTGTAGTGGTTAACGCGTCGGACTGCTAACACCGAGGTTCGTGGTTCGATCCTCGTCAGGGGTGAAAATTTCATGAACTGATTTTCCGACTCTCTCTTGACACCATTTGCGAGGATGGTCTCAAGAAACGATGCTAGTCCTTCGGAAGGGACGATAAAAGGTTGTCCCGTGTATGGGGAGAGCAATACCCTGTGCACGTTAAAGACCCCTTTGTAGAGTTCGATAAGAGTAGGCTCAATGGGGGCCGTCTACAAAGGCCACACTCGCAAACTGCTAGCTGGAGAGGGATTTATAGAAGCATTAAGCTTGTTTCCCAATCCAGGATAAATAAATATGTTTAAACTAAAGCTAATAAAGCATCTATGAAAAAGAGGTTTTACAAAGTAACGCAAGTTGCTCTCATATAATTCAGAGAAAAAGTCAGTGATCCGATAAACTCGGTTAACAATACTAAATTTAATAAAACCCAACTGGTTTACGATACTAAGTTTACTTGCGGAACCAGTAGAAATGACGAAAACACGGGCGAATTTAAAAGAGACAAAATGTAATAAAAATACGTAAAAATAAAAGGCAATTGAGCATTACACGCAAAAAATATGAAATTATAAGTTGAGATATAACTGAACTCTGCCACATCACCAAGTAATAATTGGTGTTGAAGCATGTTTAAAAAATATATATACCAGTACAATCAAAATCAACAATTACAGTCACAACGCAAAGTTCTTGTTAGGGACTGCAACAAAGACAAACTCTCCATTTTCCTGCTCCTGCATCTCCACATCAACGTCTCTCGGTATCTCCTCACCTAGTTCGATAATGTATTTTCCATTGTTGTTCGATGTTTCCACCTCCACAATCTTTTCGAATTCCTGTGTAGTACCTGTTGTTCTCTCCTTCACAGGTGGAACAACATCCTTGGGATTGTAATAGTTGGTGATAGAAATCCACCTTCTACCAGTAGACACCCGTGCGGGTTCCGGGTGGCGAATAGTGGTGCACCGTGTTGGGAAAAATGTCACGTTCCTCGCACGTTAAAGAACCCTGCTGCAGGTCTCGGTAAGAGTAGGACCCGTAGGATCCCCATGCAGGAGGCTAAATTTCCCGTCCCTGCCCATCACTCCTTTTTCCAGTGGCAGTCAAAACTCTACATCCCAATTGGCCTTGTGTCCCCATTTCCTCCACTTCATCATCATTTCGTGTTCATTGTATCACCACTTTCATGTTCAACTCCCAGATATAGCCGAAATCGTGCTGCTTGGGAGTAAAGCAATAACTAACTAACTAACTAATTCTACCAGTAGATGCTGCTGTTCTAGTAGCACGAAGCTCATCAAAAGCAAGTTAGGTGCTTCCTCAAGATGTTCTTGCTCTTTCCAAACTCTTGACAGGCAGGGCAAGGGGAAACCTTAATTTGGGGCTTATGATGACTCCTTCAGTGCCGCATGTATTTCAAGTAGTTCTGGAAGGGTTCTCTGTCACAGCCGACCACAGGACACTCGTACCCAGGCTGAAATTCTGCTCCTTCCATACTGGAAAATAAAACTTAGTTGTGAGCCATATGAAAATAAAATAAAGTTTCAAAATCGTAGAATATTATAATACTTTATTTTCAGAAGCCAAAGCAACATTATAGTCTATGCTTTTGTGATGCGTGTGTATACATGTACATATTTATACATGTTAAAGACTTGTGATAATACAAATACAATATGACTGTTTATTCAGTTATAGCATTATGTCAACTTCATTACATATCCTGTAATTTTTACACAAAGTTTATGTTTTCAAATAACAGCCCTTTCAACGGGTCAATAGGATAATGCATTCACATAATACTTCCATCATTAACAAATGATTGTCCTTTACACAGACTAAAGATTATGCGTAGACTAAAAAAAACTCGTATTATAATACACTATCACAGCGGTCTCATCACATTTATGACACAGCCTATGAAGAAGCTAAAGCTTGAGATTTAATGTACAAAATGGAAAATATGATTTATTTTTCATGTTTATGGCTCAGTAAGATGCATATAAAAATTCTTATTTATTTAACCACCTTAAGGAAAAACTAAATCTAAATATTGAGGAAACATGCCTTCAATCTAGGAAAATACATCATGAACTACCTTACCATGCTTAACATTCTTAACCGTGAAAATTTTGAAATTTAATTCCCCAATTTAGAAAAACAGTTTCAACATATAAAACACATAAGATGCGGGGTCGTCAGGCGATAATGCGGAAGACCTGACCGCAAACCATAGTGGTGCACCGTGTTGGGAAAAATGTCACGTCCCTCGCACGTTAAAGAACCCTGCTGCAGGTCTAGGTAAGAGTAGGACCCGTAGGATCCCCATGCAGGAGGCAAAATTTCCCGTCCCTACCCATCACTCCTTTTTCCAGTGGCAGTCAAAACTATTTTACCCGATTGGCCTTGTGTCCCCATTTCCTCCACTTCATCATCATTTCATGTTCATTGTATCACCATTTTCATGTTCATCTCCCGGATTTAGCCGAAATCGTGCTGCTTGGGAGTTAAGCAATAACTAGCTAACTAACTATAAAACACAACAAATATTTACAGTATTTACAAAAATTAAGGGGAATATTTCACCGGCTTTTTAATTACTCTACCACGTCTGGTCTTTCTGGAAGAGGGAGTTTTAGGGGGTGACACAGTAACATCTGGCACATCATCTCCCGGATATAGCCGAAATTGTACTGCTTGGGAGTAAAGCAATAACTAACTAACTACATAAACTAAATGTTCTGCCCCAACCCACCTACCAGTAAACAACTTAAGCAAAAGCAAAGACGAAGACAAAACACAACAGAGCGGCCAAGGTGTGTTGGATGGCCGAATAGGGTGATCCTCGTCCACGGGGGTTGTCAGGCTGACCATGAGAAGACGACCGTGTAGGTGATTAATCTTTCATTATTCACAAAGAGGACCATAAGGATAGATGGAAATCAAGTGTTCACCAGAGAACACAAATGCAATGTAAGTGGTTCTCTAGATGTTAATACCATAGATTGGAAAAGCTAAATCCAGTATCTCTTGACAGAAATTGGTAATCTCTATCTGCAATAGTTTTCATTCTATAGGCCAAAAACATAACAAAACGATATTTCTCAAACCTTTAAGGGGCTGTAACCCCTATAAGGGGGGATCATCTGACAACTTTGACCTTATGGAGACTTTTGTAGAGCTGAATGAGCTGAACATTTAAAAAAGCAACAGCTTTTCTCTATCTGCAATAGTTTTCATTCTTTCAGCCTAAAACACCTATTTTTTTCCTTTAAGGGGCCGTAACCCCTATAAGGGGTCATCTTACAACTTGGACCATATGAAGACTTATGTAAAGCTAAATGAGTGAACATTTAATCAAGCAACAGCTTTTGTATATATGCAATAGTTTTCATTCTTTCAGCCAAAAAACCCGTGCGGGTTCCGGGTGGCGAATAGGCCCTCAACAGCGCTAAGTTTGTCGGTAAAAGTCCACTAAAGAGCGCCCAGAAACCTGACATCGGGTCAGGCCGCTTTGCCCACAAAGCGACTGGGATTTGTGCCCCAGGTGGTTGAATGGGGCAGCCCTGACATCGACAGACTCGGGGTCGTCAGGCGATACTGCGGAAAACCTGACCGCAAACCATAGTGGTGCACCGTGTTGGGGAAAAATGTCACGTTCCTCGCACGTTAAAGAACCCTGTTGCAGGTCTCGGTAAGAGTAGGAGCCGTAGGATCCCCATGCAGAAGGCGAAATTACCCGTCCCTACCCATCACTCTTTTTTCCAGTGGCAGTCAAAACTCTCCTGCCCGATTGGCCTTGTGTCCCCATTTCCTCCACTTCATCGTCATTTCATGTTCATTGTATCACCACTTTCATGTTCATCTCCCGGATATAGCCGAAATCGTGCTGCTTGGGAGTAAAGCAATAACTAACTAACTAATTCAGCCAAAAACACTATTTTTGCCTTTAAGGGGCTGTAACCCCTATAAGGGGTCATCTGACAACTTCGACCCTATGAAGACTTTTGTAGAGCTAAATGAGCTGAACATTTAAGCAAGCAACAGCCTTTCTCTATCTACATTAGTTTTTCATTCTATAGGCCAAAAACACTATTTTTTCCTTTTAGGGGCTTTAACCCCTATTAAGGGTCATCTGGGAATATCGACGCTATGGAGACTTTTGTAGAGCTAAATGAGCTGAACATTTAAGCCAACAACAGCTTTTCTCTATCTACAAAAGTTTTCATTCTATAGGGGAAAAACATGCAAAAAATGCTATTTTTCACCTTTAAGGGGCTGTTACTCCTATAAGGGATCATCTGAAAACTTTGACCTTAGTCCCGTGCGGGGCCCGGGTGGCGAATAGGCCTGCAGCAGAGCCTAGCTTGTCGTAAGAGGCGACTAAGGGTCTTGGGATTCTGACGTCGGGTCATGCTAGAATGCTGCATCTTATAAAAAAAAATTGTACGGTAACGTGAAACCTGTTGTCCTGTCTTCTCACTCTTTAGTCTGAGGAACTGCAATAACTTTAATCAAATACAAAAACTAATCATATTATCTGCAATTATACACAAGACACTGCATGAAGTGAAAATTTTGATTTAAGTCGATGATTCATAAAATTTATTTGTACAGGATGCTTGCCTCATCGCTGTGATACAATTTGGTATAGGATAAAATTATTCCATGTCATATAATACACACGATATTACAAGAAACATAGATTTAAACCTCGGTCGGTGATTCGTAAAAAGTAAGTCAGTGTGACCTAATTTGTCAATGTGATTTGATTTGCACTGGATGCTTGCATCCAACTCTGATGAAACAATTAAAATCGCCGATAAAACCATAATTAAAGCTTAGAAAATCCTACTTTTTGCCACAGAGATCTAAAATTGTATAAATTATTCTTACAAATAATTTTCAGTGCGAATATTTTCTTATAAAGCCTAATATTTGAAGTTCATATTTTCATCCCCCCTTTTTCCACAATTTCAAAATGGCTTCCTGAACCACCCTACGTCTGTCATTAATTCAAGTTTTACAACTGTCATTTTGAGCGCGGCTCGCCATGCAAGACTGGTGGCAGCGTCCAGATCATAATTATTCAGACAAATGTTTCTGAAGTTCTCAAATACATCAGCAAAAAGTAATACGTCGGTTATTCATACAAGTCATGATATTGTCCAAGGTTCTGTATCGAAAATGTATCCCATACAATTGGCGCATGCGCATAATGATCATCCGAAATCCATACTCCGATTAATGTGCTGTAAAAGGCAGATATTGGTGGAAGTTGCTGTTCTAAAAATTTATTCTCTGAATCGAAGTATTCGTAATAATAGACCTGGCCAATGCATTCCAAAAAAAAAGAAAGAAATTCGACAGTGTCCTTTTTATAGCTTTTTGCTTAATATTGTGATATTTTATGTTTATATTACATTTGTTTCCAATACATGGAGTATTAATGCTCTATCTTTCATCTTTTAAACACAGTATTAATACACCTATATTTTCATGAGTCCCGTGCGGTGCCCGGGTGGCGAATAGGCCCGCAGCAGAGCCTAGCTTGTCGTAAGAGGCGACTAAGGGTCTTGGGATTCTGACGTCGGGTCAGTGCTCAGCCCACAGAGCGACCAAGTGTGTACCCTAGGTAGCTGAATAGGGTAGCCCTCGTCCGCGGGGGTTGTCAGGTCTATAATACGGAAACCCTGACCGCCGACCATAGTGGGCCATTGTGTGTGGAGAGTGCCACGCTTCATGCACGTAAAAGACCCCTTTGTGGACCGCCCAGTAGTGCACCACATAGGCTAAATTTTCCGACCCTACCCACCTCTCCCCTTTTTCCTGTGGTTCTTCAAAATTTACCGGTCCTTTGTTTCCCACCCCATCCCCATATTTCATTTATCATCATCATTTCATGTCCATTTTATCATCCTTTTCATGTTCATCGCCTGTAAATAACCTATATAGCGTTGCACGGGCGTAAAACACCAACTCACTCACTCACTCACATCTCGTTTCCCCAATATATAGAGGAATATTAATACTCTATCACTTTCTTGGGCTATACATCATTTTACATAGAGTAATAATACTCTATCTTGTTCTTAATATATAGAGTTTTAACATGAATTATCTGTAACCATCAACCAAAATTTGGCACACATAGTTACAGAATCAGTTGAGACTTTCTTTGTGTGATCCTTAGGTAAAAACATGAAATAAATCTGTAGACATTTTTCTGTAAAATGCTTGGTTGCCATAGCAACGGTGGCTAAAATACTCTATCATAAAAAAGAATTGTAGAGTGTCGACACTCTTTTCCTGTTTTCTTTATCAATGCAGAGAGTTTTTTTTTTTAATAAAATAAAATATTAGCGTAAAAGTAAATTACTAATGTATTATTTGGATGTGTTATTTAGTACCAGGTAATACTAGTATTTGTTTTGAATTTTTCAGAAGGGTTTGATAAGTACAACTAATGAATTCAATACTTTGCAATGCATGGTTTTTTTTCAAATACATTTAACTTGTGTGCTACTTGCATGTTATAAATTTCGTGTCCATGTAATATTTTTGACATGCAAGTTTTAGCTGATAACAAAATAACTGTGCAATAAATGATATTGTTGTATTTACTTTATCAACAAGCTTAAACTCTTAGAAGCATGGAGAGAAAATTGGATTAACTGTATAGCAATAGTCAATTAATTTGTTTTACAAACATTCTGTTGGCTATAATCATTCTGTAATAGAAAATAATGAGATGTGGAATAGGTTTACGCGACACAGTCCACAATCAAGCGGCAATTCAGAAAAACTGTAAGTCTTCCAATTACATTATTTGCTGGAGTAATGATCTGAAGGTATCGAGTCAGCTCAATTTCGATCATCTTAACATGTATCTAATTAAAATATCCATAGTGTGTGTCACAACTGTTGTGTCTTTTATTACTATCGAACCCAATGGAAGAGGGAGGTTTGGCACCATTAAACCCAGATTAACCAAACATATTTTTTAAATGCCTGTACCAAGTCAAAACAATTGTAATCGTTAATTTGTGTGTCCGTCTTATTTTGTATTTTCTCTGGGACATTTTAGTTTTTGAATTACCTTCATTAAGTAACACAACTGAATTATTTATCAAAAAATTTTAGATTTAAAATATCTAAGATTAAAAGATTAATTTTGAATTATATTATTAAATTTAAAAACATTCTTGAACTAATAGAAAAAATATATAAGAATATATTCAAGTAACATTTTAAGATATCCAAGATTATAATGGTGTAGACCTTTACCAAATGGGTATAACAAGATTTTATGTTGTCAAACACTGTCTGATTTAATTCTTCATTGAAATCTACGACTATCGACCTCCAAATGTATACACTAAACAATACTGACATACCAGATCAGTTGTATAATTTTACACATCTCTACTTTTATCATCCCAGTCCATGAAATTAGCTGGCTACCAAAGAAATATTGTATCTCTATATCATTAGATCCAATTATAAATTATATAATTAACAACTTGTTAGTCGAAACCACAGGACATATCTACAGCTCCCACAATTCATTTTGGTTAGTTTTCAAAACTATGTTCATGAAAGTTGGACATAATCAATAGACTTTCTAAAACAAATATGGTTTTAGACATATTCTTTTTTATGTTCCGGTCTCTTTATGCTTACGTTAAAAAGAAGATTCTATTGCTATAAAAATAATGTTTAATGTCCAAATTTGGGTTTTCTTTATTAATAAAACTTTGAACTTTAATTCATTATAAAAGTACATTCATAATAAATAAAAATAATTTTTTTTTAAACAAATTAATAAACAAATACATATATTTTTGTATTTGAGGGGGAGGTGTCATACTGAATAATAGGACCCATATATTTTTTGAACAGTAAAACAAAGATTAGACAAAGATACAGGAAAACTCAGTTTTTTACAGATTATTTGCTGAAATGAATTTTTATTTAACTGAATGCATTAAAGCCAACTTTTTACAATTGAACATTTTAGTCAATGCAAATAAATACATTGCATAATCATAAGTTTAATAGAGGATGCCATGCGGAAGCTGTACATCAAATTTATATATATAAAATGAGCGGCACCTTTAATTCCAACACGACTAGCATTTTTATGTTGTATTGTTTCAAGTTTGTACATTTTTAGTGCATTTTTTTCTTTATACCTTTACTAATGAGATGACAATATTCAGGGTTTATCTCGTGTCAAAAATATTCTACCCCCCCTTTTCCACTCAAAATATAAGTTTGTTTTAGATTACCTGGAATCTCCAGTCATTTACGTCCTGATAGGGTTCACGAGCAGTTTTTTCCATTGATTCCGTTTATCAGTAAGGTTTCCCGTGCGGGGCCCGGGTGGCGAATAGGCCCGCAGCAGAGCCTAGCTTGTCGTAAGAGGCGACTTAGGGTCTTGGGATTCTGACATCGGGTCAGTGCTCAGCCCACAGAGCGACCAAGTGTGTACCCTAGGTGGCTGAATAGGGTAGCCCTCGTCCGCGGGGGTTGTCAGGTCTATAATACGGAAACCCTGACCGCCGACCATAGTGGGCCAACGTGTGTGGAGAGTGCCACGCTTCATGCACGTAAAAGACCCCTTTGTGGACCGCCCAGTAGTGCACCACATAGGCTAAATTTTCCGCCCTACCCACCTCTCCCCTTTTTCTGTGGTTCTTCAAAATTTACCGGTCCGTTGTTTCCCACCCCACCCCATATTTCATTTATCATCATCATTTCATGTTCATTTTATCATCCCTTTCATGTTCATCGCCTGTAAATAACCTATATAGCGTTGCACGGGCGTAAAACACCAACTCACTCACTCACTCACTCCTTCATTCATGCAGTCAAAACATTTCAAATTTGCACAAGTAGTTCTGTTGATTGTGTCTCGTCTTTTCCCTTTACCTGCAAAGCATTTGCAACACTCGAACTTGGGGCCTACAATTTCAATGCATACAAAATAAAATTATTAATAGTTTACATGGATTAATACTTTATTTAAAGAATATATGATTATATGGTCACTTGAATTCGAAAACAATATCAATATTAAAGTTTTACCTCAACAGCGAGTTTCACTCTCATTCTTAGGGTTGGCGTAAGATGAAGATGCTCATAAGTAAGCCGAGGTAACAGCCTGATTCCAACTTCATTGACGTCGGACTCTACCAGCTGTACCACTTGAGACCACTTGATTGGTTTTTCGTTAAACTGTAACACAAATACAAACATTTAGTACATCTTTTATTTTTATTTACATCCAACAAGGAATATGCATTATAAATCTACAATATTTATAATAATTAAAATCCATATTTTGTACTTTTTTTTTAATTTAAGCAGATTATATGCAATCATCTAGATACATTTTAAGTCTCAATTCAATGATATTCTATTTGATGAAAAACTTCATTTATACTTATACCTACAAACAAATTGTTTTATTATTCCACCCAGAGTTCTCAAAGTTGTTCCTTGTAGATTTCATCAAATAGATGACATCTGCAATGAAATACACATTGCGAGTAGGATCATGCATTTTCTCAAGTAGTGACAGATTTCACCATTCACAGCTTTATGAATTTGATAAAAATTTCTGTTTGGAGTTGCACCATGGGAAACCAAGGCCCTTATTTTAAATAAAACAACTCCAAAATTCATACTATTTCCCACACAACATAGTAGAGCTGGTAGGGTTTAACACCTTTGCATGGGTAATGAGCAACTACGCATTCCTTCATGCTTAAAATTCTCCTAACCATTAAAGTGTCCCGTGCGGGGCCCGTGAGGCGAATAGGCCCGCAGCAGCGCTAAGCTTGTCGGTAAAAGTCCACTAAAGAGCGCTCAGAAACTTGACATCGGGGTCAGGCCGCTTTGCCCACAAAGCGACTGGGATGTGTGCCCCAGGTGGTTGAATGGGGCAGCCCTGACATCGAGAGATGCGGGGTCGTCAGGCGATAATGCGGAAAACCTGACCGCAAACCATAGTGGTGCACCGTGTTGGGAAAAATGTCACGTTCCTCGCACGTTAAAGAACCCTGCTGCAGGTCTCGGTAAGAGTAGGACCCGTAGGATCCCCATGCAGGAGGCAAAATTTCCCGTCCCTACCCATCACTCCTGTTTCCAGTGGCAGTCAAAACTATCCTACCCGATTGGCCTTGTGTCTCCATTTTCTCCACTTCATCATCATTTCATGTTCATTGTATCACCACTTTCATGTTCATCTCCCGGATATAGCCGAAATCGTGCTGCTTGGGAGTAAAGCAATAACTAACTAACCATTAAAGTCAATATATGGGCGGCCAAGTCTGGATCTATCTCAGCGGCAGAGTCAGCATTAATTTGTAAGTTGTTGAAGTTTCAAAGATCGCAAAAGCATAATACCCCCCCCCGTTTCCCCACAGTGAACCAATCCTGACTTGACTTCGTCAAAAAGTAAGCACACACTCTCTCTCTCAGCCCATTTTCGTCGATAGCGTTGGTTCATAGGATCCGGAATGGCTGTATATGTAGGTTGAAAAGGTTCAAAATCGTATGAGTCACGGGTTATAGTTGTTACTTTGTCATCTTTCACGGTGAAATGATTGGGCATTGGGTTTTCAGGTACGGTTAAAGTTGGCAAATAATTAGATGTCAGTTGGTGTTAAGCATCTCCCTTTTCTGTTGGAGTTTCTAACAATACGTTTTAATTGATAATCAATTATTTTGTGTTTCCATGTTTTACATGTTGTCTCTTTTTGTCCCGTACTGGTTTTGTCTCAGCCCTTTTGGACTTTTGACATTCGGATATTGGTACATCTGCTTGCTTCATACAAACTTGCGTGGTGGCTCGATAATCCCACTGTTAGTACAGACGTATATCATTAGGTTCCCATAGGTTTATAGGTGTAGGTGATCTCAGTGGAGAAAGGGGAAATCTCTCCAGATTTTCCACTGGAGCAGTTATGGTGGCTTGGTGACTTTCCCTCATGTAGTTTTTCAGCATGTACCTGCGGCATTCAGGGCATGTAAACCCACATCTTTTACACTTTAATTTAGCGACGATCATCACGATCAGATTGGTGCCTTTTCAACTGGCTGAATTGGTCATAGCTCTGGTCACATGTGGTACAGGGGTACTGTTTCTGACTACGGAAAAACAGAAGACAAATAATAAATCATGCAGTTCAAGACAAAAATGGTTTGAGATTATCATTGTGTACTATTTTTGGTTTGGAGGAGGGAATTGTTTTATTTTATAAATTAAATCTGTTATGGTTTCTGTCACTCATAAGGTCCTTCCCAATTGGATTTGAGTTTCTTGCACAGACCCTTCTTAACGGTATTGTCAAGTAACCAAACCAAAGAGCCAATCTGGTATTGATTTTTATGGATTTTAAGGTCATATTGCCGTTTTTGACGTTCGCGTGCCTCCGTCATTTGTTCAGCTGCAACGGAGTGAACCTTATCCATTGGCGGGAAAATTTATATTTGACCGTAGATTCGTACCCAGGACTCTAAAATCTACTTGAATACCAAATTTCATCAAAATCTGTCAACTTTAACATTTTGGCGCTATTTGCGCGAAAACCGCGATTTTTATTATTATTTTTTTTTAATCGCAGATTTATACTCATGACCCTTAAATCTATTAGAATACCAAATTTCATCAAAATCGGTCATTTTATACGTTTTGGCGCGAAAAGCGCGAAATTTTATTTTTGACCGCAGTTTCGTACACAGGGCCCTTAAATCTACTTGAATACCAAATTTCAATAAAATCGGTCAACTTTTACATTTTGGCGCCATCGGGGAAGTGCGATGGCTCGAAATAAGTTAGGGGCGAGTCAACTTCTCGCCCCCATGTCGATATAAAGAGGCGTGGCATAGAAACTTACTCAAAAACGATCTAAATATAGATTCAATAAGTGTTACATCAAATCTAATTATGGATAGTGATATTGCACAACATGATGAAATCTGTTAAAACTACGTTTTACATAGATGTTTCTAGGACTGTAACTCGAAAACTGGTTGTCGAAAAAGAATTTTGGCTTTGGATTTGTTATCAGGACTACTAAAGCTACTTGGAAACTAAGTTTCATTGAAATCGTCCAACCTTTTTCGACAAACTTCGCCCAAAAAACGCGTAACCAGGAAGTTGATCGAGAAAAAAAATTTGCGTTTAAAAACATGGCCAGGAGTCAGGTAACAATTTCCACACTTTAGAATTTTATATCGGTTATGGTTTCTGAGGAGATCTGTACGCAAGGGTAAACAGTGTTTGGGGGTCTTTCTCTTTTTGTGTCCTCCAATAGAAATAGATTCCTAACTGAATGATACCATTTTTGGATATATCAACCTGGTAGGTAGTCCAGATTGAAAACATATGGTTGCTATGGACTTTAAGGTCGGTTGATAGTGACAAAAGGTCACTTCCTGTCACTAAAATATAAACTCAGTAAGTAGTCTGGCCATTAGAGATATGGTTGCTATGGACTTTTCCTTTAGGTAACCTTGTTGCTAAGGATTGACCTTGGACCCAAGTTATACCCCCCCCCCCCACCCACCCTGATTCTGAAAATATATGGTTGCTACGGACTTTTCCTTAAGGTTACCTTGTTGCTAAGGACTGACTTGGACCTATGACATTTGACCTTGGACCCTAATTACAGCCCCTTCCTAACTCATTCTGAAAAAAGATGGTTGCTATGGACTTTTCATTTAGATTACCTTGTTTCTAAGGACTGACCTTGACCTCTGACCTTTTACCTTGGGTCCAAATTATAGTCCCTTCATAACTGATTATGAAAATATATGGTTGCTATGGACTTTTCTTTAACATTACATTTTTAAATATGAGTTTCTATTTATTGCGCAATACATACCTATATTAAGTCATGACGCAATAACTCAAAATTGAGATTTGACTTATGACATATATTTTTGGATGCAACTTATGTCACCTAAGACGATTGGTGAAGGTCCATAGTCTCTAGGACTAACCGTTTTCAAATACATTTTGTTGGCGCATAGCGACACTTTTCTAGTCATAAACATGTAACCTGAAAGTTGATCGAAAAATTTTGTTTTTTCATTTAAAAACATGGCCAGTAGTCAGGTAAAAGTTTCCACACATCAGAATTTTTATATCGGTTACGGTTTCTGAGGAGATCTGTACACAAGGGTAAACAGTGTTTGGGGTGATGACTCCGTTACTAAAAATAGATTGGTTTCGCAGGGTTAGTCAGGTCAAGCCCAGGCAGTGTCGGTTAATGGTACCAAGTATCGAAATGATCTGTCGCGACACTTGTGTTTTATGGACCGCGGACAAGAAGAAAAATAATAATTAAATTACAATCGTTCAAACAACGATCGCGAGGTCTTTCCCTATTTATGTCCTCCATTAGAAATAGATTCCTAACTGAATGATACCATATTTGGATATTTCAACCTGATAAGTAGTCCAGATTAAAAAAAAATAGTCGATGAAAACACAAAATAAGTGGTAGGGGTTAGTACAAGAGAGACAGTTCAGGTAATAGTTAGTACAAAAACGTACAATTAGGGTATGGGTAAGTGTAAAACATATAAAAAGGGTTAGGTAAGTACAAAGAGATACACTCCAGGTAAAAGTTAGTACAAAAACGTACAATTAGAGTTAGGGTAAGTGTAAAATATATAAAAAGGGTTAGGTTTAGTATAAAACACACACTTAGGGTTAGGGGTTAACATATTCAGATACACCTAGAGTGAGGTTTAGTACAAAATTATGCAATTAGGGTTAGGGTCGATGGAAACACAAAATAAGTGGTAGAGGATAGTACAAAGGGATACAGTTCAGGTAAAGGTTAGTAAAAAAATGTACAATTAGGGTTAGGGTTACTGTAAACATAAAATTAGGGTTAGGGTTACTGTAAACATAAAATTATAAAAACGAACAATTACATATATATATATATATATAAACATTAAAGTCGAAAGTTTTTCATTGGTGTGGCGATGAATTCAAATTCTCCGTCATCCCTCATTCGCATCTCCACATCTACATCTCTCGGAACGGTCTCCCCAATTTGAATAACATACTGACTATCTGCAAGTACTTTTACCCCTTCCTCAACAACTTCTTCAATAACTTCAGTTCTTAAAGTTGTTGGAGGTAAAACTCCACCAGGCGAAACATATCCTTGATTTTGAATCTCCTTACTTCCAATATCCGCCGCTTTCCTATTAGCAAACAACTCCTGGTACTTATGTACCCTCACTAGGTGGCGCTTTAAGTTGGAACGTTCCTGGAAGTGCTCATGGCAAGCAACGCACGGAAACACCTTCACCATTGGCTTATGAGCCTTCCTCCAGTGTCGTTGGTAGTGGTGAAGTGTACGAAATGTCTTTGTCACCAGGCATCCAGAGACCTGACACACAAACCCTGGAGCAAATACTGGACGTTCCATTCTGAAAAATATGTAAGGTGTGAGTCACATATGAAAATCAAATCCTATTTCACCCACTATATGAAGTGAATTTGCAATAAAATCGACCAATTTGTTTGTTTAGTATACATGTAATTGCAGTGATATATTTTATATATGTGTAACATGTAATAATAAAAATATAATAAGACTGTTTAGGCAGTATAAGTTTCATGTCAACTTTATAACATAAATCCTGTTACTTCTTACACAATGTATGTGTATTTGAAAATAACAACCTTTTCAACAGGCCTCAAAAGGACTATGTAATCACATAATACTTCCATCATTCAAATAATTACTAAATGACTGTCTTTTCATAGACTAAAGAAGATCATGCGTAGACCAATAAAACTCAAATTATACTGTATTATCACAGAGGTCTAATCACACAATATACATGAGGTTTTTATATGCATCTCAGTGTCAATAAGTAAAATAAAACAAAATTATCTTTTCTCATATGACTCAGTAGTTTGCATATATTTTCAGTAAAACTTTAGCCACATATATTAGAATAAATAATAACGTACCTTAGCAGAAGATATTCTTACCACACTAAACCGTGAAATTTAAATAATTTATTCCCCAATTTAGAAATTACATAAGAAACATTACATATATAGAACAATATAGTCTCTCTAGTCAACATTTCTACCATCGAATTTGTCAGGCTCTTTCTCGCGTCTTGAAATTGAACGAGCATCATTGTTAAATGAAACGTGTTTGCGGACTTGTTCATTGGCTCTGATATTACTACTGGTAGAATCAGACGCTTGATCAGAAGGCCAATAGAGAACTGACTTTTTCGTATTTGAACCAGCACAGTTTCTACCTAAATGCGGACGCGTTTTGTTGGACTGGCTTAGATTGGGTTCTGTTTCGTCACGGATTTTCTCTATATGAAGGCGGTGTAACTTTATAAGACGGCGGTATTCCGAAATCTAACCTTTGTGCTACTTTTTGTTTTAACGGAAGTTCGGAACGAGAAGTTCTGAGTTCCCTACTGGTCATTTCAGTCGTTTCCCCAGAAACCCCAGAGTAAGGCATGTGATCTTTTTGTAAACCGTCACCTTCTCTTGATGTCGGATACTTATTTTCACGAGTTGAAAGGGTAGCTTCCGTGTTGGTATTATCAACTCTTTCACTAACACCTTTCTGTGAATACATAGAGCCTATATTCAGACTATAGCGTTCACTTGGTTGCGTATCTTTGGTTTCCGCCGGTTGTAAATTTGTAGACTCACGTGGCACTTCATATTTGGGAGTTTCCCTACCTTTAACATGTTTAATTGGGCTAAATACAAGTGGATCTAAAGTATAAGGCTCTTGCATTTCTCCAATATTCTCTGTTATTTATTCTTCTAATCTTTCTAATATAGCTTTTAAATTTATAGCGACGTCAGCATATTTTTCCTGCAATTGTGAAATATCATGCGTAATTGATGATTCAGCCATTTTTAAAAATAAATTTAATTGAACTTTTTAAAGTAAATTACTTAAAACATATTACTGTTAAATTATCAATAAATAAATAATCTTATAGTTAGCAGAAGTTTTACAACAGGTCCCCACAATGGCCACCAAAAATGTAACAGGAGGGGTTTACGGAGTAGTTTTTATTGAATGAAGATCAGTCTTGTTTTATTTGTGTAGTTACTCTTTAGTTTTTAAAGACGTTAATTTAACCAAGACGACCAAACTTTGATGAACCAGACAACCATTTTGTCAACCTGGACTAGAAAATCTATGAACAGATACCAAGTTTCATGATGCATTTGCCAAGTGACTCTTTTAGGTTACATACTAAGTTTCATTCATATACCATGTATACCTCCTTTGAGTATTGAGTTCGTTCACAGGACCTGCGTCTCTGCCAACGTAAGTAATACAAAATAAAGTTTTTATAATTTAATAAGTATAATATTTACAGAAGTTTCTTATGCAAACATCGAGATTCTTTAAATTATATAATAGTCCCAATTCAGATTTAAATTGGTATGTGGCATTTCCCGGTCATAAAACTTATAACTTTCAAATTGAAAAGGTTACGACCTAACTTTTATGTTACAAAATTAATCTTATCAACGGACTTGAAACCTTACATTTTAGTTTTTAATTAGCCTAAAACAATTGCCTATCTTTTAGAAAAGTTTATTTTATTTCAAATATTTAAGACCAGATGGGCAGAGCAGTTTTCGTAAAAATTGGAAAGAATTATCTCCCCTTAAAAATTACAAAGTTGCCCCATTGTATCGGTAGGCTCGCTGTATATAAATACAGACACTAACAGGCATTTAAGCACCCTACCTTGAGTAGTCTGTGAGACTGTGGCTCTTGTAATGGAAAAAGCGCCTTAATGAAGAATTCACGGGCTTATATACTAAAATAGTTGTTGATTTGCTTAAAATAGTAGGCTCAATAAAAAAAACTATAACAAAAAAATGTAGTCAATTAAAATAAAGTTAATAAAGCATCTATGAAAAAGAGGCTTTGAAAAGTAACGTAAGTTGCTCTCATATAATTCAAAGAAAAAGTCCGAGCGATTCGATAAACTCGGTTAACATTACTAAATTTAACAGAACCTTGTGGTTACTGGTTTACGAAAACTTATTTACTTGCGGAACCAGTAGAAATCATGGGAAAACATGGAAGCTTTGCAAGGAGCTCAAACTAAATTACTATTCTCAAAATATGAGAGAAATTATATTTAAAAACAGGTAAAGACCCGAAAATATAAATTAAACTGAATATATTAACTGAAATCTGCCACAATCACATTACTTCAAGATAACCTACTTTGACTAAACATATTTCGGACTTTTGGTGCCTCTTTGATTCTTATGTCATAGCTTGTAGCAAAGTCCCCTCTGACATGTGATTGCTATGCTTCTCCCTTTGTCTATGGTCCATCTGGTCATGTCATCACGGGTGATCTTAAGATAATTGAAAATGATTTATTACGCAATGTGGTTTCCCATGGACCTAAATTCAGGGAACCGCAACGTATAAATTGGAATCATAACTTTAAGATCATCATGGACGCTGTGGAGGACTATGCTAGAGCCTGGATAAAGAGGGAAAAGGACCAAGAACCAGAGCTTGAATCACTGTCGGACTGGGTAAGGACTATCCGATCTCTTGTACGAAGCCGAATAGACAAACTTCGCAAATGTGTGAACCCCCGGCCTTCTTCTGTATTTAGAGATCGTGAAGCTCTCAATTGTCTCTCTTCCTTACATGACAGGTATGTTGTCACGCCAGCAGACAAGGCTTCCAATAATATAGTTTTTGTATGTAAAGCACATTATTACAATTGTCTAATAAAAGAACTAGGCATTGATGGTAATACTTCCGCTAGTGCAACATACACACGGACTACATTTAACAAAGATGAAATCATAGCCAACCATAGCTCTTTTATGTCCTCTTTCAATATTCCAATGAAAGAGGAACATAAAGAGTTACCATATTTGTACTGGATACCTAAACTTCACAAAAATCCGTACAAAGAAAGGTATATAGCTGGATCTTCATCATGTTCAACTACAGAGCTGTCCGTTCATTTAACTAAAATCTTGTCTGCTGTCAAAGAAGGTCAACAAGCATACTGCGACACTATTTATAATCGTAGTGGAATTAACCATATGTGGATTTTGAAAAACTCAAAAGATTTGTTAGATCAATTTAAATCTAGATCATTTTCTGAGGTTCACTCTTTGAAAACGTTCGATTTTTCAACTTTATACACTACCTTGCCACACGAAAAACTAAAATGTCGCCTGAAAAAACTTCTCGAAAAAGCCTTTTCAAACTCAAGGAATTTTGTTGTTTTGGGTTATAATTCTACATTCTTTTCCAAAACATCTTTCAAAGATAAAATTTGTTACACACTGGAACAAGTTTGCAGTATGCTTGATTTCCTAATTGACAACATATTTGTCACCTTCGGAGGAGAGATTTTTCAACAACAAATCGGCATTCCAATGGGCACAAACTGTGCTCCTCTCCTCGCCGATTTGTTTTTATACTCTTACGAGACTGAATTTCTTCAGGGACTCGTAAAGAACAAGAAGATGAAAGAGGCAAGGTCATTTAATCTTACATTCAGATATATTGATGATGTCCTTTCTATCAATAACACTTCATTTGGTAGTTGGATTCCTTCAATATATCCTCCGGAATTGGAGATTAAAGAGACCACCGAATCCAATTGCTTCACGTCTTTCTTGGATTTGCACCTCGAATTTGACCCAGGTGGTCATCTCGGTACAAAAATTTACGATAAACGAGACGATTTTAATTTTCAAATTATTAATTTTCCTAATCTACAGAGCAATATACCTACTTCTCCTGCATACGGTGTTTATATTTCTCAACTTATTCGATATGCCAGAGCTTGCACACATTTCACAGATTTTTTTATCAGACACCGGTTTCTTCGTGACCGACTTTTGAAGCAGGGCTATAAGAAAATACGTCTCATACGATCACTAAAAAAATTCTTTCTTCGTTATCAGCCACTAGTAGAAAAGTTCAAAATTGAGTTAAAAGATATGATAGTTAATTGTTTTAATTAGTGTTTGACTGGTCTGCTGTACTGAGATGATCACCTCAATATCCCTATTGTGTCTCACAACTATGTTGTGTTCTATGGTCATTACCGGATCCTAAGATCGCAATGGAAGAGGGAGGTTTGGCGCCATAAAACCTGGTTTAACCCACCATTTCGTTTGAAATGCCTGTACCAAGTCAGGACCATTGCGATCCACCAGTTCTCCGGTATGACTGATTCGTTTTTGTCATTTTCTCTGGACTATGAGATTGATCATTCAAGTTCGGTAGTTTTGTTGTTACCTTTATTGTTGTAATACTGATGAAAATTGACGTTGTTTAGATCTTGACGACCCCAGCATCACTGAAGATCATATTATGATTTGTTTAATAAATGTTTGAAATAAAAAAAATCTCGAAATGGCCATATGGAATATCCAAATTTCTGTACCTCCTAATATTAACTCTGTTTTGCTTGTTCACTTTCAACTTAAGACTTATGAGTTTGACTGCAGCCTTGCTTAATGTTTCAATGTTATGCGTCCTTCAAAGATTCTTCCAGTGCTATCACCTAATTGCCCGACTCCTCATTTATTCGTTTCGGCATCGTTATCTGATTTGTTAATTACTTTGCATCATTTATGATCCAGTCTGATTCTCAACAGTTTTACGATATTATCTGTTTTCTTTAAACTTTTATATACATATATATATAGTAAAAATTATGTGATATTTGCTGGACGTTTCGGCCTCACGGCCTTCCTCAGCAGAAGTTTACTTTGACCTGGATTTGCTTGACAGCTAAAAAGTACAAGTCCAATAATCTTCCCTGAAAAATATCCCAGTGCAGTGAAATTTATTCAAGCTCATTTACAAATGATGTTTATGTATTTCCTCTATGTATAGTTTCATCAAAATCAGTTGAGCTGCAAAAGAGGAGAAGGGTCAAGGAGGTGTGTGGACAGACATAGAAACTGAGAGGTGATTTCGACATAGACCCAATCTTTGTATGCGGGGGTATAGAAATTTGTTTTAAGTTTATAGTTTAAAACACAGATATAGGTAAAAAAAGGTTAAATACAGATGTACTCAAGGTGTACAGTTCTATCCTGCTCCTTATACCTTTTTTTCTGGTTTCATCGGTTTTTAAAGGTTCTGCTTTTTGCTTCTTGTTTCCTTTCCCCTGACTTTTTAACTCTTTTTCGCTTTGCTTCAAGAACTCTCCTAGAATGAGAGAATGCCTCAACTTATATTTTTGTATCAAAGTACTTACTTTTTGGAATGCAGTGAGCCTCATCAACAAATAATGCCTTTATCAAGCCTTGTCAGGATAATTCTTTCATGATCCAGCAAAGACTCTGGACTGGCAAACAAAATATCAACTTCTCCCCTTTCAAAATCACGTATTTGGCATTTTCAATATTTTAGGTGGAGCGCCTCTGATGAGTCTTGAATAGACGAAACGCGCGTCAGGCGTAGCTAAAGGACTAGGGCTGATAAGGGCCATTTTTGGCCCCAAAATTATTTTTTGTTGGAATTCAAGTAAACATTGTGACAAGACTTAGTTAAATGTCAGTACTTTAATGCTCCATAGACAATTTTTATATTTTTGACCATACTGTGACGTCATAGTGACGTCAAAATTGAACAAATTGTACAAAATTGACCAAATTGCCGGTTTTTTAGCATATCTTTAATGATTTTCGCTCTGGGAAGTGACCGCAACACCCATGTACCACACAATCCTTTTGGTAACAAATTAAGTTGGTTCTGAAAAAATATTTTCCCAAAGTATTTATTTGGTACATGGCTGTACACACTACTATTGGAAACAAAATAAGCATGAAAACAATCTAAAAACCGCTAATTTTGACCGAATGATGAAAATCTTCCAACTTTTAATGCCATTTTTATATATAGATGAGATGGATTTAAATAATTTTCGTTGTTTTTTATGTCCCTAACCCTTGCCTAAGAAAATAACACAGTTATTGTAGAATACTAGAACTTTTAATTTTCAGCCATATTTTGAGGCCAAAAACAGGCCTTATCAGCCCTGGTCCAAATTTACTGTCTGGAACTTGTTATTTTTATTTCGAACACATTTGAAGGTTAGCACTGCTGGTGGAGTTTTAATTCCCCGAGGTTAGCCCGCTCCGGCACCAACACTTTTGTGTTGGAGAACACATCAAAGCTTTAAATCCGTTTAAATTTCATAATTGTCAAAACCCTAAGGATCTTCCTATCCCAATAAAGGTTGATCATCTTAGTAATAATTTGATTCCCCCGTTGGGTATTTATGGTTTTATACGATCCCAAAAAAATTTTTCTTCGTTATCAACCACTAGTAGAAAAGTTCAAAATTGAGTTAAAAGATATGGTGGTTCATTGTTTTAATTAGTGTTTGACTGGTCTGCTGTATTGCGATGATCACCTCAATATCCCTATTGTGTCTCACAGCTATGTTGTGTTCTATGATCATTACCGGATCCTAAGATCGCAATTGAAGAGGGAGGTTTGGCGCCATAAAACCTGGTTTAACCCATTATTTCCTTTGAAATGCCTGTACCAAGTCAGGAACATTGCGATCCACCAATTCTCCGGTATAACCGATTCGTTTTTGTCATTTTCTCTGGACTGTGGGATTGATCATTCAAGTTCGGTAGTTTTGTTATTACCTTTATTTCATATTTATTTTATGTTCATCTCCCTGGTATAGCCGAAATCATGGTGCTTGGGAGTAAAGCAATACTAGTAGCAGACTGACTGACTGGTTTCAAACAGAAGGACATTGGAATGTTGAACAAGTTTAAAATTCAGTAACATTACCTATATTGATCAAATAAAATAAGGAAATGTTGATGTTTAAAAAACACTGTTACATATTATCAACAATATCATAATTCATTTCTGATGGAAGCAAAGAGGCACTAAAGGGGCATTGAGTGTCAAAAGTCTGAAAGGGCAACAGTAAAACCAGTCAAAACAGTTATATCAACAACCCGAAATCAACTCGTAACGAGAAAGAACATAGGTGCTCTTGAATAGTAAGCATGATTCATGGTAAATGTATTTTGACATTAAATTATTTTTTTGAGATTTGAAGCTTATGCCTATTTAAGTTTGTTTGGTGTGCTTTATTTATCTTTTTATTTATATAATACATGTACGTCTTCATCTTTCACAAATTGATAGTTAGTTAGTTAGTTATTGCTTTACTCCCAAGCAGCGCGATTTCGGCTATATCCGGGAGATGAACATGAAAGTTGTGATACAATGAACATGAAATGATGATGAAGTGGAGGAAATGGGGACACAAGGCCAATCGGGAAAGAGAGTTTTGACTGCCACTGGAAAAAGGAGTCATGGGTAGGGACGGGAAATTTTGACTCCTGCATGGGGATCCTACGGGTCCTACTCTTACCGAGACCTGCAGCAGGGTTCTTTAACGTGCGAGGAAATTGATAAAATGATATACAAAATATCATATTCTAAAATTGAGGTATAGATGCATAGCAATACGAGTTGACATACGTTGGTATGTGTTTATAAAATTGTAAATAAATTATCAGAATTTTACAAAATTTTAGAAAATCAGCATTAAACTTTAAATGTTGCGACAAATTAAATGAAATTAATTCACTCTTAAAAATGCAGAGAGAAACAACGACCAGTATTTAAACGTCCAACTTTTGGTTCAGACCACATCGATAAAGTCGTCAGGCTGGTTCCCCCCTCTTCAAGTGATTTCACTTGATACTTTGTACTTAGTTTGCCTTCTTGAATTTTTATCGCCCGAGAAAACATCTTCTAATACAATATCATATGTTTATAACATTCGTATGGTTAACTCAACTTACTTTATATTAGTCTCCTCCTGGTTTAAAGGGAGCTGTCCTTTAAATTTCAAAAACCTCAGTTCTCAGGTTTATAACTGAGATAACAATTTTAGAAGTACTTGCAGCACCTACAAATCATACTCATTATATTTTATTTTTGTGCAATGACATGGCTTCCCCAGATTAGCAATTACATTTAGTTAGTTAGTTATTGCTTTACTCCCAAGCAGCGCGATTTCGGCTATATCCGGGAGATTAACATGAAAGTGGTGATACAATGAATATGAATTAATGATGAAGTGGTTCATTTTATCATCCTTTTCATGTTCATCGCCTGTAGATAACCTATATAGCGTTGCACGGGCCGGGCGTAAAACACCAACTCACTCACTCACTCTTTGTTAATCTGCTCAAGGAAAATCAAAATGACTTTTCTTTTGACAATTTAATTTTTATTTATGGAAAATCGGCATTAATTGGTATTAAAATCGGAAAAAGCTATGTTGAACCAAACACCTACACGGCCAGGCTTTTGATAACTCGCTAGATTGTGTATCTTCACAGAAAAGGTTTAAAAAACACAAGAAATATATAGATCTGAAATTATATACATATAATATATTATATATATTATAAAACAGATATTAGAATGAAACCAAAGAAAAAGATAACAATCATGAACAAACAGAATCCATCATTGAAAGCATGAACGTTAGTGACCAACCAAATGTTCCATTAGCTATAGCTAACATTACTACCGAAATGAGAAGCATGAACGAAAAACTGAACAATGTTACAAGCAAAAAGAATTGGAAGCTTAAATAATTCTCTTTCAAGTTTTTTTTTTAAACCCACAGAATTATCTCCCATGTTATACAGAAGTGTAAACAAATAAAAGAAAAAAAATGTTTTCGTGATGTTAACATTACACATATTTTCTTTTGGAATGTACCATGGTAGAAATAAAAAGTATTTACTTTTCTGTTCTTTCTTTTTAAAGTAACAGCAACTCAATACCTGACCAATTCACAAACAAGAATTCAAGACATTACCAAGTAAAATCTAACTTTTAACAATTAAAAACTCAACATATGTTGAAGTATAAACAAAACATTCCCTGATTAGAGAGTATCTGAGCAAACATTATATATCACAATGTATTTACACATATACAAAACCTGCCTTTTAATTACCAACCCTGTTGTTAACAATACTTTTTTCTGAACAAATAAAGGAAAAAAATGGTTACTTTTCCTAACTCCCAACTCACAACAAGTCAACACTTGATCAATTTCAAATGAAACATTACTGATTCTAACCCTAACTATTGAGTAAATAATATATATAATCTTATGTAAAAGAACCTTCCTTTTTTATCCAAACACTGTATGAACTATATTTTCTATGGACTCAATATTTAACAAAACAACCTCATTGTTATTGTCATGTCAAAGAATCTAAGTAAAAGACAACAACTTTTGATAAAAAAATAATCTTTCAAAATATACTAAGCTTCTTGAAATTCTTTAAGTGCATATTTTCCTTTCATTGAATATAACACTGTAATTTTTAAATGAACTTTATATAGCTAATTTTAATGTTCTTAGAAACCAAACCATAACATTTAATTTAAAAAAAATTGACCTATTTTAGAAAATAACAATCCAACTCAAACAACGATGTTGTACATTTACCAAACATTACATGTCTGACTCTTCTATTACGGGGGTCTTTAATCGGTGACTTCTTGTTCTTCTCGCTATTGGAGGAGAGATGTCCTCGATGGAGGGAGCAGAAGGTTCTGGGGATGATTCGTGTTACGAAGATGATGATTGTCTTATTTGGAATATTGGTGGTATGTTCAGATTATCTGACTTCTGGGGAGTGGAGACCGAGGGTTGAATGACGGTTGTGGATGGTCTTATTGTTGACATCTCAAACGAAGATGAAAGTTCCAGTAATTGGGTCGTGGTTGAGGTATCTCTTTCGTAACAGGTAGGTAATTCTGTTGTTTTATCCTCTGCCCATAAATTAATTACTTTCCCAATGCTTATTACCACAAAAAAGCCAAAACAATCCACATCCTGTCCAGAAAGCTAAAAAAAAGAATATATAACATTTAAAAGAACAGGTATATAATATCTTTTACATTAAGTTAAAAAGACAATCATTAAGGTCAAATCCCAATATAGCTGAAGGAATAATAATGTACTGGATGTATCATAGTGTTTATTACTTATCAATTTAATGCTTATCATACCCAATGTTATGGTGGCCTGACAGTCAATTGAAAATTTCATCTTATTTACTCATAAAATATTGTTGTACAGGCCAAACAAAAAAGTATGTGTGTTTACTGTCACATGCTGAAAAAAAATAGGGTCGGTAGGTAGGAAATTGTTTTTTTTTATATTAATTTTTACCTTGAGTCTATGGGAGCAGCTTTGTGACTTTAACGGTGCTTAAGGAAAATGCTCAAAAAAACTTTAGGGTAGGGGGTTAAAAATTAGGTAGGGTCGGGTGACAGTAACTCATCTACTTTTTGTTGGTCTCATCTATATTCATTAAACTATCTTGCATATAGTACATAATAAATGTATAATCTTCTTACAATAACTTTTTTCAAATTCTTCTCCTCTGAAACTACTGAACAGAATTCAATGAAACTTGGTATGATTGATCATTAGGGTGTCCTGCACTAAAGAAAGGTTTTGATTTCTGATTTGTCAAAAAGCATGACCACCGTGGCTAAAAATAGACCTGAGGGGTCAGGCTACTGTTTTTGGCTTGTAATTCAAAAAGTATAAGAGATAGATGAAATTTGATACCACCTTACTGCTTCAGGATCAAAAGTCTCCATTTGGTCGAAGTTGTCAGAAGACCTCTTATAGGGGTAACGGCCCCTTTAAGGTGAAAAATAGCATTTTTTCATGTTTTTGCCCTATAGTATGAAAATTATTGCAGATAGCTAAAAGCTGTTGCTTGCTTAATTGTTCAGCTCATTTAGCTCTACAAAAAACTCCATAGGGTCGAAGTTGTCAGATGACCCCTTATAGGGGCTACAGCCCCCAAAATAATGTTTTTTCATGTTTTTGGCCTATGAAATGAAAACTATAGCAGGTAGAGAGAAGCTGTTGCTTGCTTAAATGTTCAGCTCATTTACACAGTTAAGAACTAATTTTTGCGACCCCCCTTTCCCCCCTATTACTTAATTAGGGGCCAAATGGGTCCAAAATCGAAACTTTTTTATTTGTGGAAGTTTTTTTTTGCAAGTTTATTCTTGTCAGGTAGCGAATCAAAATTTGAGAATTATTTTTTGTGACCATCCCCTTTTTCACTTGTTTTGTAATTAGGAGCCAAAAGGGGCCATAATCAAAACTTTTTTATTTCTGGTTTGTTTTTGAAATTTTTTTTTTGCAAGTTTATTTTTGTCAAGTAGTGAATCCAAATTTGAGAAATTATTTTTGCAACCCCCACCCCTTTTACCTGTTACACCAAAGGGGCCGAAATTGAATTTTTTTAAAATTCTTATCATAATTGTAGTGTCCTTTTGTCATATTTTGGAATATAAAGGACTTGTACTGTTCAAGTTGATCTATAAACGTTAACCTAGCTATTTGATGTTACAATTAAAATTTAAGAAACATTCAAGCCATATTAAGTTACCTATAAAATAAAGTGTTTTCTGTTCCCCTACCTGCGGATTCATTTATTTTATAAAGACATCCTTGCTTTTAAGCACAGTCTGAGAAATTGACCAGTCCAAGACAGAAATGGCCAGATTTCTTTTTACAGGAAGTAGATGGACAATAGACCTGAAATCCAATCTCCCCGTATGGGACCTCAGGCTGATGCTGCATACAAAAATATCAAAAAGCTGGTGCATGCGATTAATAGCTGCTGAGAAAACTGTTCATGTTGTTAGGAAAATTTTCTACTAATAAACATTAATGTCATTAATTCACGAAGTCGGTTAACAGGAAGTAGATGAGCAGCAGACCTAAAATCGAATTCAACATTATGCTGCATATACATGTATATATGTACCAATAACAAGAGGCTGTGTTAAGATGATGAAATCTGTCCAAAAATTATATTTTAATAATTGAAAGCGATTTTTTAAAAATCTGTCAGTCAAAAGTGGACGGATTTCATGAAACAGGAAGCAGGTGAGCAACAGACCTGAAATCCGATCCCATGTTATGGGACCCCACCCTAATATTGTATACAAATATCAAAGGCTGTGATTACATGTAATAGTTGCTGAGAAATCTGTTCCGAAAAGTTCTTCCACGTCCTACCGCCGCTGCTCGCCATTATGTAATACGAATTTTTCACTCAGTGAAATCTGGCCAAAAATCATAGTTACAATATATAGTTGGGTCAACCTGTGCTAGGGATGAGGACCCCCTAAAAATAAATAAATAAAATGATGCACCTTTCTGGTCTCGCACACACAAAAAAATAGGATCAGTACGTAATTTTTAAATTTATTTTACTGCTTTGAAATACAAATGACAACAAAGTTCCAGACAATAAATTTTGCTACGCCTGACGCGCGTTTCGTCTATTCAAGACTCATCAGAGGCGCTCTACCAAAAATATTGAAAATGCCAAACACTGTATAAATATGAAGAGCATAGAACAGTATGACCAAAAATACCAAACTTGGGAACCAAATTATTACTAAGATAATCAACCTATGTCTGGGGTAGGAAGAACCTTAGGGTTTAGACAATTTTGAAATTTAGACGGATAATTTAAAGCTTTGATGTATTCTCCAACTCAAAAAGTGTTGGTGAGTTATTATGTGAAGTAAATTTAATGTTTAACAGTACTAGTGCTTTAAAAGATGGCTAGAAAAGTCTAAGGCCGGCATGAAAAACTACATTTTGGATAGGTAGGAAAATGGGAATATATAGAACACATTTTTTTCGGGAATCTACTTGTACATTCATGTTAATTTAATATAATATGGCTTTAGTTCATTATTTTATTCTCTAAATTTGAGACATGCATCCTGTGTGTAACAGACAAACTTTAAATTGTTTTTGGGATTAAATTTCCTATGTAAACCACACTAAATAATAGACTGGCTATAGTTAATCCTTTATTTGTTTGATTTTCTTCTTTATACTGAGCTTAGTGCGAGATTTTTGTCAATTTAATTTATATGTGCAAGAAAGAATATTCAATTGAAATAAATGATTAATTCGCTCAAGATTTTGAATCACTAAACATTTATATTTATCATGTTTATCATTTTAAAGTCATGAAGTATGACTTGAAATAAGTTCCCATAACATGTGGAAAATATATTACCATTTTTCGTTTGTACCATGTACATGTAACCACATTAAATTAAGTAATTTATGTGAAGAAAATTTCACATCATGATTTTTTTACCTTTTCCTTGCTAATGGAGCTAGAAGCTACTACAAGTACATAGTAGCTTTGACTTGGGTCAGTTGTTCATCACAAGGTGGCAAATAAAGGTAACAACAAAATTACCGAACTGGGATGATCAATCTTATATATTCAAGAACAAGAAAGGAGGGCTACGGCAGATAAAATGTTTCACATAAAATATGCGTCATTGCCTATACAAAATATCAATCAGGACATTCCCTTGTGCACCAGTAGCTCAGCTTACATGTACAATTTGTATATCGTTATTACACATGTGTAAAAATTAAAAGTTTTATATTGATTTTTTGCAACAGACACACATCTCTGACATGCTACGATTGAGTTAAACGTATAATGTTTCTCTTTCCTCAAATAATTGGACAAATTTTTTTAATCCAAATTTCACATCTTACAGGACCAACCCAAAAATTCTTTATAGGGGACAAAACTTGTAGACAAAATCAAGACATTAAACTGGACCTTTGGTCTTGAAAAGTCAGAAAGAACAAGATTTTACATGCAGTGAATAAAAAAAATTCTAATTGAATCTTAATCATAACTGTTCAGCATCTATATACATGTACACCTGTAGGATTACCCTGTCAATTTTTAACTTTTCAGATTATTATACATATTCATCTCTTAAACTCAATGTTTATTGCATAATCAACAGGAAATTACACCTAGATCAAACTACAAGCAGTCTTTGGTATGCATCTTATATAAATCCAGTTACTTGACATGAATTCATTAATAGTTTGACCTAAAATAAAATTGCTAGTTGCCAACTGGGTTAGACAAGACACGACAATCAGTATTTGCTACATATAATTAAAACCAACTTGTGTCTAATTATTGCAGAGTGGTCTACAATGGGGTTCAGGGGTATTCTGAATAACAATTAGGCTGGATGGATCGATGGCCCATTTTTCATATGGACCATGGGCCATATGCACCTTTTCTTTTTATTTTCTCTGTAATATCATGAATTTATTCTGAAATCAATGGGCCATTGGCCTAGACTGAATTATATGTCGTTTAAAGCTTATTTCAACTTTCCATAATTACTTTTTTCTATTCGGACGGTTTTTTTATTTTTCAAAAGCACTAAAAAATTTCCTTCAGAATAGAAAAAGTAGATATGGTAAGTTGAAATAAGCCAGCCCATCTTAATAATTTGGTGGGGGATTAGACACATGGCCCCTACTAAATTAATCCCTGGCAGGTTGCTAATATACAAGACAAGATGCTCCCAGGAGCCTGAATCGCTCACCTGGTCTTAATGTCAACCCTTTGAAGACTTTTGTATAGCCAAATGAGCTGAATGTTTAAGCAATAAAAAGCTTTTCTCTATCTGCAATAGTTTTCATTCCAAAGCAAAAAACACTATTTTTCACTTTTAAAGGGCCATAACCCCTTAAAGGGGTCATCTGACAACTTCGACCCTAAAAAGACTTTTGTAGAGCTAATAAAGCTGAACATTTAAGCAAGCAACATCTTTTCTCTATCTGCAAAAGTTTTCTTTCTTTAGGCCAAAAACACTATTTTTTGCCTTTAAGGGGCTGTAACCCCTATAGGGGGTCATCTGACAACTTCGACCATATGGAGACTTGTGTAGAGCTAAATGAGCTGAACATTTAAGCAAGCAATAACTTTTCTCTATCTACAATAGTTTTCATTCCATAGGCAAAAAACACTATTTTTTGCCTTTAAGGGGCTGTAACCCTATAGGGGGTCATCTGACAAAGGAGAAGGTGCGGTAAGGGTCAATTTTGGCCTGCAATTTTCCAAATTTTCAACCACAGACAGAAATTTATTTTATGAGTGTTAATGTACAGCAGAATAGTGAAGAATACTATATCTAGATTATTTTTTGCCAAATTCTGCATACAAGTATGGAGAATCTACCATTAAATGTGTCGAATGTGAGAAAATCTTCATTTTTAATATATTTCTGTTAAATTTTCTGTAGTTTTTGCTAAAAACAGATGTGGGCGCATGTATGTTCAACAAAGATCTTTATATATATGTTGTAACTAACTGTTTTACACAAAATATATAAAGATGAACAATGAACACGCATGCGCCTAATGTTAAAAACATCAAAACCTTGCCAAAATATGAAGTATTTAGTAATTATTTTCAAGTTTCCCTTCTTTTATCCGACTTTGCGTAGCTTTTGTGATTACAGATGTTTACTTTTATGCGAAAAAGAAATTGAACGAACAAAAATATATATTGAAGAATGTGAAATACATCTCGAACCGTACTTTTAGCATACCTCGAAATTTGAGGCCAATATGCCCCCTTATCGGACTAACTCCTTTGACCATATGGAGACTTGTGTAGAGCTAAATGAGCTGAACATTTAAGCAAGCAACAGCTTTTCTCTATCTGCAATAGTTTTCATTCTACAGGCCAAAAACTCTATTTTTTGCCTTTTAGGGGCCATAACCCCTATAAGGGGTCATCTGACAACTTTGACCCTATGGAGACTTTTGTAGAGCTAAATGAGCTGAACATTTAAGCAAGCAACAGCTTTTCTCTATCTGCAATAGTTTTCATTCTATAGGCCAAAAACACTATTTTTTGCCTTTAAGGGGCCGTAACCCCTATAAGGGGTTATCTGACAACTTCGACCCTAACAGGCTTGTGTAGAGCTAAACGAGCTGAACATTTAAGCAAGCAACAGCTTTTCTCTATCTGCAATAGTTTTCATTCAATAGGCCAAAAACTCTATTTTTTGCCTTTAAGGGGCCATAACCCCTATAAGGGGTCATCTGACAACTTTGACCCTATGGAGACTTTTGTAGAGCTAAATGAGCTGAACATTTAAGCAAGCAACAGCTTCTCTTTATCTGCAATAGTTTTCATTCCATAGGCCAAAAACATGAAAAAATGCTATTTTTTGCCTTTAAGGGGCCGTAACTCCCATAAGGGGTCATCTGACAACTTCGACTCAATGGTGACTTTTGTAGAGCTTTTGATGCTGAAGCAGTAGCGTGGCATCAGATTTCATCTATCTCTTATACTTTTTGATGTACAAGCCAAAAACAGTAGTCTGACCCCCCTGGTCTATTTTTAGCAACAGCGGCCATGTTTTTCGACGAATCAAAAATCCCCACATCAGTTCTGTGGGGGATACCCTAAAGTACCACCAGACCAAATTTGGTTTGAATCTGTGCAGCCGTTTCAGAGAAGAAGAAGTTTGAAGAAAAGTTAACGACGACGGACGACGACGACGACGACGGACGCCAAGTGATGGCAATAGCTCACATGGCCTTTGGCCAGGTGAGCTAAAAAGTCTACAAGAGTAGCGTATTCAATAAAAAGTAGTCTTCAATGGGCATGATGGGGTCAGGGTAAAAGACTCCCCCTTTCGGCCAAACATTTTTTTTAAAAACCCGCTCTACCAGGATTGCAAAGCATCGCAGCTGAAGGCTATAAATTCCTGTCTGAATTACTGTTAATATCATAAAACGTAGCTTAGGAATATTCCAGATGATCATGGTATATTTCACGGTAATTTTTGTCATTAGGCTTGCTGACTGGGAAGCTTAACATCGTGATATACCTAGTAATAGGTCTGCAGCGACATTTTAATGGACTTGTACATGTACTTGCATGACCTTTTATGGGTCCCAAACCTACGTAGGAATTAGCCAAACCTTGGCTTAAAATGTTGCAAGCTTCCAAGACAGCTGTATCACCATGGATCTTGATGATACCTTTGGATTTTTTTTACAATTTGGAAAACCGCAACAAGAGTAGTCAGTAGAAATACATTGTATTTTGACATAGACCTGTATTTATAATTATATACAGGTCTGTGACTTTGACTAGTTAGCAAAGATTTACATGCAACCCCTGGCCTGCAACTCCACCACTTTACACACTTTTTAAGCAGAAAATCCATGAATACAAAAAAAAAATAAATCAGATTAATAATATTGCCTATGCAATGTCATCGAAACTGTGCTAACTGTTGTCTTTTGTTGAGCAAAGCAATGAAATACGTCAACATAAAGTAATAATATGATCATTGTGCCGTGTTATTGGCCGTGCTTTCTTTCGCCTTTTCCTCGTTATTCATAAAAAAAATGAGTCTAGGAAGTCTCGGTGGCCATGTGGTCACCACGTGGGTTTTTTTCTCGATGCTAAAATGATTGGAATCGACTCAAAATTTCCATGAATTTATAAATGAATGACAGTGATAAGATTGAATATATATGAAAAAGACGATTACAAATAGGAAAGAAAAGTATAAAAGCCTCAGAATTACCCTCATGCTTTCTTGTCCATCCTTTTCGCTCGGAGTGGTGTCTCTGTCTGACAGGTGCGCGAACCCCGCAGCAAAATCAATTATCGATCCAATGATTCCAAGCTTCTTTTTAACTTGAATATTCCAAATATGGTAAAAGCTCCGCCCACTCATTTTGAATGACAGACGAGGTATACGACTACTTTTAACCAACAACAACTAGTCATTCTATTTATTTCATCTACGGTCTTTTGACTTTGTTTTATATTAATGTGTTATTTACATAATTATTTCAACTTGTTTATGTCCCGATGATGGCTGCAATATCGCCGACGGGACATTAAACACCTAACAATCAATCAATCAATCGCAAAGAAAACAACAAGTTGTAATTAATAAAAGAACGAAACTCAAAGATAAAACATATTTATATCATACTGAAGTCTTTATTTTAAAATATATCATGATTTAAAGCGCAATTTCATATTTTATCGCATTGAACGCAGCTTCGAATCGGTCCGCCATTACTAATGAATATTCATAGCATTAATTGGCAATAGTAGGAGTTAGCTCCCTTTGAAAAATCGTCCTTAATTGGCCTGCGAAAGCTTTGCTAGACTTTTGAGTAGCAGAGATTTTATATCTACATGTATATTTTCTCTATATACATATACCCGGTACACTTAATATGAAAATAAAAAATCAAAATCCACTGAATTAACAGTTCATTATAGTCCTGGTATAAAATTCACATAGATTAACAATTCAATAGATAGACAGATATAAAAGCTCTGGTTGTACATCTACCGGTATATATATATTATGTACCACCGCATCATCTGGTTTCACATCAATATCTACCAGCAACTTAGCCAACAACTGCCTTCGTCCTTCTTAGTATCTCGAAACCACCAATATCGTTACAGGTATTACTGAAAAATTTTAACATTTTTTCAGCTATTTACTGACTTAAAAAAGCAAACAAACAATCCATTAAATATGGAAAATTACTAAAAATAAAGAGGGCAAATTTCACCACGCTGCAATACTTATAAAATTAAAGCCAAATTGCAATAATTTTTATTACTTCATAAAAATCACATTTGGTTTTAAAGGCTTTCGCACCCTTTTAAAAACGTCGAAGGCAGCAAAATAAGCGCCTTCGTGTTTGAATGTAAGATTCCTGTAAAAGAAGAAATGTCGTCATTGTTAAGAAGATGTTCGGCCAAGACTTAACACCAGGAAATACTGAAAATTGCATGAAATTATGTTATTGATGAAGGAGAGGCTGACTGTCCGTTATTGGTTATAATATTAAAAGCATCAATGCCAAGTCTTAGTAGTCCAAACGTGCCATTTTGGCATGTACACCAAGACAAAGAATTTCATGTGGACATCCCTTCGGAGACCTCTGGTCCACCAGCAGCGGTTATCGACCCAGACGTTTCAAAATACAATACCAATAAAAAGCTACGTCGAGCGCAACAAGATACGACTGCAACAAGTTGGACCCTAACATTGGAGGCTAAGTATGGATAGTCTATTGGTGGACTTACAAAACTTTTGGACTTTAAAATGCATATTTGACACATGCTAGTATATATCGAGGGGTTATCGGACAAAAGTGCTATCTCATTTTTTCAGTATTCACAACAAAATTTTAATCGCCCTTAGAAACGACGCGCGCATAATCGGAGTAAAGATACTTCCGGTTTCCATTAAGCGTCTATAGAAACCAGATATCCGGTAAAGATTTTAGAAGCGTTTAGTCCAATTTTATGCCCTTTTACGTCTTTTTATACCATTTGATATGGTTTTAAGTATTTTTTGAATAATTTTACATTAACTGCTGGCAGTTAAAATGGATGTTGATAATCCTGATGCCAATCTAGATTTTTTTGACGTGGAAAGTTGATGCCTTGAAATTATTTCTTTAAAGTGGGGTTTGAGTAAGGAAGGCAAAAAAAATCTTAATAAAAATAAATGTTCCTGTTCAGCCAAGCAGTAATGAGATACTGAAAGCTAATGCTGCTACTTACTCCCACTTGTTGAAAGTAGAAAGGGGGTCAATTCCAGACCCTTTTACAGTTTGTGATGGCTGGTCACCGAGAAAGATGCAATCAAAGCATGGTACATGCTCAAAAAGGAGGGGGGGCAGAGTTTCCAAAATACCAACAGACTGCTCTGACAAAACATTTCAGATAATTTAGTTAAACTTATAGCAACATAGTAGTTAAATTTGGGTCTGGCAAATCAAAACCAATATGGGACATTGGGGGGGTCTATATCTCCCTTGTTTTAAATAATTTCACTTCCCACTGGATCTACATGTTGTATCTTATCAAAGATGCAATGAAATAAAGGGGCATCTGAATATCAAAAACCTGAAATTTTGAATACAAAACTTGTAAAAAAAAACAAAGACAGCATAAAAAAAACAACATAAAAAACATAACAACTGAATGACAATTATAGCAACGCAAACTCAAGTTGTAACAAGAGTGAACTCTGCAGCTCAAGAAGAATCTGCAATCTTATTTTATGCTTTACACACACACACTTAACTCATGTCACTTTCTTCCCCTGTTTGCTGATTTGTGTTTTGACAGGCGATTTGCACTGTTTGCCGATTGGGGTTTTGACAGGCAACTTGCCGATTCTTGTCCGATTTTGACAATTTTTTTGCAAGTGTATTCTTGTCAAGTAGCAGATATATTTTTTGTCCCCGTTTTTACTGTTATGTTATTAGGGACCAAAAGGGGCCAAAACTTTTTTTATTTCTGGTCCTATTAAAAAAAAAAAATTTACAAGTTCATCCTTGCCAAGTAGCGATTCTAAATTTAAGAATCAATTTTTGCGACCCCCACTTTTTTGTCGCTCATTACCTAAAAGGCCGTATTAATCATAATTTAAAAAAATTTCTGATTCGATTTGTTCCTAAACATTATTCTTTTCATGAGTAGAATACAAAATTGAAAATTTATATTTTTATCCCCCTGGGTCGAAAGTCCACCAGAGAAGCATGTGTCAAAAACCTTTGTCAGTCCACCATGGGCTGCATGTGTCCAGAGCAATAGACTATCCATATTGGGCCTAAAATGTACAGGGTTCAACATGTTGCGGTCGTATCATGCTGCGCTCGGCGAAGCTTTTTATTTTGATATGGAAGGAGCTGTGACGTCTGCTGGAAAAATGCCGAGGATGTCATAGCTATCTCGGACTATGCTATTGAAAGCACGCTTATTTTCAAACCATTTAAAGTCTGTTTACTTAGTTGCATAATAGATTTATCTGACAGAGTCAAATTTGGTCTAACTGCAACTGACTCCTCCAAATCTGATTAAAACTGTAAAAATATAACCCGCAGCCAAATTAGACGGTCATCTACAGCCTCACTGTCTGGACTTCATATAGGTTCGTATTAATCTGATTGTTTCTGTAACGTTCTCGCCTTAAAGGTCCTCCAATGAATCTGCAACGCTACTACTCAGGACTTGAACAGCTTAGTTAACTTTCATAATGCTAAAAGCATTTAAGTTAATGTGGTCTCTAGTCCCGTGCGGGGCCCGGGTGGCGAATAGGCCCGCAGCAGAGCCTAGCTTGTTTTAAGAGGCGACTAAGGGTCTTGGGATTCCGACGTCGGGTCAGCGCTCAGCCCAAAGAGCGACCAAATGTGTACTCTAGGTGGCAGAAAAGGGTAGCCCTCGTCCGCGGGGGTTGTCAGGTCTATAATACGGAAACCCTGACTGCCGACCATAGTGGGCCAACGTGTGAGGAGTGCCACGCTTCATGCACATTAAAGACCACTTTGTGGACCGCCAAGTAGTGCACCACATAGGCTAAATTTTCCGCCCCTACCCACCTCTCCCCTTTTCCTGTGGTTCTTCAAAATTTACTGTCCCTTTGTTTCCCACCCCACCCCATATTTCATTTATCATCATCATTTCATGTTCATTGTCTCATCCTTTTCATGTTCATCGCCTGTAAATAACCTATATAGCGTAAAACACCAACTCACTCACTCACGTCAACTTCGGGCACGGACTATACAGCTGATGCTCACAATGTTCCTCAGTCTTACAATGTGCATCCCGGATATATCTTTCCCCTCACACTATAGTTTCCTGGTGTTCTTATGAGCAAATGGGTTGCTGAAACAGTTTCTTGTTGCTTTATGTAAATGTGGAACATCAGATATAAAGTATAGCTTTCTGTCTTGATTGTGAGGGTTATGCATGTTGAAAAATTTTCTATTTATTGATGCCCCATTCACTCACAATCATGTGAAGACATAAAACTTCCTAATTTCTTGGAGGAACTAAAACGGGTCATGGAATCGCTTGATTCAAGGAATAGGAATTGGCAGATGAAGTGAGGTAATAAGTGCATATCATATATCTTGCCCCACTATAACAATGTACATCAGCATGTAATTTCTCTTAATATTTTATCTCAATGTACAACCGGTCGAAAAGAAACTGAAGGGTTACAGGTAATTTTGTTAAAGCAATTAGCATGTTATGTGTATGCATGCATGCATGCAGAAATCAGCGAAGATCTCCCAGTGCCATTTGTAACGAATGAGTGAGTTGGTGCTTTACGCCCGTGCAACGCTATGTTCTAGGTTATTTACAGGCGATGAACATGAAAATGAACATGAAATGATGATGATAAATGAAAGATGGGGGTGTGATTGGAAACAAAGAAGTGGTTAATTTTGAAGACGACAGAAAAAAGGGGAGAGTTGGGTAGGGGCGGAAAATTTAGCCTTTATGGTGCACTACTTGGCGGTCCATGAAGGTGTCTTTTACGTGCATGAAGCGTGGCACTCTTCGCACAAGTTCGCCCACTATGGTCAGCGGTCAGGGTTTCCGTATTATAGACCTTACAACCCCCCGGACAAGGGCTTCATTATTTAACCACTTAGGGTACACACTTGGTCGCTCTGTGGGCTGATCTACCCGACGTCAGAATCCTAAGAACCATAGTCGTCTCTTACGACAAGTTAGGCTCATCTGCGGGCTTATTCGCCACCCGGACCCTGACGGGACTTGTAATGAACGAAACTATATATATATTTTTTCATGTTTTAGATTGCATTCTAATAATATGGAGAAGGCATTGCCTAAATGCGAGCATAGCTAAAAGGGACTACGTTTTGTTTATATAAATTTGTATTTGGGGCGAGATGGTATGGGGCGATTAATCTTCGAGGCACGTTGGTTTCGTACGTGCATACAACCAAGACGAAATGAGCAGCTTATGTGTATTTATTATTTTAAGAATATTATTTTCTTGTAAAAAGCGCAATTTATTATTTTTTTAAGCATTATTTCTTTTCTTATAAATTATTTTAACATTCACTCCGAACCTGTAAAAATAATAACCCTTTCCGGACCATAAAAAATCTAAATCACCATTAGCAAATTTCTCGCGGAAACAAATACCGTAGAGCTCTCCGCTCGCTATAAGTATATCCAATAAGTACAGTAGTTATGGTGGTTAGTGTGTTGATCTTTCTTATTTTATTTGTAAGAAAGACTAGAATCAGGATAAATGCAAGGTAATCATATGTTGCATGAGTACCGGTATATAACCAATTAATTTCAGAAGATCAACATACCTACACTAAAGTCACAACAAAATATATTTACTTACGCTGAAATATAATTCATTTTAAATTGAAAAAAAATGCACATTGACGCATGCATGACATATTAAAAAGTGTTTTCTCAAGGTAATGACAACATACTAAAGCCAATGCATGTAGTGAAAACTACTATAAAGATTAACAAGTCATTTATAAATACTGATATGATTATCATTTTTTATTGAAATTTGACTGATACTCAGGACTAAAATTTATAAATTGATTGAAACAATCACAACAAAATCATTCAAAGTACAGATTGGAGAAATCTTAAGTCAATAATTTGGTCCCCATTCGATAATAGCAATAAATGTAAATTGGTATGGAAATTATCAGACAATTATTTTCTTGTTTCAACATTGAATTATTTTTTTTATTTAGTAACATGGATGATGAAAAAGACAGTGGTGCAGATGGATGCAGAGGTGCAGGAGGCACTGGAATCGTTGTCCTTTAAAAAAAAGACATGAGGAATAGGAAAAAACAACCTGGGATTAAAAGTGATTACCAAAATGTTATGGATGAAAGAAATCATAAAAGACTTGCAGCCTCCAAATCAAGGGAAATGACTAAATTAAAAAAAAGTGGCAGAAAACTGGAAAGAGAACAGATATTTGATCCGGTAGACACATTGTTTATTATTTCAAAAAGGGGAACTGACCATATTCAAAAATGTTTTGGATATGCGAACATCTATAACAAATTCATTAAAGGTCAGAAGTTAACACCATACCCACCGTTTGAAAACAGAACATTAACCCCCTAAATGCCAGTAGTAAAGCGGAAAAAAATACCCGATAATTTATTTACCACCGGAAAATCTACATTTAGTTTCACTACAGGAAGTGGTCAATACATCTTCAGAGAGCATCAGTATTAACTGGAACATATGAGACCCACAACAGACGCAGAAGACATTTCTATGGAAGTTTTGTCAATATGTAAATATTTAGGTAGTTCTTTATTACCAGGCAGCATTATTTCATCATTTTAATTCTGTTATTCCCTAATCTTAAACGCGCGTCAGGCGTAGCAAAATTTATTGTCTGGAACTTTGTTGTCATTTGTATTTCGAACATACGTGAAGGTTAGCACTGCTGGTGGAGTTTTAATTCCCCGATGAAACACCAACTCACTCACTCACTCACTCGATTTTCATGCTGTATTCTTAATTATTAAATATTAATGTTTCAGGAAAGAAGACAAAGAAAGTGTACAAAAGGCATTCAGAGAATGGTTTCCAAACCTTGGGGAATGAAATCGGACTTTGTGGATGTGTCGATTTCTCCGAACCAAAAGAACATTAAACTTGTAGTCAACAAAATGGCTAATACAGTTGAAATGGCAATGGCATGGATAATTGATGCATTGCAGGATGGACATTTCCCCAAAACTCTTATATATTGCATGTCTGTACAAGATGCCTCAAACATTTACATGTACATTTTAACAAAAATTCCTGACTGTGTTTCCGTCAATATGTTTCAATCTGAAACTGATGAGGTGACCAAATCAAAGATATAAGAAGGTTTGAAAAATGCCAACAGCCAGTTAAAAATTGTAATTGCTACTAGTGCCCTTGGCATGGGTATTGACATTGTAAATTTTAACAATGTAGTTCTGTTTGAATTCCCGGTGAGAGCCGGTGGTGTAGTAGTTAACGCGTCGGGCTACTAACACCAAGGTTCGTGGTTCGATCCTCGTTCGGGGTGAAAATTTCATGAACCAATTCTCCGACTCTCTCTTGACACCATTTGCGAGGATGGTCTCATGGAACGATGCTAGTCCTTCGGAAAAAACGAAATAAGGTTGTCCCGTGTATGTGGAGATAAGAGTTCGATAAGAGTAGGCTCAATGGGGGCCGCTGCAAAGGCCACACTCGCAAACTGCTAGCTGGAGAGGGATTTACATAAGCATTAAGCTTGTTTCCCAATCCAGGATAAATAAATATGTTTAAACTTGTATGAATGCCCGTCATCAATAGTTGACATTGTCCAAGATATTGGCCGTGTTAGTCGGGATGGGAAATGTGCCACAGCACTCTTATTGTAAAACTCGTTTCATTTGAGGAAAAAAAGAGATGGGTGTGAATGATGTTTATTAAAAATCTTCATCTGGAGATTGTAGACGTTTAGTATGTAAAAGCTATTTCTCACAGAGAAAGGACTGTCAGAGGTACCTAAGGGAGGACACTGTTATCTCTGCTATGATACATGTGATTGTGGAAATTGATGACCATTACTCATCGATCACTAATCGATCTAACTCTCTACGGAGTTAGATCGATTAGTGATTGATTAGATTACTGATCGATTTAAGAATGATTACTGATTGATTTTGTATCGATGAATGATTGATTATAAATTGCATGTAATTCTTTATTTTGTTAGAAACCCTGATAGTTAAAGCAATCTCTGCAATAAACAAAAAAAATATTGAACCCATACAGTCTCAGGTCATAAGTATTCGAATTATAATATTTTTGAATTCCCTATGTATTTCGTGCATTATAAAACAACATTTTTTTTTAAATGTTCAGACGGAAATTCATTTTTTTTGGCTGTTGATAGCAGATTTATTTGTAGTTTCTTTAAGAATTTAAAATATTTTTTTCTTGTATTTGTTTTAAGTATTCACAATTAAGGTAAACAGCGATAAAAATGTATGATGTATCTCTATAGTTCAGGTATAGTACATGTAATATGTGACGTCATAATTTTTCGTTCCAACTCTTGAACTTTTGGCCATGATTGTGGCTAAAATTATTTGAGAATTTGAAATTTCTGCTTGTAATGGTCTGTAATGGTGTATTTTTCATGAAAATTCATCTATAAATATGGTGACCCAACATATTTTATAAAGTGATTTTAAACTATTGTTTATAGAAATAAAGTCAAACTTTAGTGTGGAGCTCAAATTTATGGGTGGAGGAACAAATTTAAGAGTTGGGGCACTAGTTGATTTGAATTTTAAATAACTCTATATTTCAAATTGTTAAAGTTCTTTATTAAATTTGGGTGTTCAAATATCCCTTCTGCGATACCATTATGCTGAATTCATCAATGACAATCTTGAATCTGTAAAAAACACACAAAATTAAATTATTTTATACTGCAATCGGTCTATTTGAGCAGTCAAATTACAGTGACCGTATATCGATATGTGATATACGGTCAGTGGCAGTATATCACTTTTAGAACACACCCCCTTTCCGAGGCATGCTGTAAAACAAGGTCGAATATAGTATGGTACAAATATTTAGAAAAGAAGAATTTTATATGTAATTGGCTAATTACCGATAGTGTGGTATACAAGCATGAAGATTCCGCCACACAAGCCCCTTTATAAGGGATACCTTATTATATTATTTTTTTATGGAACTTGATAATTTGTAAATCACAAAATTAGCAGTACAACCTCTATACATACACAGTGTGTTTTTTTTTTTTTTTACGGGGGGGGGGGTGCATTCTAGGACACATCAACTACATTAAAGAATTAAATCAAACCTCTAATAAATAATTATAAATAAAAGAAACATTTCGTATGAGTGGGGAAATGAATATTGGTATTAGTGAGCACAGATTGAAAGCGGGTAATTCGCTCTAACAGAGATCTCTACGAACTGTTAAAGAATTTTCATGGTCCGGAATGACGATTAAAACCACATAAATCACCAATTATTTAATATATAATTTTAAAAAGGATAGTATGTGAAAATTTCCATGCAACTCGGATTGAAATCAGGACAGAAGCAAGGAATTAGAATACATATATCCGTGGTCCTTGATATGGCTTTCCTGTTCGAAATTTTTGGTATTGATTACTTGTACAAATGCATTTTCATAGTTTTGGTTATTGATTTTCCAATGTTTTGACGTGAATACTGTTGATGAGAGGTTACTCCTAAAAATTTTGAAATCGGCAAAATTAAATTAACCGTTTATTCCCGTATAAATTTAAGAAAAGAATTTGTTAGGTGTGCGCTGAAAGAAAATTAAAAACTATGAACTTAAAAAATGGGTGGGAAATAATTGGATGTTCTATCATGTAATTAAATATGCACAATTTATGTAGGCAACTACTATCAAATCCGTATAAACCGGTAAACAACATATATATAGAGAGCTAGTTGAGTTTGCAGTTGCACGGACTCCACGTGCTTTTTGATTGACAGGTGCTGAATTGAATACCCGAATTTAAAATACTTTTGATAAAAATTAATCTTAATATTTTTAATGCCGAATGTATTTAATAAATGTATTACATTTTATTCCAAGAAAAAACAATTATTTTTATTTTTTTTTTATTTCTAGCATAATGATATTAAGCTGCATTCTTACATGTAAGGCGCATATTAGTTAAAAAACAGTAGCATTCAATTTTTAATTTTAAATTCATGCTTCAGTATAAAAATATTATTATTTTTTTTTCAAATTTCATAACATTAATTTACTTTAGACCATGAACATTTGTATCATAGTACATAAACCATTCCATGTTATACAGTGTGCCCCTTACCTGGCGACACAGGTGTTATGACCATATTAGGAGAGGGGCCCGCGGTAGGATCATTTATCGATTTTTTTATTTGTGTTTTTTTAAAATAAAGAATACTCCAAAGAAAATACAAAATATTGCAGTATAAACACAATAATAGTACACTGACTCGACATAAAATTGTATTTATACGAATTCGGCTCGAAACAAGAAAACGCTCGGGAGACCCTCGCGTTTTCCTGTTTCTAAGCCTCATCCGTATAAAAATTTTATGTCGAGTCAGTGTACTATTATTGTATATATATCAAAGAGAAGTAATATTGCATATACAATACATCCTATATCGTTATGACTGGAGTTCACATTGTCAGTTGATGTTCTGTTGCTATTTGTTGTGCAATGTTTTATATTTGTGCTTGTTTCATTGTATGTTTGTCTGTTTTGCCTTTGTTATATCGGTTGTCATATTGGACTTGTGGCTTTGGAATGCCCTATTGGTGCTACAGGGACGGATATAGTGTGAATGTGTGCAGATGTTATTTGTGGGTTTACATTTTTAAAAAGAATTTAAGATAATCAAATTATAAAAATATGGCCTGTGTAATACATATTTAATGTTGCGAGTCTTATGACTACTTTACTATTGATTCATTTCGGGAAAAATCTTTTATACCTACCTCAAATGGAATATCTAAATCTTTCAGTTCTTTGATGATGTGCTTCTTTAAAAGACTGCCACAAAATAGATGATAATGACAAGGCTGTTCCATCCCACCTCCTCTCCTCCATCTACTAGGCTGGCTTGGGACATCCTTCTCAATAGTGGGCAAGCTAATGTACAATGAACAGGACAATGGTTAGGCTTCATAGAACTACCAGGAAGTTTATTATTTAAATCGATTCAATGGTCTATACTATTGTCCTATAAAGGCTATTCTCTTATAATTACTGTAATTTTCAACTGCGGCATTGCGATCTTTAAAATAATGAAGAGATGTTTTCTTTTTGTTCCACAAGAAATCAAAGTAGCAATATAGTTTTATGCCTGTCCGTTTGTAACTCAGTCAACACGGAGAATGGGTGTTGTATCATGTGTATCATTTTGGTTCTTGGCTTATATTATCTTGAGAACTATATGTAGTAGGGTTCTGATATTTCTCTATTAGCAATGTCTTGGATAACACACTAGTGAATAGACTAGTATACCGGTTACCTATATATAAATATCTTGTTTGAGTGACTTTGGTTAAGGTCCATTATTTTGAAAAGCAATAATCAAAAAAATATTTGAATAACGGGAGGGACATCCTGGTTTTCAGACAAAATTTCCCTCTAGTAGTAGAAGAATTATTATCCTGAATAGATTTACATGTAGTATTTATATCAGCCCAAAGAGATCTCCGTTTTCCAGTTGTTATATACACTATGTACTTCCTAATCATAACAAATTTAGGTGGTCTTAAAATGACATTGAAAATCGCACAGCATCAACTTGTTGTTCATTGTCAAAGCTCCTAGCTACCAGGTAGCTACTAACTGTTTTTGCAAATTTGTCAACTCATGCTGATGAAACACGTGATTTAGATATGTAATGCAACTACTCAAGATTTGAAATTAAAACAATATTTTTTTTTCATTTCTTAATTAAACTCACCACCATATTTCATAATGAACGTGGGTCTCATCTGCATATTTATCCATGCCATAAAATATGTCACCAAGTTCTTTTGGCACACGACCATATATGTCACCAATTCCTACTTGAAATGCCTTTTTGTTAAATTGGTTATTTGATTCTTTGAGAACTTCTAGATAATCAAGACATGTCTTTTTAGAACTTGCATGTCTCCCTTTAATAACCGAAGTTATCACTATTTTACATCGCTTTTCTTTTTCCATATTTTCCCTAGCAAGATATCCAGAAGAAATAAATTTCTGTTTGCACAAATAACCAGGAGAAATAGAACCGTTATATAACACCAGGATTGTGTGCATATGTTTGACCTCAGACTACTAGATAAAGGGAATTTAGCCACTTAAGTGTCCAGCTGTGATTCAGAATGATTAGGTGCCGAAAGAAATATATCAATGTCATGTGGGGATGTACCTTAATCTGACTTGTTGGGGAATGGACCCTAGAATAAAGTTAACACTATTCTTACATCATATTTACATATACATTTATAAAGTTTATATCAGTACTTGCTTCATTAAATAAATAATAAAATTTTGTAACCCGGTTATTAAAATATTTGTTAATTGTTGAAATCAAATGATAAAAAAATTGTTTTTAAGAGTAAACATTGAAATTAAATTCTAGAAATAACAATGAAGTAAAGGATGGTTGCGATAGGATGGGAACTTAGCCCAAGGGAATTTCTCAACATTTTATTTTGAAAAAAAACGTGTTATTTTACTATTTGTGAAAGCATAATTTAATACCATTTTTTCGTAACTTTTACCAAATACTGATTGTTTCTTCATTTCCTTGAGAACAAAAAACAACCCTTTTTTTACACCCCTATTGAACCAAACTTACGCCAATGGGAAAGTCATAACCCCTTACACCATTTCAATTTGTTTTTCAGTATGTCTGGCATTCAGAATCAGCTTCATACCATCATAAACCAAGTGTCAGCCTGGTTTCGTGTGCAAGGTTCATAGAAATGTTAGAAAACTGCATTTTTCCGAACAATATGAGATTTATTGTTTTTATCGTTATTTTTAACTAACAATAATTGAATATGTCAAAATTATTCTCAATGACAAGTAATATATCTGCTTTGAAGCATGGAATAATCATACTAAAGAATACCAAGGGAAAGGTTTGATTTTTTACGATTGATTTTTTGATCACAATTGGGCTGGTTTTAGGGCTTATCGCAATCCATCCTTTCTCATACCAACTTTCATAAGTTGATTTTAACAATTAATAGCGATGTTTAAAATATTAACACCAGGACTATATATGCATGTAGCTGTTTGGGTAAAAACTAATCATAAGTAAATTTTAGGGCATATTATGTCGGCACCATGTTGATATGTTCACTCTTTATAGGCCTCACAGCAGTGAATATATTTGGTTTGAGTATTTATTTCTTAAGCAAAATTTATTTGAGTTTGTAGTATATTTTGTAGAATTTTTGCCACAATCCAATATTCTTTCCATTTCGGTTATTCCTTTTTACACAGTACACACAGTATTTGTAATAAGCACGAGAAATTAATAATGTTAAGATAATAACATTGTATTCATTTATTTTAGAATATAATCACTACCATTAATACAAACTATAATTTCCAAGACAAAAGTATCATCTACCAGTATTTCAAGTTAATTAAAAGTTATTTACAAAGATATCCAGGTCGTCTGGAATGTTTTTACAGGAGGACTGTTCCCTACCAGCAGGGAAATTTCTGGCACGCTGGTTGTTGTACCAAGTTCTTATTTCTGACACTTCAAGACTTAGAGTCTCTGCAATAAGTTCTGTTTTTTTGGCTGGTGGTCTGCTGTCTTTCTGATACAGTTTAACAAGGACTGCAAATTGCACAGGAGAGAATTTGACTGCTTTCTTCGACTTAGATCTTGGCTTTGCAGGATTCCTCGCTCCATAGGCTGAAAAAAGCATAAAAAATAATACACGTCTTTATAAAATGTAAAATAAATATCTTGTAAGGGATAAACCATTTTGCTTTGTGTGTGGGACTATAGTCAAAATTAAAAAATAAAGCCAGGATGCCAAATTTTAGGAAAAAATTGTCAGGACAGAGTATGTCTTGAAAAAGGGTAGGATGGAGCTACTATGTCAATATTTGGAGAAATAATCTGGCAGGCGCAAGTGCACAAAAAATTGGCAGAGCACTGATTTTTTCCGAAATAAAAAAGACATGACCAAGAAAGTATCCATAGCCCCTTAAAAAATCAAATCAAAAAAGTATTCCTACATATCCTCTGATATTAAAGCAAGATACGACTCATTCCCTTTACAAATGTAACCCATGAATTTAAAATTATGAATATTTCAGACTTTTTTATCATTTAGCTGTCCATTGCTTTTTATAATGATTTTATAAGATTTTAAATAAAAAATATGAATACCTCTCTGTTGCGCAACAGCAGTTCTTGTCTCCTTTTGAAGTGTTTCTGATGCCAACCATTCCTCCATCTTTTCGTAAGGCTCTCTTCCTCGGGCACTCAGATCTTTAGATGTTCCATGTCTGTCAGCTTTTGCATACAACTCAGATACCGTAGACTGGCTACACTTTAGAATATATTTCGCAGCCATTCTTTGGGATATAGAATATGTTTTCAGCTTTTTCCTGAATATTTGTGTAATAGTTTTTATGTCCATATGACACAGGTCCTCAGAATCTGATACTTGTTGACTGTTTACGATTTCAGCATGGTCGGAATTTTCTCCTCCTTCCTTGTCAGTGGATGTAGAATTGGAATTTTCTGTGCTCCCGTCACTGTCATTTGCCTGCTCCTGGTCGGGGCCATCTGTGTTCCTTTTCTTTCTTTTGTAGCGTAATCTCGGAATGTCACCCTCCTCACTATCGCTGTCTAAATCATACACACCAGAACATCCAGCAGCAGTGTCTTCTGTCTTGTCTTCTATTCCATGGTCTATTTCAGGGTCTATTTCAGACTCATTGTCTGTGTCAGAATCACATAATAGAAATTCGGAATCACTGTAATTTTTTTCAATGGTCAAAACACATGCATCTTCGTCAGACATTTTGAAATAAATTCCAAATGGCTATAGAATTTAATAGCAGTACTCTACAGTTGGTTAAATTTACATGTTGGAGAAAGTGGTCATCTTGACCTTTTAATTGGTATCTAAATCAGCAAGACACCAAACTATTCATATCATGTTAGAACAACTTCATGGTAAATAAATTAAAGAAAACAAATTAATGGTGTTGAATACATTAAATGAGCACAGTGTTAAAAGTGTATTATTTGCTCACTCACTCGGGTTTTCAACAGTTAATTCTATTAATTAAATAATGTACTAAGTATTTTGCATATTAATTAGGTAACTTTTTTTATTTGTTTGTTTATTGATTCAGGATTTTCCTCTCCTATTTTCATAATTAAGAAAGAAATTATAATGAAATTCATCATTTTTTTAGATTCCAAATCCTTCCCATTATTTACCAAATTGAATATAAATGCCAAAAACACTGAAAAAGTATAATTCCTATTTGTTTTGAAAATGAATAACATATATAGAGTGAGTTATAATTAGTAGTGATTACTTATATACCAATTTCTTACATTATAACTATCAAAATGAACCCAATTAAAATATACTCTAGTAGCTATTTCATTTTTTATTTCTCCTCCAACACATTTTATGTGTATGTAACATTAGTAATCAGCTAAATAATTATTATTTTGAAATAGATCCTTGAATGTTCTATTGGTGTTTTTAATTCAATATAAGTATACCTTTTTCCTTTTTTTTAAAAAGACATTTTAAAATTTATCAAAACCCACACTGCAATTTCAAGGAACCATTTTCAATTAAAATCAAGAATCTAACATCTTGCATAAATTTATCTGATCTTTAGTGGAATGTGTTATGTCACAATTCTCTGACCATTGACTTGACCTCAGTGTCTGACCTAAGATCTTTAGTTTGTTTCCTGATAGCTGATAAGCTGGTTGTACACTAATTATCTCTTGTCTCATCATTATAACCCTGGTTATAACCTTATAATTATGTCAGGGAATTACACAAGATCTTTGTAGAAAATGGATAAATTATTTACAATATTTTTGATTTTTCAAATGGGAGCGTATCATTAATTAAACTTGAAGACTTGCAATTGGCTATTAAGTGTTCAAAATTCAGTGGTGACATAACGGTTAACCCAAACTCCATGAAATGCATTCCCTGCAATGTAGGGATTAAAATTGATTCAAGCCAGCATTTAAGTAATGTGCTTCGACACTTTAATTCTGAGAGTCATAAATTCAAAGCACAATGGTGTCTGAAACAAGAGGAAGAAACATCAATGACATCGAAATTAACAGTTGTGTCTTTAAAACAGAAATCAACTTTACTATCCTTTTTCGGAGGACCGTCTAAAACAAAGTTTCCCCCTAATGGGGATAACCAGAATACCAAACAACTGAGTAAAAAACAGAAACTTTCAGATGAAACAGAGGAGGCTACTGAAACTATTCTTAAGGAAATACAACTGAAAGAGAAAATTCACGAACAAAAAACACAGATGAACGTTATGGAAGTGAATAGAATTTGTGCACACTTACAAAATGAGTTTCAAGCTTACCACAGAGATGATGGTATTGACAAACAAAATATACGTTTCGAGATTGAAACAATGACAGCAAATGTTGCAAATCATTTTAGTTCAACGTGCGATCTCGTTATGAATCAAATGGAGACAAAAAAGGCTATAACTTTTCGAATGGAGAAATCTAGAGAAAGGACGGTTTCGCAAATAATTGCAAGAATAGAAAATTCCGATGAGATGACCAAAGAAAATTTTAAAATGATTCAACATTTTCTTGGAGATAGGTTAAGCACCCTTTCATCTGTAATTGACAGACAAAGGATTGTTGAAGATTTTTATTCGAGTGACCAGCTAATCAAGTCAGTAGAGAAGTCATTTTTTGATTATAAGCCTGTAGAAAGAGAGGACTACATTAAATTTTCTGTTCTGTTACAAAAAGAAAATTGTCTTTCTGATTTTTTAAGTGATTTATTACGAAATATTGCCAAAAAAAGACCCATTTGGAGCGAATCTACTGTGAACTTATTTAGTCTGCTATTAAACTATGGGGGACCAGTAGCTGTTGATCTTATGAGAAAAAACTTTGGTGGGCCAAGTTTATCTAGTGTCTATTTGAAGGCAAGACAAACAGTTCATATCGAAACATCTCTCACAGGAAAATCATTCACAAATGCAGCAGAATTTTACAAAAAAGTATGCAAAGGACAAGACATGAAAACGGTTCTATTTACCATTGCAATAGATGCCACACCAGTGCTACCTCTTATTCGTGTGAAGGGTAATGAACTCTTAGGTTTTGCCACTAATACTAAAATTATAGTTAATACGGCGGAAGATATAATCCAAGTTTTTAAAGACGATTCGCTAGCTAGAGCTCAGCAAACATATGTTTTTACATTAGTTCCATTACGATCAGATATTCCGTACTACATCTTGGCTGCACCTCCAGTGGTCAAAGGTGAAAACCAAGACACTGCTAAAAACTGGTTGCTTCATGCAAAGGAATGGGGACAGCAGCATGACTTGAACATTTGTGGTTTGGGGGCTGATGGCGATTCCAAAATTAGATCGTTTTACATACATCGGTACATTAAAGAATCTCCCAATCACAATTTTGGAATAGAAAGGGTCGACTTCACAATGGCTTTACCAATAAGTGATAACCAATTTTTGGATTGCCCATTTCCAGATCCTAGGCATCTTCTAAAAAAGTGGAGGAATCAGATATTAAATATACGTAGATTGCTAATTTTAGGAGACCGTTTGGTGCAATTAGAGAATCTTATGGAATTATCTGATAGAGAGGAATGCAAACACACTCTGGGACTTTGGAAAACTGATATACGTGTTAATGACAAACAAAACGTAAATGCTGCCATAAGACTTTTCCATCCCAATGTTCAAAAACATTTAATTGAATACGGTATGGATAAGTACACAGGAACATCGGTATACCTACATTTAGGAACTCTTATGTATGAGATGTATTTTAAAAAGGATCTAGAAGTTAATCAAAGAATTAAGTTTGCATGGACACTTGTTCAGTTTTGTCGACTTTGGAGAACGTGGTTGGTACTGTCCAAATATAGAACAGACAGAACATTCATTAGTGATCAAACTTATCATGATGTTATCATTGCTGGGCAATCTTTTATTTTAATGACAAAATTTCATTACTTATATCATAAAGATCAACCATACGAACCATGGATTTGGGGATCAAATTCCTGTGAAGATGTCTTTTCTAAAAGTAGATGTTTTATTAGAACTAAAAACAACTTCTGCTACTCTGAATTTTTGGACATTTGTAAGAGAATACAGAAAGTTACTGAGATGGAATTTAATTTTGACATGGTATCAAAAAAGGTTTCACGTGATTTGACTGATATTCAACCTTCTTTTGATATCAATAATATTATCAAGAATGAAATGATAAACGGAGATAGATATACCGAAGAATTACTTCAAAAGACAAACATGCACATTTTGCTTCAGAAAAGTGGTGTGCTTGATGTCAAAAACCGAATTAAATTAAGCACATGGGATAAGGAGCTTCAGTTATTCCAGGAAAAAGAGGTTGATGAACTAGAGGAATTGTCCCAAGACGAATTAGAGAGTTTGAATGATGCGGAAATCATAATTTCAACCATAGCAAATGACGATGAATTAACACATAGTTCCGATTTAATTGACATGGCATGTAATCAAAAAGAAACAAGTCAAAATGAAATAAAGACTATAAACGAGAAAGGTAAAATGTTACAGCCAGCGTTATCACTCTCAACAAACAAGAATACACAAGGACCTCAACCTCAAACTGTTGCAACACCGAGTTTCCAGACTGATATGGATAAACACCTTGATCCTGTTGCTAAAGACTCAAGTCCTAATTCTGAAGAACATCCCTGTAAGAAGAATACTCATATCTACTATAAGGGACATTGGTATCACATTAGCCAATTTGTGTCATGGGAGCAAGGCAAATTTTATATGCCAAAACAGTCACGTCTAAATCGTTTTTATGCTAATTATATTTTAATTGATAAATTTTTGCCTTCTGTAAGTGACGCATCTCATGATTCACAATTAGTTATTGGCGATTTTATAGCTTCTTGGAGTACAGGACACTATTTTTTTGGAAAAGTCATGAGGATCATCAAACAATCCACCAAAGGAAAATGTGCACATCCCCAATTTATATGGAAGAAAGGGAGTGATACAGCAGGAATAAATGAATTCGCTATCCAAACTCTAGACACATATTCGTCTGTAAGTGAACATGGTGAATCTGACAATAATGATGATGTACCATATAAATTAATTCTGACCAAAAAGTTTAAATGGATTTCGTGCAAAGACTTTGTCCTTAAACTTCATCTTCGAAATGAACATGGGATTTTCATAATGGATTCTGTGTGTAGGAAACGTCTCCTTGAAGGTACGTTCAGATGTAGATATATTTTTTTAAATAATCAAATAGTAAAGGCTAGATATTATTAGAAAAGTTAGTTTAAGTAATATACAATCATATATATATATATGATATCCATAGAATTATACATATGTCAAATGTCTGTGGAGTGTTTCAATTTTGTTCAGAACTGCACAAAAAAGATATGTTAATTAAAAAGGTTCTTAATCACAATATACACTGACATGACTGATGTATGTGAAAACAAAATAAAGTTCCTAGGTACTTGGTAAGAATAATTGAAACAAAATTAACAAAAAAGCACAGTTGAATTAAATCATGTAATGTTAGCACTTTCTAACAGTAAAATGAACGTCAAGTGCTGCAGCAACTTGGCAACCATTGATGACGCGACGTCATATATGTTTAAAAATATAAGAAATATAAATTATTTTTTTCAATTCTAGATAAATTTTCAGACTAATTACTCGAAGAAGTTTTATTGCCATGAAATTACAAATACTAAATCTAACACTTAGCAAAACAATTTTCAGCTATGAAACATTTAAAGGAAAATGACAAGAAGGAAGAATACAGAAAGAAAGAGGAGAAAAAGAGAGTACTTGAAGAGAAAAGGTCCGGCCCACCAGAAAAAATGACAGGTAGGATAGATATATATACATGCTTGAAAGTATTAACTATAAAATGTTTAAGGAATGCCTATACGAATGTTCAGGTTAAAAAATAGCTATATAGTACATGTAGTATGCATTACAGCCTTAATGTGCATTACCAGTCTACGCAAACAGTAAACCTATGATAAGATGACATTTTTTATTTTCACTGTCACTTTTGCTAGACTCAACACATTTTTAGGTTTTTCCTGAATTTATCCATTTCAGCCGCCCGTATTTTCAATAATTTACATGTGTAGTGTTTTGATAAAAGGTGACAAAAGGTACAAGAGGTGGTTCCACAAACATTTATCTCTTAAAAATAAGTTTCCAAACCAGTAAAATTTTGTTTTAAAATATATAGCATTTGAAAATTTGAGGAGCAGCTTTGAGTGTGTGACTGACAGGTTAGTTTTAAGTTAAAGGGTCTATAATTTTTGTATGTTCCTTCGTCTGTCACTTTTTGCATTGTAATCAATTTCTGCAGGATTAATAGGTTCCTGATGTTATATGTTCCTGATCTAGCACATAAACATGGGGCTATTTCTAAGTCTGAGGGACTTGGGTCTACATTTCATGTCGCCTTTTGTGGGAGCAGCTGGCATACTGTCGTTCCTCGTAATATACTTTCCTTTTATTATATAATTCATAGTATTACAGGATTGTGTAAATTCTTTTTTTTTTCAGTTGAGATATTGAAGTCGGTATTGAAGGATAACGGCATAAAATGTTCAAGTAAACACAGAAAAGGCGATCTTGTAAGACTATTCAAAGAGAGGATTGGAAACGCAGCCCCAGGTACTTGTAATTAGCATAAGTATTTAAAAATTATAGAAATAGATCGCTGTGACCTAATTCTGCCTGGATGCTGACGTACCAACCCTGATGCATCCATATACCAAGTTTGATGATCCTACCATGTATAGTTGCTGAAATATGAAGTACCTTGAGGCAAACTAAAAAGGGATATGGAGTGATTAGATGTGTGACAATAAGATAAAAACACATACAAAGCATTGAATAAACTTCAGTTTTTTTAAGGACAGGACTTTGATTCCTGGGTGTTCTCCTGTGTTATGTATGTTCCTATTATCCATATCAGATATATAAGTCTTTTGACTATTTAATTATAGATGCACTTCATTTTTCTCTGCGTTTTGTTTTTATTTAAGTATTGTTCCACATTTGAGACTGTAATATAAAAAATGAAGGTGATTTAGAGGGGTCCCATACACAAATAAGTTTCGAACAAAATATCCCATATCCCATTTATAAAAAAAGATGAATGTATCCCAATATTTTGTTTTCAAAATATCCTATATTGAAAATATCCAAATATATCAATAAATAAGGACTAGAACATCCCATAGTGTCAAACATCCCATATTCTGATATTAAAACCTTAAACATTAGCCAAAAATTGTGAAATTTTTTGTGTTTACAATTATGGACAAATATAATGGACCATCTGTAAAATAAAGATATATTCTGAAATCATTAATTTTCTTATTTTTCTCTATTGGTAGCACCTTCTTCTGATGCCCAACACAATCAACAGACCAGAAGATGCAGACATTCAAAACCGAAAGGAAAGACACAAAAATATACTGTGAAGAGAACAATTTTCCATAGTTTTTATAGCATAGCGTTCGACCAAAGCAAACACTTTCTACAAACACTTTATGCACACTTTCTTCATATTTTACTTGTAGTTTTTGGAGTTTTCATGTATGTCTTTATACAACAGGCATTGGTTTATTTTTACCTGGCCTTCTTGTGGTCAAGAGTGTATGTGCACTTTGTTTGTATTTTACTTGAGGCCTTTGGACTTTTCATACATATTCAACAATCATTACTTATTTTATGTGCGCTAGTCAGGATTTTGTGGGACAATATCATCAGTAACCATTTGCGATTCATTGCAAGCAGACAATCAGAGCATTATGTTATTAGTTAGTGTTTTCCATTTATTCAGTATTGACTATAGAAATGTTAGAATAAACATAAATGTGTATTTATCATGCTATGTATCATTTTTGGCCAGATTTCACGGAGTGAAAAATCCAGATTATAAAATGGTGAATGTCGGGCGGCGGGCGGGCAAGGAAAAAAATTGCGTAACAGTTTTCTTAGTAACTGACTTATCACGGCCACTTGATATTTGGTATACAGCATCGGGATGGGGTCCCATCGACTTAGTTAAATCAACATTAATAGTCATTTGTAGAAAATTTTCTAGATTAATTTCTTTGTTTTAATTTATTAAAAACCAAACGCGTTTGAATCTATGAGTCACCCAACCCAAATCCATTCAATAGGTATATATTGATTGTCATTATTCAAGAATCAATCACTAATCAATCATTCATCGATACAAAATCAATCAGTAATCATTCCTAAATCGATCAGTAATCTAATCAATCACTAATCGATCTAACTCCGTAGAGAGTTAGATCGATTAGTGATCGATGAGTAGTGGTCATCAATCGATAAGTGATCGACTTTGATTGATTAGTGATCGATTACCGATCTGATCGATTAGTTATGTCTGGATGTATTATTTTTGACAGGGAAAGGTACATATTCAAAATCTTGTAGAGCCAGAAAAGAAAAGAAAAACCAGGGAGGAAGCAAAGGGGTAATCAGTATCATAAAACCGGCAGACAAAAAAAAATTCAAAATGGCCGCCACTTCCGGTAAAAATTCAACTTGCTCCGATTTTAACGAAAATTGATATCTAGGGGTTTTAAAGGATGGCGAATTGAGGCGTGAAGTTGAAAATGTCGAAAAATTCAAAATGGCCGCCACTTCCGGTAAAAATTCATCTTGCTATGATTTTAACAAAAATTGATATCTAGGGGTTGTAAAGGATGGCGAATTGAGGCGTGAAGGCGAAAATGTCGAAAATTCAAATTGGCCGCCATTTCCGGTAAAAATTCTACTTGCTCCGATTTCAACTAGAATTGATATCTAAGCTTAATAATGGATGGCGAACAGAAAAATATTCTTGAATAAGCTGGATTATAACAAAGAGGGGTACGTGAGGGGACATTTGTGACTCGCTTTGCGATCACAATTATACCTAGTTATTTTTTATTTTTTTTTTTTATTATTATTATTCTTAGTTTTCTTTAGTGTGAACTTGTCCGCTCGATTTAAAGAACATCTTTAAAGGTAGGAAGCTGAAACTTCATATGTCAAGAGTATGGAGTGTGAAATTGTGTAATCAGATTTTTTCGTCAAAATCAAACGACCCCTTATAGGGTAAAAAGGGGCCTGAAAATGGCTCCTCAAAATCAAAGTTGAATTTTTACTGGCATTTCCAAACCGGCTAGATTAGGGAAAATTCCTTTCACAATGTAGTAGGTATATATAAGAGGTATCATACAAAAAAAAATTTTGAAAATCGGACTTACCGTTTTCAAAATTTTGCAAAAATTCGAAAAAAGGGGAGATAATTGAATACCACATTATTCGAAATTATATCAAATCTTTAGTATTTCTAGGTATAATTTTTATTAAATATGATGAAGACTTTAAATTACTATGTGTTGGATATAGTTATATGCCAAGATGATTTCTTGGTCTCAAAAATTTTTTGGTCGTCAATTACAAAATGGCTGACTGTTTCCCGCCAAAATTGAAGCTTTCTCCGAATTTGATGAAAATTGGTTTGTAAGGTAATAGTGATATGGCGAGTTCATTTTTGGAATCAAAATTTTTCTATCGACCGCCATTTTCAAAATGGCCGCCACTTCCGGTAAAAATTCGACTTGCTCCGATTTAAACAAAAATTGATATCGAAGGGTTTTAAAGGATGTCGAATTGAAGTGCGTTGTCGAAAAATTCAAAATGGCCGCCACTTTCAGTAAAAATTCAACCTGCTCAGATTTTAACGAAAATTGATATCTAGAGGTTTTATAGCATGGCGAATTTATGTGCCTTGTCGAAAATGTCGAAAAATTCAAAATGGCCGCCACTTCCGGTAAAAATTCAACTTGCTCAGATTTTAGCGAAAATTGATATTTAGGGGTTTTATAGCATGGCGAATTTAAGAGTGTTGTCGAAAATGTTGAAAAATTCAAAATGGCCGCCACTTCCGGTAAGAATCCAACTTGCTCCGATTTAAACGAAAATTGATATCGAGGGGTTTTAAAGGATGCCGAATAGAAGTGTGTTGTCGAAAAATTCAAAATGGCCGCCACTTCCGGTAAAAATTCAACTTGCTCAGATTTAAGCGAAAATTTATATTTAGGGGTTATAGCATGGCGAATTTATGAGTCTTGTCGAAAATGTTGAAAAATTCAAAATGGCCGCCACTTCCGGTAAAAATCCAACTTGCTCCGATTTAAACGAAAATTGATATCAAGGGGTTTTAAAGGATGCCGAATAGAAGTGTGTTGTCGAAAATGTCGAAAAATTCAAAATGGCCGCCACTTCCGGTAAAATTAAACTTATTCCGATTTTAACAAAAATTGATATCTAAGCATTATAATGGATGGTAAACAGAAAAATGTTATCAACTAAGCCAGATATAAACAAAGAGGGGTACGTGAGGGGACATTTGTGACTCGCTTTGCGATCACAATTATACCTAGTTATTAAGTCGCCCAAAACTAAGTTTTGGCGACTTATTGTTTTTACCCCGTTTCTTATTATTATTATTATTATTATTATTATTATTATTATTATTCTTAACAGTTACTTTTCCGGAGGATTGCCGTAGCAGTGATTGAGATAGGGGCTTGATATTTGGCACACATACAGATCATCTAAAGCGGGGTTGCAGTGGTCGGACAAATGTGTCAAAATGGCCGCCATTTCAAAATGGCTGCCGTTCTAAAAATAGTAACATCAAGAAATATTTATCGGATCATCTTCAAAATGATATCTAAGGGTAAATGGGGTGTCCTAATCTCAAATCTGGAATCAAAATTTTTGTCCGAGCTTTTGTTCCAAAATGGCGGCCATGTAACAACACCCGCCCCCCATGAAAAATCATCAATTTTGTCCGAAGGTATAGTCTGACGTACTTTAAATGAGATTAATGAAACTTTGCAGAGTGATTAAGCACCATCTGAAGTTGTGCAGGTGGTTTGGAAATTTTCAAAATGGCCGCCGTTTCAAAATGGCGTCCAAAAATCGGCAAATTTTCAAAGTGGTTGGATTTCAACGAAATTTGATTTCTAGGCATATTTTGATGTAAAGAATTGAATGGAATACTATCTAAAGGCGATTTTGGGCGACTTGTGTGTTGGCATCCCAACACGATTATTTTTAATTATTATTATTATTCTTCTTAACAGTTACTTTTCCGGAGAATTGCCGTTGCAGTGATTGAGACAGGAGCTTGATATTTGGCACACATATAGATCATCTTAAGCGGGGTTGCAGAGGTTGGACAAATGTGTCAAAATGACCGTCATTTCAAAATGGCTGCCGTTCTAAAAATAGTAACATCGAGAAATATTTATCGGATCGTCTTCAAAATGATATGTAAGGGTAAATGGGGTGTCCTAATCTCAAATCTGGAATCAGAATATTTATCCGAGCTTCCGTTCCAAAATGGCGGCCACGTAAATACACCCGCCCCCCCCCCCCCCCTGAAAAATCATCAATTTTGTCCGAGGTTTTAGTCTGACATGCTTTGAATGAGATTAATGAAACTTTGCAGAGTGATTAAGCACCATCTGAAGTTGTGCAAGAAGTTTGGAAATTTTCAAAATGGCCGCCGTTTCAAAATGGCGGCCAAAAATCGGCAAATTTTCAAAGTGGCCGGATTTCAACGAAATTTGATTTCTAGGCATATTTTGATGGACAGAATTAAATGGAGTACTATCTTAAGGCGATTTTGGGCGACTTGTGTGTTGGCATCCCAACACGATTATTTTTAATTATTACTTGATTTGTTTTATTATTTCGCTTAAATTGATATTATAGTGTTTGTTATATTTTTCATAACCTTTAAAAAACTACATTTTGTGTATCACGTGACTTTAGTCACCTGTCCGATGGGGAAATATATTTTAGCGGGAATATATAAATTATAGAAATTAAAACCATTAATGCTTTATGTAAAAGCTAAGATAATTAAAATAATGATTTTCTCTGATAAAAGTTACCGAAAAATACGAAAGCGTGGTTCATACATAAATAAAGATGTATTTAAATTTAGTAATTGCCTTCTTTCTTCTGTCGAAAAAGTTATACTGTGGATTCATTTATTTTCGTGGGTACCAATTTTCGTGGATTGACAAAAAGCACAAGTTCTTGGATTCTTAATTTCGTGGTTCTGATGTCAGCAGCATGCAGATCAATGTTAAATTTCCTTTTCGTTGGCTACCCAATTTCGTGGGTCAAAGGTATCCACAAAAACCACGAAAATTGATACCCCTCGAATAATAATGAAACCACAACGCAAATCGCTTGACTTCGTTCAAATGTGACTTCCAAGTACACGGTACTTTGATTTTTGTTGATGTCCACGTGAGATCTGAAAACAACTGGAAAAGGGAGGTAATATTCCGGTGAAATATTTGGTAGGACCTTATTTGTGGTTCACAGGAAAAAACATGAATATTAATAAAATTGTAAAATGAGAGAAATGGTAAAATCAGTTGTTAAAGGTTTCCTATAAATCAAATAAATTATTATAAAGTAGACCAACATTGAAATGTCTGTAAATGACTTTTGTTGGTATGGCCTTCGGAGGTGAAACATTAGAGCCTTATCCTTCATTTGACTTTTTTAATCCAGATCATACGGAATTTGGTTGCGTGGTTAAACCTACATTCACTCACTCGGAAAATGTCTATTTTTTCTACTACGAACACTTCCAATGATCATAACTTGGCTCAGTATGTCAACCTGCTACCTTATAACTTGTCATAAGACCTTTATCCTTCATTTGACCTGACCTGTCATACTTTGGTTGCGTGTTTAGACCAACACGCACTCGCACGGCTAGGTCCTTTTAACCATATAAACCATTTGATGAAAACCTTTCATTGGTGTTTTCCTACTTCTAAGTTCAGGATCACAATAATCAATTGATCTTGACAGAAGTGAAAAAGTCTATGAGTTGATATCGGAAGTCTACCACAAGTTGCTAAAAACTTAGGCAAACCGAGACCATTCGTACCTAGCTGACATGTTTGGACCTATATCCGCTCAGTAGGAAAAAGTATATTTTGTCGATAAAGAACATTTCTTATGATCAAAACTTGACGAATAAGACTCAGTATCACTGGGAAGTTTAACGTCGCGACCATACCTAGATATAGGTCTGCAGCGAGTTGGAAGGCTCAGTATATCAGCCTGCTACATTAAAACTTGTCATTAGACACTTGTCCATCATTTGACTTTTGAAATCGAGATCATACATACTTTTGTCGCGTGGTTTGACCTACATGCACTCACTCGGGAAAGGTCTATTTTATCCTTAACGAGCACTTTCTATGATCATAACTTGGAAAATATGGCTAAGTTTGTCAGCCTGCCAACTTGTAACTTGTACTTAGCCCCTTATCCTTTATTTGACTTTCTTTATCCAGTTCATACATAATTTGGTTGCATGTTCAGACCAACATTTACTCACAGTGCCATGTCCTTTAAACCATACAATCCATTAAATTAAAACCTTAAAGTTTTATTTTCCAAGTTCTAACCTCACGATAACAGGTTTTAAAATAAATTCTAATTGTACTTGAACATCGCCTAGGCCTTACTTTTCTTTTACAATTTAAACATTTGCTGTTTAAAAAAAAACCTTAGTACTTACATTTGCGTTCGCCATGTTCAAAACCAATGTGGCATAAATGGTACAGTAGCCCTTATATATACGGTAGCACGGACCACTTTTACGCGCCAAATGCACAAAGCATGGAAAACCCATTTTGTTTGATTTACTTAGATCCATCTTATTGTTATGAAATGATCTTCGTTTTTTATACAATGATGATAATAGTTTTTTAAAAGTTTTTTAATTGCAATTGCAATTATTGTTTTCTTTTTCCATAAACATCTCGTTAAAATGTTTCATATAAAAATATTTTATGTAATATAGTTATGAAAATAATAATATCAACAAATTAAATCTACCCAAATGAGATACTAGTAGTTCAGGCGCTGCTGTACCGGGGGTTGACCCGACCAGGCCGATTTTGCTGAAAATCTACATGAAAATTTAAAAACATTCTGAGGAAAAGGGGGGGGTTCCAATCCACGGACCTCCCCCTTCTGGATCCACCATTAACTCCCCTAAAACTGGCAAAAATTATGTTTTTTGCATAAAATCAACGTAAGAAACACTAAACAAAATTAGTGCCTTCCTTCGCTCGGCGTCATTTTCAGTCAAGACAGATTTACGCTATAATCTGAAATCCTGGATCCATCCTTGCAGTTGATTTGATATATCAAAAAATAAAAGATAAGACGAAAAAAAAAACAAATAGAGAAGTTGTAACCCAAACGATCTTTATGTTTGACTCATGCATTTATAAATGATTGGAACAGATCCACTCCCCAGTAAAGTCCAAATTTTCACAAGAACCATCCCCTTTTCTACTCTGCAATCACGAAACATCACAATTGATATAATTTCATTTTTTATATATGAAACAATATTTTATTTTGTGTAAAAAGAATGAAATACATTAAATTTTATAAAAATGCTAACTTAAAAAAAAAGAAGAAACATCCTACCTCTTTATTTCCACCTCATCCCCTGACCATTCGCTGAACAGTTCTTCGGAGCTGAAAAAAAATAAATAAAGGTTTTGCCGTTAAATCCAAATTCCGCATAGTTTAGCGTTTAGAAAAAATATAAGATAAAGAAAAAATGTAAGAGGTTGAATAATGTGTTGTATAAAAAGAATTTACTTACTTGCAAGTGTTAGTCATTGTCGTGGCTTAAAGTACGTACAAGTCTGGCTCTTTTATAGGCTGATGAGAATTTTTAACTTATTCATCGTGACACGGAGCAGGAAGGCTCGAAATAAATTGATAACTTTTAATTTGATGTTACACAAGAAATTACTTATATTTATTCTTTAGTACCACGTTCTGTCATTTCTGATTAAAACAGAATATGAATTCTACTTGTGGTAAATTCTTAAGATTTATGTAAGTCCAATGAATATTCTAAGGACAATATGTCCTCCTCAGACTGTGTCATGACCTTTCTTTCGATGTCAGCAAAATTTTGCATCAATATGTGTTATTCAGCTGCATTAACTGAATAATTCAAAGTTGTATTCTACATAAAAGTTATAAAAAGGTTCAAATATGTTTCGATTAGGGATGGGAGATAAAAAAAACCATTATCCTTATAGTCCCGTTCTTTCCCCCCAACTTTCTGTAACCCAAATAAAACAAAAATGGAGTTGAAAACGTTCGTGTTTTTCGGTCTGTGTTGCTTAGCCTTATGTTTATCGGAAGAAGATCCAAGTTGTAAGACCTTTTGCAACGTCTGTCGCAGAGTTGCAGTGGGCATGTGCAGATGTCGAGGGGGTGGCTGTGTGGAAGCACCCCCTTACGCCACCCCGCATTGTCTGTGACAGACCCATGAGGGTTAGGGCTGACCATAAGGTAACCCTCATGGGTCACTTTCTCTAAGGAGGCAGAGATGGTAAGTTTTTATCTTTATAATAATGGTGCTAGAATTAAGTTACTGATTATTAGAACAAGGTTGCGACAAAATACAAAATTTATGTGCAGTCTATAAAAAACACAATAGGCAAATTATCTTCCGAAATATTGTGTACATTTGTAATTTAATAGCAACGTCACGAGGGATGTAGAGAAACGAAAAAAGTTGTCATCACCCTCGTCTGAAGTGAAAGGTCAAATAAAAAATGGGGCGGGGTAAACATGTTTAGTTCAAATTGGTTATTATTTTTTTCTTATTTTTGAAAAAAAATGTTTAAGACAGTTAATTTTGTAGAAATAAAAAAAAAGTTAAAAAATATCAGTATAGAAAAGTTTTTCTTGTTCGAATGTTTCTCATTGCTTTTTGTTTTATTCAGCACTACTGTGAAATAGAGTTATCTCTCTTTGTACATTGTAGCAGTATTGAAAATTCAGACAACAAAAGATAATAACGTACAAGATGGTGTATTATCTACACATTTTAGCTCACCTGACCCGAAGGGTCACGTGAGCTATTGTCATCACTTGGCGTCCGTCGTCCGTCCGTAAACTTTTTAAAACATTAACTCCTCTGACACCATAAGTCCAATTGAAACCAAACTTGGTATGGTTGTTCATTAGCATTCAGTGCTTTGAACTGATGTGGGGATTTTTGATTCGTTGTAAAACATGTCCGCCGTGGCTAAAAATAGAACATAGTTGTTTAAAGGCATTTAACAACAAAGAAAAACGTAGTTGCGAGACATACTGCAATATCTGCTGTAGCAAAATATGTCCCATCACTGACGGGGCAATAACATGTCGTGGATGTTACAGAACTTGCAGATCTTTAGAATGTTTCGAGAGCCATATAAGACAAAAAACAACAACGAAAAGAGTGTTTCCCTCGGAATGCCAGAAACGATATCAGTGTAAAACATGTAAAAAACAATACCTAGAAGTGAGCGTTCACCCGAACTTCACCAATGTGGGGAATGGAAATGTCCTTGCTGTCGGGAGCATTTCCAGAGAATCATCTGTGCTACCAGAGAGCCAGCCACAAAGAAAATTCTGAAAAAGTAATGATTTTCTTTGACTGTGAAACAAAACAAGATTCGCTCTTGCAATGTGATGAAGGCTACAGCCCACAGCAATGTGCCACATCTACAGAAATACGCTGCTCAAACTGTCACACATCATGGTGTGGGTCAAAAGAACACAAAGTGAATTTCATCTGTATGCAGACAGCCTGTGACCAATGCAAGGACAAACCTTTATCCACAGAGCCTTAATGCAACCATTGCGGTTCTTAAAATGTATTAAAACAAGTTTGAGGTTTTCAATTGAATTTGGATTCACAACTGGATCCAACACATAAACTGGTATGTCCTGATATGGGTGAAAATATTCAACATGGTCAAAACGAAATGCCTCTTCTTTGTCATCCTTAGACTTTGATTTACATGCTTTTAAAGGTGATACATTGATCTGATTATACTCTCCCTCGTCATCAGGTTGTTGAAAATCTGTCTAATTTACATTGCTGACATTTCCTTTTTGTTTTCGGATAGAAATTGTTGCATCCAGGGCAAATTTTTAGTTCTCTTTTTTGTTTACATTTTACTACTATTTGGTCAATAATGTCATTATCTTGATCTTCGATTTCTTCTTTTATTTGATCTATTGCTGCACTGACAAAAAGTTTAAATTGATTGTAATGTTCTTTTTTGTAAGATTGGTACATATCATGATCAAGCGTGCTCCTGCCTTGGCGGAATCCACACTGGATATTCGAAATGAGTCCATTGGACTCGAGGAACCAAACGAGTCGATCGTTGATCATGCGTTCTAGAGTCTTACAGACACAGCTTGTCAAGGCTATCGGACGATAGTTGGAAGCATCTGTGTGATCCTTCC